>BPLQ01004400.1:0-439025 GCA_021605075.1 Caerostris darwini
TTGGTATTCCTAAAATACGTAATATCTTATCAATATTTTTTTTAAATGAATAATAATAACGTAGAATAAAAAATAAAAATAATTCAAAAATAAAAAAAAAACAACAAAGACTAAAAAAAAAACACTGATTTTTTATTTGAAAAGAAAGACACAGAAGAAAAAAACAATATTGTTTCAAGAAGGGAGACTTCTATTTTATTTATTTTAAGATAATGGAAACTATGCTTAACGATGCAGAACAGAACCAAACTCGTGTGTTCAATTTATACATGAATGAATCCGCGTATGGGGGGAGCGATTTGCTTTATTTTATTTTTTAAGACATTTAAGCATTACCAATATGTAAATAAAAAAGAACGACAAAAAATACCTCTGTTTTTATTGCCTTTAAAGTCGTTTGTCATAACTTGAGAAAAAAATTAAAATTCGACTTCGGTCGGTTTGATTATGAATTAGATTTAAAGACAATCTTTTGTTCTTTTTTAGAAAAATAATGGAACGATTACTTTAAAAGCGCATCATTAATCTCCTTCTTCTTATAAACTATAAATTTTGGAATGTGTAAAGAATGATTACAGTTAGCATTTTTATGACTTGATGGTTTTTTCATTGCAGTCATTATTATCATTTACCGAAACAAATAGGAATGGATATAAAATGGAACACCAAAATAAAAAGCTTTTAATTAAAAAAAAAAAAATGATGCTGGGTTTTTCTGAGTTCATAATATTAATAAATCCTTTTGTGTTTTTCAGAGTTTTATAGGAAAAATTTTAAAATGTTAATATGTATATTAAAATTTTCTGTATTTAAAATTGTTTTTCTTAGTTTCCTAGTTTGATAGTTTTTCATAGTCAAAAAAATACCTAGCGTAATATCCTGATGACATGGAGAGATATATTTCTACATTCATTGGAATGGTAATGTGGTATATATAATTGACTTATTAAAATTTGGTGTTATATTCTTGAGCATCTACATGTTTGAAGTCTTTGTAACTTCAATGCGATATTCATTATGTTTTGTTACTGCTATTTTCTATGTTCCTCTGCTAATCAGACATAAGAAATGTAAAACAAACTTAAAGAAAGTTACATTTAAAAGAACGAGCTCTCTATTACATATTTATTGTATCTTGCTCATAAGTATATTGAAAACAAACCAGTCTTTTTGTTTTAAATTTGGTATTAATAAAAGTTGTCATATCTTATCAATACTTTTTAATGAATAATAATAATGTATAATATTAACAGAGGAAATATAAAACAATGTTATAGAAAGCTTCATTTGAAAAAACGAAAGAGAGCTCTATTATATATTATTATTATATATTTAACTAGCTGCCACTGACAGCCGAATTCATTTTCTTTATGCCACTTACAGCGTCATCAATTAATACACTTTGGGACTTTTTATATCTTTAGCATACACTGACGTGACAAAAGTCATTGGATACCTCTTAATATCGTGTCGGCCCTCCTTTCGCCCGGCGAAGTGCAGCAACTCGACGT
This sequence comes from Caerostris darwini, assembly GCA_021605075.1. Classification (NCBI taxonomy): domain Eukaryota; kingdom Metazoa; phylum Arthropoda; class Arachnida; order Araneae; family Araneidae; genus Caerostris; species Caerostris darwini. Next base: position 1,512 of record BPLQ01004400.1, read on the forward strand.
GGCATGAACTCAACAAGTCGTTGGAAGTCTTCTGCAGGAATATTGAGCCATGCTGTCTCGATAGACGTCCATAATTGTGAAAGCGCTGATGGTGCAGGATTTTGGGCACGAACAGACCTCTCGATGATGTCCCATAAATGCTCGATGGGATTCATGTCGGGCGATCTAGGTGGCCAGATCATTCGTTGGAATTGTCCAGAATGTTCTTCAAACCAATCGCGAACAGTTGTGGCCCGGTGACATGGCGCATTGTCATCCATAAGAATCCCATCGTTGTTTGGGTACATGAAGTCCATGAATGGCTGCAAGTGATCTCCAAGTAGCTGAACATAAGCATTTCCAGTCAATGTCCGGTCCAGTCGCACCAGAGGACCAAGTCCATGCCATGAAAAAACAGCCCACACCATTACGGAGCCACCACCAGCTTGAGCAGTGCCTTGCTGACAGTTTGGGTCCATGGCTTCGTGGGGTCTGCGCCACACTCGAACCCTACCATCAGCTCTTACCAACTGAAATCGTGACTCATCGGACCAGGCCACGGTTTTCCATTCATCTAGGGACCAACCGATATGCTCACGTGCCCACGAGAGTCGCTGCAAGCGATGTCGTTCTGTCAGTAAAGGCACTCGAGTCGGTCTTCTGCTGGAATAGCCCAAGAAAGCCAAATTTCTCTGCACAGTTCTAACAGACAAGTCCCTTGTACGTCCCACATTGATTTCTGCGGTTATTTGACGCAGTGTTGCTTGTCTGTTAGAATTTACGACTCTTTGCAGACGTCGCCGGTCTCGGTCGTTAAGTGCAGGCGGTCGACCACTGCGCTGTCCATGGTGGGATGTTATGCCTGAAATTTCCTACTCTCGGCACACTCTTGACACAGTGGATCTGGGAATGTTGAATTCCCTAACGATTTCCGAAATGGCATGACCCATGCGTCTAGCTCCAAGTAACATTCCGCGTTCAAAGTCTGTTAATTCCCGTCGTGCGGTCATCATCACGTCAAAACCTCTTCACATGAATAACTTGAACAGAAATGAAAGCTCTGCGAAAGCACTGCGCATTTATACCTGTTCTACGCAATGCTACTGACATCTGAAAATTTGCATATTGCTATCCCATGACTTTTGTCACTTCAGTGTATTTTGATCATAAGTATATTGTTAACAAAACAACCTTTTTTATATTTGGTATTTATAAAAGATGTAATATCTTATCAATACTTGTTTAATGAATAATAATAACGGATAATATTAACAATAATGGATAATATTAACAATAATGTATAATATTAATAATAATGGATAATATTAACAATAATGGATAATATTAACAATAATTGATAATAATAAAGGATAATATTAACATAGAACAAGAGCTGTTATATATTCAGTATATCTTGATCATAAGTAAGAAAAGAAACCAGCCTTTTTTCTACATTTGGAAAGAGAAAGAAATAAGATGTAATATAAAACATAAAAATCTCAATGATGTAATATCTTATCAATACTTTTTCTAAATGAATAATAATAACGTAGGATATAAAATAAAAACAATTCAAAAGTAAATGAAAAATATATGAGAATAAAAAACATTGATTTTTTTATTTGCAAAAGAATGACACAGAAAAAAAAAACAATATTGTTTCAAGAAGGGAGACTTTTATTTTATTTATTTTAAGATAATGGAAACTATGCTTAACGATGCAGAACAGAACCAAAGTCATGTGTTCAATTTATACTTGAATGCATCTGCGTATGGGGGGGAGCGATTTGCTTTCTTTTCTTTTCTTAAGACATTTAAGCATTACCAATATGTAAATAAAAAAGAACGACAAAAAATACCTCTGTTTTTATTGCCTTTAAAGTCGTCCGTCATAACTTGGGAAAAAAATAAAAATTCCACTTCGGTCCTTTGATGATGAATTAGATTTAAAAACATTCTTTTGTTCTTTTTTTAGAAAAAAATAATGGAACTATTACTTAAAAATGCATCATTAATCTTCTTCTTATGATAAACTATAAATTTAGGAATGTGTAAAGAATGATAACTGTTAGCATTTTTATGACTTGATGGTTTTTTTTATTGCAGTTCTGTTTTGCCATTATTATCCTTTACCGAAACAAATAGGAATGAATATAAAATGGAATAAAATAAAAGACCAAATTTTAATTAAAAAAAACATAAAAGATTGATGCTGTGTTTTGAAATTTATTATCAGAATTTATTTTGACAGAGTTTTCATAATATTAATAAAAGATTTTGTGTTTTTCAAAGTCTTATTGGAAAACTTTTAAAATATTAATATGTTCGATGTGTTTGACTGTTTCGGTTTTTTGACGGAAAAAATGACTTCCTAGTCATCGAACAGTTGTGACACTGTTAGTGGACAGCTCATCCACCATGTTAAGGTAATACCAAATTGGCTGAGAAAAATCGGAGGAACTCTTTATGATGCCATACCGTTTCCCCCTTCTTCAAGTATCTTCAGTTCAAATTTGAACTCATTGTGACGAGTGGTTCTTTTCATACAGCATTACGACTTTAATTATAATCACCCAGTATATTGAAAACCAACCAGTTTTTTTTTTTTTTATATTTGATATTCATAAAAGATGAAATATGTTATCAATACTATTTTAATGAATAATAATAACGAAATTAAAAGAACGAGTTCTCCATTTTATATTCAGCATATTTCAATCATTAAGTACAGGGTGGTTATAAATTAAAATCCCACTTTCAAAATACTGTGAAAAAAAACTATTCGTCACAATGAGTTCAAATTTTAACAGTAGATAATTGAAGGCGAAAACAGTATGGCATCAAAAAAGTTCCAAAGTGTATTAATAGATGGCGCTGTAAGCCTCAAAAAGAAAGTGAATTCGGCTGCCAGTGATATCTTGAACATGATTATGAGTTGCACATTAAACCAAAAATAAGGATACAAAATAAAAACGAGGATATAAAATAAAAATAATTCAAAAATAAATGAAAAAATACAAAAGAAAGAAAAAGCATTGATTTTTTTAAAGTTTTTTATTTGCAAAAGAATGACACAGGAAAAAAAAACAATATTGTTTCAAGAAGGAAGACTTTTACTTTATTTATTTTAAGATAATGGAAACTATGCTTAACGATGCAGAACAGAACCAAACTCATGTGTTCAATTTATACATTAATGCATTCGCGTATGGGGGGGGAGCGATTTGCTTTATTTTCTTTTCTTAAGACATTTAAGTATTACCAATATGTAAATAAAAAAGATACGATAAAAAAATACCTCCGTTTTTATTGCCTTTAAAGTCGTCAGTCATAACTTGGGACAAAAAATAAAAATTCTACTTCGGTCCTTTGATGATGAATTAGATTTAAAGACATTCTTTTGTTCTTTTTTAGAAAAAAATAATGGAACGATTACTTAAAAATGCATCATTAATCTTCTTCTTAAGATAAACTATAAATTTCGGAATGTGTAAAGAATGATTACAGTCAACATTTTTATGACTTGATGGTTTTTTAATTGGAGTTCTGTCTTGAAATTATTATCATTTACCGAAACAAATAGGAACGGATATAAAATGGAACACTTAAAGAAAACCCTTTTAATTAAAAAAAACTAAAAGATTGATGCAGTGTCATGAAATTTATTATCACATTTTTTTTTTGTCTGTGAGTTCGTAATATTAATAAATCGTTTTGTGTTTTTCAGAGTTTTGTTGGAAAACTTTTAAAATGTTAATATATATATTAAAAGTTTCTGTATTTTAAAATTGTTTATCTTAGTTCCATAGTTTGAGGTTAATTACTATTTTCCGTATGCAGAATATTTTTATCTAAAAAATGTTTTAAAAATATCAAACTATTTCGTACTATTTTAGTAGTAGTTTTTTTGCTTTAAAAAATATAATGCAGGTTGTTTATAGATTATGGGATTTATTTTTAATGTAAAGCAATAAAAAACTCGTAAAAGGCACAGTTAAAAGCATAATTAACTTCTTAATGGAGAACTTTATAAATTAATAAATTTCTGTGACGTTTGTGTCATTATATTCCAATGGTAAAAATATCATGTATAGGAAAAAACAATCTTTTTTGAACATTGCGTTTTTTTAAACAGTTTGTAACTTAACTAAAAATAAATATTTTTTGTTCTATTTCACTTTTGAATTTTTAAATAGACTCTTACAGAAACAACAATTAAATTTTATTCATTTAATTCAAGTGCAAAATGGTTTGAACCTTTATGAGTTAAAATTCAAATTGACACACCACAACACCAGTAATTTGAAACATATTTCGACTAATGCATCTCCACTATATTGCATCAAATATAGCCTACTATTCCTACCAAAAAGAGCTTTTCCGTTAAAGCACAGGACTTCCTACCTACATTTAATTAATTCAATCCAGGAAAACTTCACACCCTCAAAACCACCATCAACAAAAACAGGTAATAAAAAAAATCCTACTTTTATCCTACTACTATCCTACTATTTTTTCACTACATTGCAGAAAGTACTTTATAAATAATTTTCATTCATTTTTTTAAGTTAGAAAAAATTCTCTCTCTCACACACACACTTCCCATCTCTCACACCAATTTATTCACATGCTTCATTTTCCATTTTGTCCCGTCCTTGACTCAGACTAGAACCAAGAATGAAAAAAGATTATCCGGTATTTATTCCTAAATTTATATACTGCTAAATATCTTATATAAGAGAAATTTTTTTTCTCCCATATAAAACTAAAATTAATTAATTAAATTTAATTCATGAATTAATATTTTAAAAAAACTGTATTAACATCCAGTGTCATCCACTACAAGTTAAAAAAAATGTATTTGTACTTGAGTGAATGAATAAAAAGTATTTTATTAGCGATTGAACATTCGAACAAGATATATATAGGGAGAGTGTGAACTAATAGTAAAAATTGAAAAAATAATCAGCAGCAGTTTGAATCTTTATGAGTTAAAATTCAAATTGACGCACCACAACACCAGTAATCTGAAACATATTTCGACCAGTGTATCTCCATTATATTGCATCAAATATAGCCTATTCCTACCAAAAAGAGCTTTTCCGTTAAAGCACTAAGACTTCCTCCCTACATTTAATTAATTCCACACAGGAAAACTTCACACAACTCACCACCAACAACAAAAAGGAAAAAAAAAAATAATCAGCAGCAATCTATATCAAAAATTTAATTATAATCTTTGACGTCACTCTGTCACAAATTAGATACTGTGGCGAGGCTCAATGGGTCTCCCTTTATTACTTTGTTTCGTCCAATTTATTTATTTATTTATTTATTTTTTGTGCTTCAGCCGAGAAAGAGGTAAAGGAAGGCCTGGTGACAACAGGTGTCGATGACATTCACAGGTATTTGGGAGGATCTAAAAATAGCAAGATGAATGAACCCAATCAAGTCGCAGAGGAAATGTCATTCCGAGATGAGATATGCTCGTTCGAGTTATTGGCTTTTTCATATCGATTGGAAAAGGCAATTTGCCAAACTGCTTGTCATTCTTTTCTTGTTCCGGGTTCCCCCTCCCTCTCCTTCTTCCAGCCCCTCTCTCTCATTCCTGGGCGACTTGTCAGAATAATCTGTTGCGAACATGGTGGATATCCCTCGTCTGTTTCCCTACAGAGAGTGGCGATAAGCAAGCCTGCAATAAATTTCAGAGTACATCGTCTCCTTCAAGTTATGACAGGAGAGGGAGAACGTCTCTTTTCGGCAAAACTTCAAAAGGAAGGAAATGAAGAGCAAAGTTTTAAGAGAGAGATTAGTGGAAGTAATTGGAGGCACTTCCAAATTGGAAGTCACTTTCCTGTTTTATTAACGTTAAGAAGTTATACTTTGTATACAATGTTAGAGATTTTATCCTGTTTTAAAGGGAAGATTTTTTTTGATAGATGATGGGCTATGGTATATATATAATTTGCTTTTAGAATTAATTGCAATCTTTACGCTTCTTTGTTGTTGGTCATAGCAGTTATACATATAAACGTTAAGTTGGCCTTTTGGGAATTTGTAAAATTATCTATTGCTCAAAACATCTTCATTAAAATTACAATAAATGTATTTTTGGTATTTGATCATACAACTAAACCCTTTATATTTTTGCCATAGCCATATTTTAGCCAGAGTGATTGCCAAATTTATGACTATGACTATGGCTAAAATATGGCTATAGCTAAATATGGCTGTGGCGAAAATAAGGGGTTTAGTTGTATTCACTACAAATTTATGTACATACATATATATATATATATATATATATATATGGCAATGGCTATGGTAAAAATATAAAGGTTTTAGTTGTATGATCAAATACCAAAAATATATTTATTATAATTTTAATGAAGATGTCTTGAGCAATAGATAATTTTACAAATCCCAAAAAAGCCAACTTAACTTTTATATGTATAACTGTTAGGGCAATAACAAAAACGTGTAAAGGTTGCAATTAATTCTAAAACGAAATGCTATGAAGTTGTTCGTTTTTCATAATTTTAGAAGTACATATCAAAAGGTTTGACATCAATACAATAAATTTTTAAAACATCTCAAAACATTTATTTGCTTACAGCGACATATAGATATGCTATTTATTATAATATTAGAGTATATTTTTCATGTTAGAGAATGTAACTTTTGATTATGGACTTTAAGTGTTAAATCTGCACAGAAAGGTTTAAAAATGCCTTTTTTATAAAAAGAATTTTAAGAACAATTTTCCAATATTGGGTTGATTATGTTATAAATGATGCAAAGTTTATTAAAATTTCTTACTAAACATTTATTAAAAACGGATTCTTTGTTTACAGTAGAAATTTTCTGACAATATCCTAAGCCGTTTGCTCTGGCCTTTGATACCCCAGGCTTCAAGTTCGAATCCTGGCGATAGTTAGGATGTTTATTAGTGGTTCGGAATCCACATTAAATTGTAGGTCCTGGTCTAATTAGAATAAAATTTGCAAAAAATGACCGTAGAGCGACAAGCCAAACGGTTGCAAATTTTGAAAAATTTAACATGACTTCAATACCTGAAGTTGCGAAATAAAGGCAAGGAAACTTTGTGTTTCAATAAACGTTAGTTGATAACCCAATTTTTAACAGCAGTTTTACAAGAGTTGATTATATTATAAAATCAGAAAAATTTATTATTATTTCTTAATAAAAAATTATTAAACATATATTCTTCGTTTATAACATCATTTTCTGACAACATTCTAAGCCGTTTCGGAAATTAAGGCAGAGAAATTTAAGGACTGCAATATTTAAATAAGCGTGGGACCTGATGGCCGTGTGGCTAGCGCTCTGTAGCTCTGAACTAGAGGTTTCGAGTTTGAGTCCCGCTGCACCAGGGATGTTTGCTGTGTTCGGAATACACTTTAAGCCATAGGTTCCGATCTAATTTGATCGTAGAGCGTTGCGGGGGTAGTGTTACTCGCGCCCGTAGCATATCTTCAAGCTACATGTGTCCACTGTGTAGTGCTAAATGAGTAACAGCTAGGCAGCCCTTGCTTATGGCATAAAAATAACTGTTTAAGAATTTGCCAGCTGCATTAGAAAAAAAAAATATTTCAATAAGCGTTAGTTAAGAAAATTTCTTTAATCATTCAAAGCTTAATTCTCTAATACTGAATGTCAATACAGAATTTATTACTGTTAAAAGATACAGATTTTTCAATTTGACGATGAAAATATCTCTATATATATATTGCAGCGGGCTGTGAGTGGGCTATGCCCTCTAGATCTCCAGAGATTTGCAACATCCATCGATCTTTATAATTTAAAGATTTATGAGATGAAGGATTTAATTTTAAAATGAAATTTCTTGAATACCCTTTCAGAATTATACCCGATTAAAACTTCTACAGTTTCTGTTTTAAACTTCTAACCTTTAGTTTCAGCTACATAAGTAAAATATCTGTTTCGATAAATTCTTCTAGTTTTAAAATTTGTTCTATGAATTTAGGACATTCCATATAAAATTTTATCAGGTAATTCAATATTTATGTTTTAAATATAATATCAATCTACATTTTCCTGGAATGGAATAAGTGTTATCGTATTTTTGTTAAATAATTTGTATTAATGAATACATTTCTTCTTTAAAATTACTTTTACAATTTCTGCTTAAACATAAATTTTTTCACTTGATTAAATTTATCGAAAGGAATTATCAATGATAAATTATTTTACACCCCAGTATTCATAAGGACAGTGCACACCTCTTAGAGCACGATGCATTTTAAATGAACAAGAACATTTAATCAGAAATATGCAGAATTCAAAGTAATTTCTCTCTAAATGGAAACTAAGCATGCTAAAAACTGGCAAGAAACAAGCAAGCAACTTGATAAAAGCTTTCAACTTTTTGCAACTTTACAACTGTTGAAAGAAAAACCAACTGGCCATCAAGGCACTAAATTTATCTAAAAGACTTATCAATAATAAATTTCTTTACACCCCAGTATTCATAAGGACAGTGCACACCTCTTACAGCACGATGCATTTTAAGAGAACAAGATTATTTAATCAGAAATATGCAGAAATCAAAGCAATTTCTGTCTAAATGGAAACTAAGCAAGTTTGACTGACAGTTAAAAACTTTCAATATTTTTGCAACTTTACAACTGTTAAAAAATAAAATAATTGCCCAATTGGCAAAAAGGCCACTAAATTTATCGAAAGGAATTATCAATGAGGAAATTTCTTTACACCACAATATTCATAAGAGCACTTCATACCTCTTATAGCAAGATACATTTAACATGCACAATCAGAAACAAGTAGAATTGAAAGTAATTTCTCTCTAAATAGAAACTAAGCAAGTTTAAGAAATAGAAAAGAGTTTTCAAATTTTTGCAACTTTACAACTAGATAAAAGCTTTCAATATTTTTGCAGTTTTACAACTGTTAGAAAAAAATTAGTTGTTGGAATTTAATTAGCCAATTAGCCATCAGGCTGTTAAATTTATCTAAAGAAATTATCAGTGATAAATTTCTTTACACCCCAGTATTCATAAGAACAATGCACCTTTTAACCTCCGATACATTTTAACATTTAATCAGAAATATGCAGAATTCAAAGTAATTTCTCTCTAAATGGAAACTAAGTGAGTTTAAGAGACAGATAAAAGCTTTCAAATTTTTGCAACTTCACAACTGTTGGAAAAAAGTAAAAAACCAAATTGTTACTGCTGCTCCCTTTGAACAATTAAAGTATATCGCTTTAATTCATTTTAATTAAATTCAACAACCATAAGAAGGGAAAATTAATGCCGGTAATAAAATAATAATTTAAAGCGCGCCGTCGAAGCATTTAAAGCACACGATTAATGGATTGGGTGATTTTTTTTTCCTTTTTACTGCTGCCATCCTTTCCAATCTCTGTCTCTCTCTCTCTCTCTCTTTTGAGAGTAATTTTAACTGCCGTCTTGCAAATTACGAATTCACTGAATCGAAAAGACTTTTGCAGGAGCATTCATTCAAAAAACTTTTTTTCATTAATGCATATCGTTCTAAACCAGTTAGCATCTACGCCACCGCTCAACCAATTGGAGACACCGATCAATTAAGTCCTTTTAAGACACAAACTTAAACTGGTGTCTTAAAACTCGAATTTGGAAATGGTAGTTGCAGCAATTTTTTTTTTTTTTTTTTTTACTTTGACTGGGAGCTTATGGGATTCTATTTTTAGATGGAACTGAAAAAGATTTGTTGAAATGTGTAAAAGTAGCGTCCCAGCTCGGCCCTGGTTTCCATAAATAGCATCAATCGATTGCATGTAACTACACTCTTTCTTCCCCAAACTTCTTTCTGTATCGCGCATGCGTGCAATAGTTCTTTTCCTTCCATCCATCCCCCCTTCCTTTCTGTGGAGCAGCCGAATATCAGGGGTAAACTCTGTTCGAATTTTACGAAATGGAAAGTCTGTAAGAATTTTTTTTTTTTATCATGTGTGAACATGAGGTTGTCCTGGTTAGGGACAAATTTTGGCCAGAGAGTCCTTTCCACGAAAATCAGTGGATTGGCGTGATTGCTTTAGCATGATTCAGAGTTGTTTATGTTTTTAATTAGTGTTTTCATGAATAATTTCCCTTCTTGTGATTTTTTCCTTTTATAACAATAAATGAACTATATTCAGTTTCAAAGGATGAGTAAAGTAATGCAAAATTCGTTGGTTTTGACTGTGTCAATAAAGCAGCTATGTAATAGGATATACTTTCTTAACTCTTTCTGGCATCGATTTGCAAGTGAATTTCCACTTACAAATTCTGCTTCATATTAAAATGAACAATTTTGCATTGTTAAAATAAAAGTTATTTAACTCAGTAATCCCTTTTATCATGTGTAAACATGATGTTGTCCTGGTTAGGGATTCGTGGCGCAATCCAAAAAGTGCAGCAAGCAAATAAAGTGATATTCCAAATTCGCAAATTTTGGCGGAAAAATGGTAGTTTGGGCCCCTTAACTCTTGAAATGTTTGATGAATATCGTTAACCTTCAGGAATATTCTGCAGAATTTGGCTTATGCTTGAAGTGTTTTGTAGCATAGTTTTGAATCACTTTTCCTGTTTTGGGTTGAGATTTTAAGCATTTGTATATCCAATGTGGCTATAAGTACTCGTAGTGCGTTGACTATAAGTACTCGTAGTGCGTTGGCTATAAGTACTCGTAGTGCGTTGATCAATTCCTTCTTCTTGAAGTTTCATGTTTATCCCTTTTGGCATTTTCCCATTCCTATTGAGCTGTACAGTGATTCTTATTATATTTGGAATACTTCATTCTTCATCTATGCTAGAATTTTCAAACTTTGATATATTCTCTTGGCTTTTGAATGTGATAACGTTTCTTGCAAAATTTGGAATACTTCATTCTTCATTTACGACTACATTTATCTCACTTTTGTATATTCTTTTAGAGATTCTTGAACAATTCATTATTCATGAAGTTTTTGATTTATTCTACATTGCTATATTCATGCGGCTATTGAATTTGGCCATTCTTGTAGTATTGCAATCAATTGTTTCATATATCTATTGCATTATTAAACATTGCTATATTTCTGAGTTAATTCCTCCTTTCTTGAATGTTAACACATGGTAAGTTGAAATTTGCAGAACAGATTTATTTTTTTTTTAAGTCAGATTGAAAAACTTATGGACTCGTTGTTTTCTGTTTCAAGTTTTCAGAAAGGGGAAAAGTTCGCTATAAAATTGAATCGGTATAAGCTTCAATTTGAGTAAACACTGTGTGAATAAACTAGTATGCAATGAAAATAATGCTGTAATAAAAAATTGAAATGAGACATGAACATATTTTTGAAAGCAAGGATATCAATTACAAGAAAAAAAATTGAAATCTACTACAGCGTCCAAAAAGTAAGATCCAGGACTTATGGAATTTTAATTATTTTTTCTTTTTTAGGTTGCTGTCACTGTCCTTGACTTCTGTGTGAAGTTTCACTTCAAATATTCATTAGTGTTTGAGTTACGCTTGGCTTAGTGAGACGCTAAAATTAATTACGGCGATTTTTGAAATGTCTGAATTAATTGAGCAAAGAACTTGCATTAAATTTTGTTGCATTGATTCTTCGTGACTTTTTCGCCTAAAATGAAACCCATCCATATCGTTCCACAACCACCGTAGTCACCGTGCGACTTTTGGCTATTCCCTAAACTGCTTTGAGTCCATTGAAGAGCGCTTTTGAAGGCCATCCTTGTCGATGACTTTTTAGTACGCATTGAGAATCGGAAAAAAAGTAGGCTTAAGTGCCTTGTTTCCAGAGGGGATTACTTTGAAGGCTATGAAATAAATTTGGAAGAATAAATAAAGAGTTTTTGAAAAAAAAAATAATTGGTCTAATTTTTTGGGCACAGTAGTACATAGTGATTTTAATTTAACATACGTAAATAAGATCATTTATCATAAGTCAGTTTCAATTTTCCAATTACTGAACGTCAAGTAAGGAAAATCCTCACACATCTTATTTTTGCTATACTGAATTTAAATTTATAGAATTTTACGGAAGACTTTTTAGGGTGATATTTTTAATATCCTGGTTTTGGTTTTGAATACGTTGTTTTTGTGAAGGTGATATCCTATGTTTATATATACCGAGGTAAATGAAATTTCACATAAAATTATAGCTATCTGTACTCCAAATCCTTAAGTCACTTTTGAAAATGCCATTGAATGGGAAATAATGTCTTTATATAATATTTTTATATGCATGAATCATGGGGTGGGGATGATATGACCCCAAATTGCATCAATGGGAATGAAAGCTCAAAAATCATTTTTTTAAAATAAAATTTTGCTATTTTAATACACTGTACATGGGAAAACTTAAACTGAGCATAAAAAGTAGGCTTGAAGTAGGTATCGTCCTTTGTGAGATGTAATTTGTACTTTCCCCTTTTGATTTTATGAACAATTTTTTTTCCCTGCATTCATATTTTATATATTTTTTCTATGCATTCAAATTCAAAATATTTTTTCAATGCATTCATATTTTAAATATTCTTTTCTTTGAATTTATATTTTAAATATTTTTTTTTATTCATTCATATATATATATATTTTTTTTTTTTAGAAATTTTTTTTTCTATGCACTTATATTTTAAATATTTTTTCTATTCATTCAAATTTAAAATATTTTTTCTAGGCATTCATATTTTATATATTTTTCTGTGCATTCATATTTTAAATATTTTTTCTATTCATTCAAATTTTAAATATTTTTTCTATGCATTCATATTTTAAATATATGCATTCATATTTTAAATATTTTTTCTATGCATTCATGTATTAAATATTTTTTTCTAGGCATTCATATTTTAAATATTTTTTCTTTGCATTGATATTTTAATTTTTTTTCTATGTATTCTTATTTTAAATAGTTTAAAAAATATTTTTTTCTATGCATTCATATTTTAAATATTTTTTTCTATGCATTCATGTATTAAATATTTTTTTCTAGGCATTCCTATTTTAAATATTTTTTTCTTTGCATTGATATTTTAATTTTTTTTCTATGTATTCTTATTTTAAATAGTTTTAAAAATTTTTTTCTATGTTTTAAATAAATATTTTAATTTTTTTCTATGTATTCTTATTTTAAATAGTTTTAAAAATATTTTTTTCTATGCATTCATATTTTAAATATTTTTTTCTATGCATTCATGAATTAAATATTTTTTTCTAGGCATTCATATTTTAAATATTTTTTCTTTGCATTGATATTTTAATTTTTTTTTCTATGTATTCTTATTTTAAATAGTTAAAAAAATATTTTTTATGCATTTATATAAATATATAAAAAAGATATATTTTCATATATTCATAATTTAAATATTTTTTTTATGTGTTATTATTTTCTTTCACAAATCCATACATTCGTATTCTATGCAAACATCTTTTTCTATACATTCATATATTTAATCATGATTTGGTTAAAATACTATTGTTACAAAATATCTTTAAAAACTTTTTATCTAAATGAAAAGATAATCTGAATATAAAGACATGCAATCACAACCTAGAATTTAATTAATTAAATATTTATTTTTTTGAATTTCAGTTAAGTAACATTTTTATTTTAAAAGAAAAAAAAATGAATAATATTTCGTATTTATTTTTAAACAAATTTTCACAGAAAATCTCTCAGAACTACCTTGCGATAGAGTCCCATTTCGTTGCGACTTATCGGTGGGGCTTTTAGAATAGTAGGAATTGAAATAAATGACTTGTTTTAACTTTACCTTACTTCACACGTCACTATCACATCCACGATTATCTAACCCCCTACCAGTTAATGAGGTGAGGATGTTAGAAATAGTGTCAAAAATAAATTGAAAAAATTTCAATCATGAAACTGAAGGAACACATTGAATTTTAAGACATACACTCAAGAGCCAAAACATTATGACCACCTGTCAATAACGAGTTGGCCCACCTTTGGCGCTCAACACAGCTTCAACCCGCCTTGGCATGGATTAATACCACCACTTAATACCTGTTAAATACCACTTCCACCTGATCACATGCCTTCCACGTCCTCCAGGAGAGTTCATTGCAAAATGTAGGGGTGGTCATAATGTTTTGACTCATGAGTGTATAATATATGATAATATGCTATGTAACAGATATAATCATATAGTAAGTGAAACGAAAGATATAAAATTCGAAATAAATAAACAAAGATTATAAGCATGATATAAAAATGTGGTACGACATGGAACGCAAATATTGTTGTAGCATTCACTCTTTTGAATATAAAATAACAAAATGTTACACATTGGTTGACATGGGATATTAATCTTTAGCACACTTGACTTATTGCCATTAAACATCGAAAAGCCAGATATGCAATGGGGGTGTTTTTATTTTCCTTCTTTTATACTGTAGGTCAAAGAAAAGGACTTTCCAGCTGACAAATTTATTGTATCCGTTTCTGGATTCATTTATTGGTTGGAACAAAAGTGAAAATGGAAAACAATATTCATTTTTATGTGATTTAAAAAATATTTCGACAAATCAACGTCAGCCCAAAATGATTACTTTTACGATGCATCAAATTTTTTAATGCTGTACTACGAAAAGACACATTGAATTTTTTTGTATGTTGTTACAGTATGGTAGTATAAAAACAAAATCTCATAAAATATTTCAATAGGTATTTTCTTTTATGAGAATAATACAAAAGTAAGGATAAAAAATCTGAAAAATGATTAACTGTTATAACAAAAATTATCTTGAAGAGTAATATATATTTTTATATGCTATAAATATATAAAAATATATTTATAATATATTATAAACTATAATTTTTTATAAATATATTTATAATATATTATATGCTATAATTTTTTATAACATATTAAATGCTCTAAATATGCTAATAAATATATATATTTTTTCTCGTAATTAGAGAAGGCTCCCCTATACCTCGTATAAAAGAGATTTGAAATTTTTTTCTTAGAAAATATAAAAAACAACAACAATAACGACATTGTTGTTCTTGTTTTTAATATTTTCTAACATAATTTTTATTACATATCTTTAGCATATTTTTATTTTCATTTTTTTATTTCATATTTTTTAATAGCAATAACAGCGTTATGTGTTGATTTTAATATTTTCAAACATATTTTTTATTTCATATTTTTAATATATATTTTTTTATTTTCATTTTTATTTCATATTTTTTAACAACAACGATAGATGTTATTGTTTTTAATATTTTCTACCATATTTTTAATATATTTTTTATTTTCGTTTTTTATTTTATATTTTTTAATAACAATACAACGATATGTCTTATTTTTAATATTTTCAAACAAATTTTTTATTTTTTATTTTTTATTTTAACATATATTTTATTTCATATTTTAACATATTTTTAACAACAACAACAACAAATATCAGTATTGTTGCATTTTCGTAACGTCAGTTTAAAATGAATTACAGTTTATGCCATGAATTAAAAATTACTCTTTTAACCCATAATTGCTGAGAGGGAAATAACAAATCGTGTTATTAAAAATCTCCTAATGACCTCGAAAACTTGATATATTGGGTATATATATTTAATAACAATAGATTAATCTACGATCATCAGAAAATTAATAATAATTTTTAATATTTTCTAAAATATTTTTTATTACATATCTTTAGACATATTTTATACATGTTTTTATTTTCATTTTTTATTTCATATTTTTTAACAACAACGATAGGTATTGTTGTGGTTTTTAATATTTTCTACCATGTTTTTATATCATATTTTTAATATATTTATTTTCCTTTTTATTTTATATTTTTTAATAACAATATCAAAGATATGTGCTGTTTTTATTGTTTTCAAACATATTTTTTATTTTTGTTTTTTTTGCATATTTTTTTAATAATAACAACGATATGTGTTGTTTTTTAATGTTTTCAACTAAATTTTTTATTTTATAATTTAACATATTTTTTATTTCATATTTTTAACAACAACGATATGTGTTGTTGCATTTTCGCAACGTCAATTTTAAATGGATTACAGTTTATGCCATGAATTAAAAATTACTCTTTCTACCCATAATTGCTGAGAGGGAAAAACAACAAACCTTGTTATTGAAAATCTACCTAATGACCTCGAAAACTTGATTTATTGGAAATATATATTTAGCAACAAATAGATTAAGTAACACGATCATCAGAAAATTCCAAATAAAACTGTGTCCGCGGTGTCATTTTCACCCTCTCTGCAATTATATACATTTTTAAACCCCATTTTAGATTACCTTTAAACGGGGCCCTGTTTGTCTGTGCGGATAGAGATATAAGGGAGGGGGGTGGAGAGTGAGTCAATTCGCGAATCTAAAACTGTCGAGTCATTTCCTGCACCTCACTGAAACCGATACTGGAAGGGTGTACGGGGATGTGCGTGGGGTGTTCATTCATGGGGGCGTTCGTTGAATGAGAGGATCGATGCTGCACATTGATTGGCGGAGGCGAGGAAACAGCTGGTTTCCACACCCCGCGTGCGTCGTCAATGGGGGCCACGCCTTCTTGCGCGCCCCATTGATGAAAAGGGCCCGTGTGCGTCACCCGATGCCGCAGCCATTTGGCTTCTTTCCACCCTCAACCCCCTCTTTCATACTCGAAATACCTGCTGCAAAATCATTTCACTTCCCTTCTCCACCCCCACATCCCCGGTTAAGTCGGGGATGATGCTCTTCTGACGGTACGTGATGGTATTTGGGAGAACGAACGCGACGTGCAGGACAGGGACTGGATGGGTTTGGAATCTTTTGGTGTGGGATGGAAGGGGGGACTTTAGTCACGTGATGGAA
Organism: Caerostris darwini; assembly: GCA_021605075.1. Taxonomy (NCBI): domain Eukaryota; kingdom Metazoa; phylum Arthropoda; class Arachnida; order Araneae; family Araneidae; genus Caerostris; species Caerostris darwini. Next base: position 18,374 of record BPLQ01004400.1, read on the forward strand.
TGCTGTTTGCCAATCAATAAAAAATTATTGATCACCAATAGATCAAAAATTATTAAAGTTGTAATATATTACTTAATAGTGCAATCTGCATGTAGTCTGTGCTTTTAGAATATGTATAAATAATATTTTGTTGATACTTACAACTTATTTAGTATTACAGTTAAACCGACCGTTAAAATTGTCTTAATAATAAGCGAATTAAAGCTAAATATAATTTGTAACGTAGTGTAACTTGTTTTTTTCTACTTCAATTCTCAGTTGTACCAGTTAAGAGTTACTGTAAAACGGTTTCCTCCTTTGAGATAGTTCTACTGCAAGGAAAACAATTTCGCTTCAAACATCAAATACTTAATACTTAATTTCAATACTTAAATTTCTTGTACTAGTATGCTAATGACTGGACACCCCACCCCCGCGTTTAGAAGAACAGTTAAGTTGGGGATGATGCTCTCCTGACTGTACGTGATGGTATTTCGAAGAACGAACGCGACGTACAGGACAGGGGCTCGATGGGTTTTGGAATCTTTTGGTGTGGGATGGAAGGGGGGACTTTAGTCACGTGATGGAATGCTGTTTGCCAATCAATAAAAAACTATTGATCACCAATAGATCAAAAATTATTAAAGTAGTAATATATTACTTAATAGTAGTAGTACTTTAATTTATTGTATGCTAATGACTGGATACAGTGTTTAGCATACATAATATTTAAGTATTCATCAACTATTATAAATTGTGTTAAAATTGTCACCCCATTGTCAAGATTACCGAATTGATACCGTATTACTACCGTAAGATTACCATATATTCACTGTATTGTCCAATGGTTAAGTTGGGGGAGATGCTCTTCTGACGGTACGTGATGGTATTTCGGAGGACGAACGCGACGTGTAGGATAGGAACTGGATGGGTTTGGAATCTTTTTGGGGTAAGATGGAGGGGAATTCAGTCGCATGATTGAATGCTGTTTGCCAATCAATAAAAAACTATTGATTACCAATAGATCAAAAATTATTAAAGTTGTAATGTATTATTTAATAGTAGTAATACTTAAATTTCCTGTATGCTAATGACTGGATACAGTGTTTAGCATACATTATATTTAAGTATTCATCAACTATTATGAATTGTGCTAAAATTGTCACCGTATTGTCAAAAATAGAAAGATGAAAATTATTTAATAGCCTCCTACCTGTTTTTGGTTTTTACATTTTGCTTTCATTTATCGCAAAAATGTATACGTTCCTGAAAATTTCTTGGGAACAATTTAAAAAATATTTTGTTAATAAATTGTATCAAAAGAAATTCTGCTTATTTAAGAAATAAATTCTTAAATTCCGTTCCATCAAACAAATTTGTTTTATGAAAAAATATATCACAATGTCTAATTCCAAATGAAGAAATATATGCAGTCTGTTAAAAATGTGCTTTAAGAATATGCATAAATAATATTTTGTTGATACTTACAGCTTATTTTGTATTACAGTTAAACCGACAGTTAAAATTGTCTTAATAATAAGCGAATTAAAGCTAAATATAATTTGTAACTTAGTGTAAGTTGTTGTTGCTGTTACAATTCTCAGTTGTACCAGGAAAAGAGCAACTGTAAAACGGTTTCCTCCTTTGAGATAGTTCTACTGCAAGGAAAACAATTTCGCTTCAAACGTCAAAATACAATGTAATTTTTTTAAATTTATTATTATTATTATAGAATATGTTTTATAAATAATTAAATTAATTAAGAAAATTACATATAAAGTTGTTTAGCAATATAAAATCAGCAGCAAATAAAAGGTATCGCAATATTTAGCGTTATTTTTCTTTAAATACATTTTTCTCGTAACTTTAAAAACTCATTTATCATTCAAAGTAGAGTTTTACAAATTATCATACACGTTTTTATAAACTAATTATACATTAATTATACTTACAACACATAAGTATTTATAAAGCATGTTTTCAATATCGGGATATTTGTGTGAATGATACAATGAAATCATTTGTTACAATTATAATTTGTTTATTTTTAAAATAATTTTATATAGCTTATTAAAAAAATAATAAATGTAAGATAATTTTTCTCTTTACTGCAACAACAATAATAAAAAATGAATTCAAATGAAAAATAATTGTTTTATTTCAAATAACTTGTATTATAATTCATAATATTATGTTAATACTTACAACTTATTTAGTACTACAGTTAAACCGACAGTTAAAATTGTCTCAATATTAAGCGAATTAAAGCAAAATATAATTTGTAAGATTGTGTAAGTTGTTTTTGCTACTTCAATTCTCAGTTTTACCAGGTAAGAGTAACTGTAAAACAGTTTTATCCTTTGATGTAGTTTTATTGTAAGGAAAACAATTTCATTTCAATTAGAAGCAATTTTTAAAAAAATTATTATTATTATTATTATTATTATAGAATATGTTTTATAGATGATTAAATTAATTTAAAAAATTACATATAAAGTTGTTTAGTATTATAAAATCAGTATTAAATAAAAGGTCCCGTAATATTTAGCGCTTTTTTTCTTTGAATACGTTTTTAAATATTTCATCTAAAATTTTTAATAGCAGAAATGTTCGTATCAATTTAACTGCTAATAAAATAAACATTGTGTAAGTTGTTTTTGTTGCTTCAATTCTCAGTTGTACAAGGTAAGAGTAAATGTAAAACCGGTTTCTTCTTTGAGACAGTTCTACTGAAAGAAAAACAATTTCGCTTCAAACGATTAAGCAATTTCTTAAAAATTTTATTATTATTATTATAGAATATGTTTTATAAGTGATTACATTAATTTAAAAAAAATTACAAATAAAGTTGTTTAGCATTATAAAAACCGCATCAAATAAAAGGTCTCGCAATATTTAGTGTTATTTTTCTTTGAAATACGTTTTTAAATATTTCTTCTAAAATTTTTAATAGCAGAAATGTTCGTATCAATTTGGGTGCGAGTAAAAGAATAGGTTAATAATTTGTTATTACTTTATATTAAAAAATTATATAATGAAAAACAGAGTATGTTTTGGTCAGTTTTGTTTTATATAACAATTTTGAGTTTTTCCCCTTTTTTTTATTGTTTTTTTTAAAAATACATCGAATTATGGCATAACATAGGGTATCATTACAATTGAATGATGCATTTAAAATTGACAATTGATGTTAGAAAACTAATTTTTTTCCACTTTTTCTATCTAATATACTATAAAAGTATAAATAAATAACATAAGGGAGGTATCATTACATCCAACTATTAAATATCTTTTTTTATTATAAAGCTTTTGAAGTCGATACTTAAGCGGGTAAAATAAAGAAATGGAAAATTAATAAACATAGACAATACAAATTAAAGAAACTTATATGTTAGAAAATATATTATATTATTTAATTTTATCAGATATTATTGTATTAAATCATATCATGAATAATCAATGATATAAATATTGTACCTATTTATATTATTACATATAAAATAATTTCAAAACCAAATGTAGTAAATAGAATACGAAAGGAATTTTCATGGTCATAAAAAAGATAAAAGGAAAAGCATTATAAAGCAGATAAATCCAAGAGATCATTTTTACAGAGGAATAAATACAGAAAAAATTCTTTTACTATCCTTTATATTCTTTTTACTATTACATTACACTACATGCTGAATGCTTAAAATATTTCGACATCACAGCATGTGATGAAAAGCATATAGTATTCCTATGAAATGCATGTATCATTACATAAATGCTTTTCATAGGAAAATTCAAAACTGTACTAATGCTTTAAGGTAGGTTCCATTAAAAAATTGTCCTTTACCACATATCCATGGAATGTAAATACGACATCGAAAAAAATACCATTCATGTACAGTATTCCTTTTTATTTTTTTAATTTTATTTTTCCCAGAATGTTCCAGGATAAAGCTCTATGAAGCAGGAATTCTGAGGCGACGAAAACTTTTTCTCTCGCCTCATCTCCCGTTTTCCTCCCCATCTGGTTTTCGATTAGATCCATTAAGCTTTCAGCATGGGGCATGAGGGAGAAGTTATAGAATGCACCCCCCTTTTGCCAACCCCCGAGGGAATCACTTCGATTCCCATGGCTTTTTTGCTGCGACTTTCGGTGCCTTTTGAAAGACGAAAGGGTGTTCTTCCTAGCGTGGGTGGTTATATGTGCAAACCCCCTTAAGGGAAGGAGCGGAAAGATGACTCCATGACACAAAAGCGATAGACTCACACCCCCTTAAAAAAATGACATTGTTTGTTCTCTGTGTGTTTTTTCATAGCCAACTTTAGAGGGAAATCGTAGTAGTAGTCCTTCGCTTACAAATACGTAGTGTTTGCGAAAGTCAATTCGACAATCATTATTTTTTTTTTTTTCCTGCTGTGTCATTAAGGCATTGATGGGATTTCCTTTTTTTGTTGGGAAATCTTTCATATCTTTTATTGTTATTTCTCGTCCTCTTTACCTTTTCGGGCGCCATTAAATGAAATCCACCTACAATACTTCCTGCAAAACCTTTCAAAGTGCCTTGAGGTATAAAATTCCTTTATGTATGTAGTATCTTTTATACGGATTTTTTGAAATTTCTTAGTATCTACCTTGTTTTTTTTTAGTGATGCAGTAGCCCGAAGAAAGATTCTTAGAAGTCTGTGAGTAAACTAGTTTTATTGGTTTTGCTCCTCTCCTATAAGCTTAACTTTGTATCATTATTTCCATTTTTTATGACTTTTTTTCTGTTTTAAAAACTGTCTCGCGAGAGCATTTAAAAGTTAAAGGCTGGTTTCTGCAGGTCATTGCTTTGTTGCATAGTAGAAACCAGAATATTATAATACTTGGATTTTTAAATATTTTTTGGTCATAATAAAAATTTACAGTTAAAATGTAGTTTTTGGATATTAAAAAAATTTATTAAATAACTAACTTGTTAATTAATAATTATATGATTATTAATTAACGAGTTTATAATTATAGTGTTATCGATTATTGTACAATCATCAAGTATATATAATTATTCTGTTATCTGCAAACTTTTTGTTTAAACATGAAGAGATATGGAATGATTTCTTTTTTGCAAATTATTTAATAACAGCAAATGGTTATTTATGGCAGCCTTATTTTCGTTTTTATTACTTTTTTCTGTTTTAAAAACTGTCTTGCCAGAACATTAATGTTTTAAAAGAATGTCTTTTGCAGGTCATTGCTTTGTAGACGAATAGAAACCAAAATATTTTTGGTTCTAGTAAAAACTTAGTTAAAACGTAGTTTTTGAATATTATATAATCATTAATTAACTTTTTATCTATAAAATTTTTGTTTAAATATAAAGAGAAACGGCGTGATTTTTTTTTTTTTTTTTTTTTTTTTTTGTAGATTATTTAATGACAGCATATGGTGATTATTATATGGTGCTTTATAATTATTTAATGATATATGGTACCCTTATTTCCGTTTATTATGACTTTTTCTGTTTTAAAAACTGTCTCGCGAGAGCATTTAAAAAGTTTTAAAGATTGGTTTCTGGAGGTCATTGCTTTGTAGCATAGTAGAAACCAAAATATTATAACACTAGATTTTTAAATATTTTTTTGGCGTAATAAAAATGTACAGTTAAAATGTAGTTTTTGAATATTATACTCGTATAATAATTAATTAATTTGTTATATGTAAAATTTTGTTTAAATATTAAGAATTATGGAATTTGTTTTCGTTAAGTATAAATGTTGCTAATTAAGTTAGTAAATTAATCTAACATTTCAAACTGTTGACACAATTTTTTAAATAACGACTTAACATCAAAACAAATAGTTTTGTAGCAATTTTCAAACACATAAAATTATAAAAGCTCACAATAATTATACAGACTGTTAACCAAGTTTTCAAGAGTAGTTTAAAAGAGTTAATTTTTTTTATTTCTCATATTAAATTAATATTATTGTAAATATATGTAAAAATATTCACCTATAATTTATCTTTATAAAATCATAACGCACGTTGAAGATATTGATATCTGTAGCGGTAATATTTCTAAGACCTTCATAACACGGTCATTTATTCTTAAACTTTTTAATTTGCCTCGTAATGTTTTATAACTAAATGTACTATAATAACAATAACAATATAGCATATGATAAATGAATGTTATAGCATTTATTAAACTTAACAGCAAACACCTTGAATAAATATAATCTATAATAATAAAAAAATGGACACGAAGTCCGTTTTTATAAATAAAAGATATAAGATTTGAATAGTTACATTTTAGACCTGTGCTTAATAAATTTAACACGTATAATTTATCTTAAAACGATAAAGTAAGTTGAAAATATTGATATCTGCAGTGTTAATTTTTCTAAAACATTCATAACAAGGTCAATTGTTCTCAAATTTTTTAATTTGTCTCGTAATGTATTATAACTGAATGTTATGTATAACAGTATAGTATATTAAAACTGAATGTTATGTATAACAGTATAGTATATTAAAACTGAATGTTATATATAACAATATAGTACATTAAAAACTGAATGTTATAACATTTATTAAACTTAGCAGCAAATACCTTGAATAAACATATAATAATAAAAAACGGATGCAAAGACCATTTTTATAAATAAAAGATATAAGATTGGAATAGTCACATTTTAGACCTGTGCTTAATAAATAGAACACGCATAAATTATCTTAAAACCATAACTTAAGTTAGAAATATTGATATCTGCAGTGTTAAACTTTCTGAGTCCTCCATAATACGGTCAATTGTTCTGAAAACTTTTAATTTGCCTCGTAATGTACTATAACTGAATGTTGTAAAATATTATAACAATATAGTATATTATAACTGAATGTTATAGTATACTATAACAATATAGTATATTATAACTGGATGTTATAGTATACTATACCAATGCAGTATATTATAACTGAAGGTTATAGTATGCTTTACCAATATAGTATATTATAACTGAAGGTTATAGTATGCTTTACCAATATAGTATATTATAACTGAAGGTTATAGTATACTATACCAATATAGTATATTATAACTGAATGTTATAGTATACTATAACTGAATGTTATAGTATACTATAACTGAATGTTATAGTATACTATAACTGAATGTTATAGTATACTATAACTGAATGTTCTAACATTTTTTTAAATTTATTAGCATACACTTTGAATAAATAAGACATATAATAATAAAAAATTGATGCAAAGACCATTTTTATAAATATATAAGATTGGAATAAATACATCTTAGAAGTTTGCTTAATAAATTGATTTTTAGTAAGAACACTGATGTCCAGTGTAAAACCTTTATTAAAAAGTTAATAAATCTCTAAGAAAAGGAGAGGCATTTTTTTAATTTGCAAAATAATTAGTGAAATATATTACATAAGTTTCAAAGAAAAAAATATTTAAGTACAAAAGACAAAAATAAATGAAAGGTAAAGTGAAAGAGGAAATTAGTTAATGCCTTAACTTATTAAAGTTATTTTATTTTCGAGATAAAAAAAAATATTTCTAACTTTTCAAGTTGGAAAAAAATATTTAAAAAAAAAAATAGATTGAATAAATTCAAAGAAGATATTTTTTAATAAATAGTTTTCTTTCTTTCAATTTTTTTATTGTAAGAGTCTCTTAAAAAAAATGTTTTTTGAGAAAATTATTTCAGATATGTTTTGTAAATAGAAAAATTTAATAAGGCTTGGAATCTTTTATTTTTTTTAATTCAAAATTATTTGGAGAGTGGCAAAAATTTATTAACGATTCGAACAGGAAAAAGAGATTTAATATTATTATGTTTTATGTGTACGTTTTATAATAAGGAATGATTTATAACAAATTTCTTTAAAACTTAAATAGTATCTTTAAGGTATTGTAAACAACAGAGGGAAAAACAGTAACTAATTTTTCACTAATTTCAATTTATTGCTATACATTGTTTAATTTCATTTTTTAAAAATATCAGCATTTACCTCTTTATATCATAGTGTATTTACTTATTTTTGTATATTTACTTTTGTACGAATATTAATATTTTGTTATTGATTAATATCTTGACTTCAGTACCTAAATGGCAGAGTGGCTAGCGCTCTCGTGCTCGGTACTATAGGTTTCAAGTTCAAGTCTCGGTGGTGTCGTAGATGTTTGTAGCGTCGAAGGAATCCACTTTAAGCCGTAGGCCCTTGTCTAACATGTTCGTAGAGCGTTGCGGGGATATTGTTACTTCGTGTCCGTAGCTTATCTTCAAGCTATGCTCGCATCTCGGGTAATGTTAAGTGAATAACGTCGGTGCAGGGTTTGCCTTAAGGCATCGAAGGCAATTACCTACGTAGTTGCCAGCTGCATTAGAACAAAAAAGTATTTTGAATTAATTGCTTGATTTTTTTTATAATATATATTTTTTATTCCTATATATGTATAAATAGATTTCTTCCAAAATGAAATGATTATATAATGATAATTTTTAATTAATAACTTCCTTAAAGAAGACATTCGGTTTATTTTTGGATATGCTTCAGTATTTCACAGCTAATGAACGCACAAAAAGTTTCTTCAGCACATTAGGACGCTATTTTCTTTTTACATTTTTTTCACACTTAATACCTGAGCGCGTAATTTAATCATCTAACAGCCCTTGAAACTTTCTAAAACGAATAAAGAGAATAATTAACACGCTAACGAGCCTTTTCTTGATTATGCACTTTCTTGGTAAGTGTTAGATTGCACCTTTTTTTTCGTGCCAATAATTGACAGGTTAAAGTTCTTTCACGAAATATTCTTTCGCAGTATGTTTGTTCGGAATTTCTCAGCCGAACACTCAGTTTGATTATTGGAATTTAATTAATCACATTTTTTTTCATTAATCTTCTTTTATGAGTCGCAGAAGGTGAGAGAATGAGAAATATCAAGACAGTTTCTTCTTCAGGAGATTTAGTAAGTAGGACAATTAACTGGATCGCTAATAATGCCTCCTTTTTTAGCCCTCCGAGTGTGCTAAATGATGTTAGGGAGAGTTGACTGTCTATTATTTTTATAAAAGGTAATCGTAGACATTGTCCACGCATTTGTTTTGAGTACGCTCGTTTCCAAGTGAGTAAATTCAGTGGAAAGGTTTTGCAATAAGACAGTCTTTTAATACGAGGACAAACTATGTTTAAGTTGAGGGTATTGCTCATTCTTTTTAATAATAAAATAAATGAACTGAGAAATAAAAAAATGCTTCAATTTCCCAACGAGTGAATATATGGCTTAACGTTAATTGAATGAAACTATTTTCTTTAACAGAGAAAAGCTGTTTTTAACGTTCATAATTTTTTTAGTGAAAACCTCTACAGTTGATTTTCAGACAAGCTGATACTATCAGATTTGCGTAATATGCTCAAGATATTTTTATGCAGTTATTTTTTAATGTTTCCATCAGTTAAGTTAAGCTCTAGGAACAAGACGCAATCTTGCCCCAAAATCAAAAGGCCCTTTGGAAGTGTTCTTCAAAATTCTGGTGGTAGGGGCTGTGTAGTAAGCCCTTTATGATGTACCTTGATTAACATTGAATCTGACGGCCTGATGGCCAATTGGCTAACGCCCAGGCATTTGGTACCACAGGCTATATCTTCGAATCCCGGCGGTGGCAGGGATGTTTGTTTTAACTTTATGAATCCACTTTAAGCCATAGGTCAAGGTCTAACATGATCGCAGAGAATTGTGGAGGTATTGTTACTCCGCGTCCGTAGTTTATCTTCAAGCTACACTGACCTCCTGGGTAGTGCTAAGTGAGTAACGTCTGTGCGGCGTTTGCCTTAAGGCACCCAAGATAATTTTTCTAAGTGTTTGCCATCTGCATTAGAACAAAAAGAAGTATTTTGATTTTTTTTTTATAATACAACAATGCATTTTTATTCCTATATATATAATATAGAGAGAGAAATTTCTTGAAAAATGAAATGATTATATAATAATTTTTTAACTCATCACTTCTGGAAAGATGACATTCGGTTTATTTTTGGATACACTTCAGTATTTCGCAGCTAATGAACGCACAAAAAGTTTCTTCAGCACATTAGGATGAAATTTTCTTTCTACATTTTTTTTTGTCACTTAATACCTGAGCGCGTAATTTAATCATCTAACAGCCCTTGAAACTTTCTAAAACGAATAAAGAGAATAATTAACACGTTAACGAGCCTTTTCTTGACTATGCACTTTTTTGTAAAGTGTTAGATTGCACCTTTTTTTGCACCAATAATTGACAGGTTAAAGTTCTTTCGGGAAATATCCTTTCGCAGTATGTTTGTTCGGAATTTCTCAGCCGAACACTCAGTGTGATTATTGGAATTTAATTAATCACATTTCTTTTTTTATTAATCGCCTTTTATGAGGCGCAGAAGGTGAGAGAAGGAGAAATATCAAGACAGTTTCTTCTTCAGCGGAGATTTAGTAAGTAGGGCAATTAACTGGATCGCTAATAATGCCTCCTTTTTTAGTCATCCGAGTGTGCTAAATGATGTTAGGGAGAGTTGACTGTCTATTATTTTTATAAAAAGTACTCATAGATAGTGTCTACGCATTTGTTTTGAGTACGCTCGTTTCCACGTGAGTAAATTCAGTGGAAAGGTTTGCTATGAAATAGTTTTTTAATACGAGGATGAACAGTGCTTAAGTAGAAAGTATTGCTCATTCTTTTTAATAATAAAATAAATGAACGTTGAAATAAAAAAAAGACATTTCAATTTGCCAAAGAGGGAATACATGGCTTAACGTTATTTCAATTAAATTATTTGCTTTAACAGAGATAAGCTGTTTTTCGCGTTCATAATTTTTTTTTAGTGAAAACTCTCCAGTTGATTTTCAGACAAGCTGATACCATCAGATTTTCCTAATATGCTCAAGATATTTTTATGTAATTATATTTTAATATTTCCATAAGTTAAGTTAGGTTCTAGCAACAAGATGAAAAAAAACCCACCAAAAACCCTTTGGAAGTGTTCTTCAAAATTCTAATAAAAAAAATAATAATAATAAATAAAAAATAAAAAAAACACATCCATGTCACCGCCAGGATTCGAAACTGTAGCCTGTGCTACCAAAGGGCGCTAGCCAATTAGCCATCAGGCCGTCAGATTTTATTTTAATCAAGATACACCAAAAAGACCTTGCTACACAGCACCTACATTGTACCATCAAAATTTTGAAGAACATTTCCAAAGGTGTTTATTTTTTTTCCGTTGATGTTAGGGCAAGATTGTTTCTTGTTCCTAGAGCCTAACTTAACAGATGGAAATATTGAAATATAATTGAATAAAAATATATTGAGCATATTACACAAATCTGATAGTATCAGCATGTCTGAAAATCAACTGGAGAGTATTTACTAAACAATTATGAACGCTAAAAATCACTTTTTCCCTTCAACGCAAATAACATTAATTCTATTCACTCTTTGGCAAATTGAAGTGGTTTTTTTTACTTCACCGCTATTAAATGTATGAATGAGCAATACCTTGAACTTAAACACTGTTCATACTCGTATTAAAAAACTACACAGCACCTACATTGTACCACCAGAATTTTGAAGAACACTTCCAAAGGGCCTTTTGACATGTGGGCAAGATTGCATCTTGATCCTAGAGCCTTCTTAACTGATGGAAATATTAAAATAAAATTGCATAAAAATATCTTGAGCATATAACGCAAACTGACAATATCAGCATGCCTGAAAATCAACTGGAGCTTACCTAAAAAAATTATGAGCGCTAAAAACAGCTTTTCTCTGTTAAAGCAAATAATTTAATTGAAATAACGTTAAGCCATGTATTCACTCTTTGGCAAATTGAAGTGTTTTTTTTTATTTCAACGTTCATTTATTTTATTATTAAAAAGAATGAGCAATACCCTCAACTTAAACACAGTTCATCCTCGTTATTAAAAAAACTGTTTCATAGCAAACCTTTCCACTGAATTTACTCACGTGGAAACGAGCGTACACAAAACAAATGCGTAGACAATGTCTACGATTACCTTTTATAAAAATAATAGACAGTCAACTCTCCCTAACATCATTTAGCACACTCGGATGGCTAAAAAAGGAGGCATTATTAGCGATCCAGTTAATTGCCCTACTTAACTGAATCTCAGCATAAAGAAGAAACTGTCTTGATATTTCTCATTCTCTCACCTTATGCGACTCATAAAAGAAGATTAATAAAAAAAGAAATGTGATTAATTAAATTCCAATAATCACACGGAGTGTTCGGCTGAGAAATTCCGAACAAACATACTGCGAAAGGATATTTCGTGAAAGAACTTTAACCTGTCAATTATTGGCACAAAAAAAAGGTGCAATCTAACACTTTACAAAAAAGTGCATAATCAAGAAAAGGCTCTTTAACGTGTTAATTATTCTCTTTATTCGTTTTAGAAAGTTTCAAGGGCTGTTAGATGATTAAATTACACGCTTAGGTATTATGTGACAAAAAAAATGTAAAAAGAAAATAGCATCCTAATGTGCCGAAAAACTTTTTCAGCGTTCATTAGCTGCGAAATGCTGAAGCATATGCAAAAAATCAACCGAGTGTCATCTTTCCAGAAGAGATTAATTAAAAAATGTTATTATATAATCATTTCATTCTGAAGAAATCCTTATATTAATAGGAATAAAAATGCATTGATATATTATAAAAAAAATCAAGCAATTAATTATTTTTTTTTGTTTTAATGCAGCTGGAAAACACTTAGACAATTGTCTTCTATGCCTTAAGGCAAGCGCTGCACCGACGTTACTCACTTAGCACTAACCATGTGTTTAGGTGGCACTTTCTTGCCAATGTGTAAGGGGAAGCATGGTTACAAAAGGAAATATATTAAAGCACTGAATAAAATAAAACAAATGAACTAGACATACACATATGTTTTCAGTACCCTGTATAAAATAAAGCAAATGAACTAGACTTTCACATATTTGTTCAGCAGCTTGAATAAAATAAAATAAATGAACATAATATACACACGTTTTCAGTAATCTGAATAAATTAAAGCAAATGAACTAAATATACACAAATGTGTTCAGTATTCTGAATAATATGAAGCAAATGAGCTAGACATACACATATGTGTTCAGTACCCGGAATAAATTAAGGCAAATGAGATAGACATAAAAAATGTATTCAGTAATCTGAATAAAAAAAAGCAAATGAACTAGACGCACACATATAAGTAGGCAGTAAGCTGAATAAAATAAAGCAATTGTACTAAATATACACATATGTGTTCAGTACACTGAATAAAATAAATTAAAGCAGCTAGACATACACATATGTGTTCAGTACCCTGTATAAAAAGGAAATGATCTAGATATACACATATGTATTCAGTACTCTGAATAAAATAAAGCAAATAAACTAGGCATATATACATTGTGTTTAGTATCCTAAATGAAATAAAGCAAATGAACTGAACACACACATATGTGTTCAATATCCTGTAAAAAATAAAGTAAATAAACTAGACATAAACATATGTGTTCAGTAACCTGAATAAAATAAAGCAAATGATTTAGACATACACATATGTGTTCAATATCCTGAATAAAACAATGCAAATGTGCTAGACATGCACATATGGGTTCAGTACTTTGAATAAAATGAGCTAGACATACTGAATACACATGTGTATGTATTCAGTACTTTAAATAAAATGGGCCAGACATGCATATGTGTGTTCAGTACCCTAAATAAAATAAAGCATATCATTAAACACTGCGCATATTTACCTGTTCGCAAATTCTGAAATTATTTCATCCACTCACAAAACACCTTCCTCGAATAAAAACGCAAACAACACCATCAACTCTCACTGAAGGGAAAAAGAGAAGAGAAAAAATCCCTTTTTTTCCCTCACCTTTCTGAAGCAAATGAAGAGGGATGGTAACCGGGCTGTTGGGAAATGATTAGGGATTTTGTGGTCCGCACCGCTGCCCGGAATGAGAACGAGATTTATCTGTTTCTAAACGTCCACTGATAGGAATTATCCTGACCCAGCTCAGTTTCCCTTTGTCCCCTTTGCCAGTGGGGGGAGGGCCTTTTACAAATGACGGGGATAAAAGGCCCTAGTAGCTTCTCCTCCCTTTCTCTTCCCTGTCACATTGTTTTAATTATGACTTTCAGAAAGGGATTTAATGAAACGTGTGTGCCGTAAGTGATATAACTCCCCTGTCTCTCTCTCTGTACCAGTAAGTAGTTTGAGTTTCCCTATCCTGGATATGTATCTTCATAACAGCATCAAATTGAAACGAGTTTTGAAGTAACAGAATGTTTATTTTTTTAACGTGTAAGGGTCTGAGGTTAACAGTGCACAGAAAAATATACGTGACAAATAAAGACTGCATATTACAAAAAGGAGAAAATTGTTTTTTTATAAAATTTGAAATGAGGATGTAAAAACAATTCCATTAAAGACGGAAAAAAAAATTAAATACTGTGCCAAAAAGTAAGTCCGATTTTCGTTTTTTTCAAAGACTCTTTATTTATTCTTTATTAATGTATTATTTATTTCAACGCCTTCAAGTAATCCCCTCCGGACACAATGCACTTATGCAAACATATTTCCAATCCTCAATGCATGCTAAAACGTCATTGGCCGGGGTGGATCAATCTCTTCAATCGACTCAAAACGATGTCCCCGGAGTGGTCTTTTGAGTTTAGAGAATATCTAGAAGTCGCACGGTACTAAATCAGGTGAACACGATTGTTGTAGAACGATATGGGTTTCATTTTTGGCGAAAAAGTCACGAAGTATCAATGCAGGAGCTGGTGCATTATCGTGATGCAAAAACCAAGAGTCGCCTTTCCATAAATGTAGCCTCTTTCTGCGAATAGCTTTACGCAAACGACGCATAACACTCAAATAATATTCCTTGTTAATAGTTTGGCTCTGCGGATAGAATTCATATTGCACCACACCACGGTAATCGAAGAAAACATTCAACATGTCCCTGATTTTTGAGCAACTTTGGCGTGCTCTTTTCGGTCTTGCTTCACCTTTGTCACGATACTATCTTCATAACAGTAGCAAATTTAAACGAATTGTAGAGTAGCAGAATGTTCATTATTTTTAAGGTATGAGGTTAACAGTGCACAGAAAAATATGAGTGACAAATAAAGAGTGCAGATTATAAAAAAAAAGGAGAAAACTGTTTTTATAGAATTTAAAATCAGGATGTAAAAAAACAATTCCAAGAAGGACGGAAATAAAAATTTAAATAGTTTATTATCTTATATATTTAAAGGAAATTTTGGAATGTATCATTGCAAATATAACGGTGATATAAAATGAAATAAAATGTATTGATTTTCAATTGAGTTATCTAAAAAATTTTTAATACTGTTGAAAAATAGATACTTAAAAATAGCCCAAACACATCAATTTTGGCTGGTAATTTCAATTCTGATGTGATTAATAAAATGCTGATAGTTATAAGAAATTCAAAATATTTAAATTAATTTTATTAACTATTTAATTGTAACTATTTGGTATTATCTGAGAATTATTAAGCTGTAAGCAAAAGCAATAAAATTAATCAGGTTAATAATTAAAATAAAATAAAATTACTATAAAATAAATAAATAAAATAATATTGAAATAAATAAAATAATATTAAAATAAATAAAATAATAATAAAACTAATTATTAATTAAAATTAATTAGTCATTAAGCTGTAAGCAAAAGTAATAAAATTAATCACGTTAATAATTAAAATAAATTAAATTAAATTAAAAATAAAATAAATAATTAAAATAATAATAAAATTAATTGTCAATTAAAATTAATTAGTTATTAAGCTGTAAGCAAAAGTAATAAAAAACTTTGCGTTTTTAAAAATTTTCATTAGTAAAGTAATAGTTTATAGCGATATGAATTAGGAAGATATTTAAAAAAAATAAATAATGAAATTTATGTATCCTGGACATAAAAATAGCCTTAATTGCTATCCATCACTTTCCCTTGATCGAAACAAAAATAAAATGATTATTTATTTTAAGAATTATTTCCCTTCATCTTTGAGAAGTGACTTTTTAGAGAGCTGAAGGAATTCAAGCTATTGTTAATGAAAATTGAATGAAAGAACGAAAGGCTAACCAAAACAAATGCACCAAGTTCCGAGCGAGCTGTCTCTTCAAGTATCATTTATGCAATTCTTCTAAATAAGGGAGAACAGCACATTCCTTATAACAGCATTTCAACTGTCAAGTGCAATTAATGCTGTTTCTTAAATTGAAGATTTTTTTAAAGAATTTTCTATCTAGCAATTTAAGTGGGTGCTTGATCAAACTGCAGTTTAGGTTTACTTTGAATATTTTAAATCTTATCAGTTATGTAGCATTTGTATAAAAAAAAAAAACAGAACTGATTTTCATTTGATTTTCTTGACAACTGCGTTTTACTTTTTCTCTTTCAAACATCACCCACGCAGATCTTATACATTTAAGTCAGTAAATGTACTCTATTTAATTAAAATAACTGATTTGAAGGTCATTTCTTAATACATATTGGTGATAGTTAGGCATATATATTTGCAATGGCATTCAAATTTGCATTAATAAAAATTATTATTTTACAATATATCCCCATTTGATGAATTAAATCTTTCTATTTGTGTGTGTTTGTTGATGAAATAAGTTTACAATATTTAAAATAAGGAGTAATATGTATTACAATTGAACTGACATTTTCATTGTAATATTTAGTCACTTTGAACAAAATAATTTCAAATTTTTATATTTTTTGTAGTCTTTAAATCAAAGATTTCTAAGCTACATACTACCATATAAGGTGTGGCTTATATGTATTTACACACACACATATATATATATATATACAAACATATGTATTTATGTATAAAGATTAAACAAAGTTGTGCCCAAGCTGAAATTGTGGTACATTATAATTGTAGGTAAAGGTATCTATTTATCTATCTACATATATATCCTATCTAACAATCCATTGTTTGTAGATTAAATAAGTTTTTACAATATTTAAAATAAGTGATAATAAGTATTTACAATATTTAAAATAAGTGATAATAAGTATTTAACATTGTTTCCAGTGTTATTTTCAGTCACTTTGAATAAAATAATTACAATTTTTATTTTTTTTATTTTTGTAGTTTTCAATTCATTTCTAAGCTACATACAATCATATAATATGTATGAAACACACACACGCGTATTTATGTATAAAGATTTGACAATGTTATGCCCAATCAGAAATTGCGGTACATGTAAATATATATATACTACTGCGGCCAAAAAGTAAATCCAATTTTCAATTTAAATTTCCTAGGGATATAGAATTTCAATTTTTTTTCTTTTTAAGGTTGTTGGCACTGTCCTTGACATCTGTGTGAAATTTGACGTCAAAATATTCATTAGTGTTTGAGTTACGCTTGGCTGTGTGAGACGCTAAAAGTGATTTCGGAGATTTTTGAAATGTCTCTTCAATCAACTGAAAACGGTGTCCCCGGAGTGGTCTTTTGAGTTAAGGGAATAGCCAGAAGTAGCTCGATGCTAAATTAGGTGAATATGGTGGTTATGGAACGATATGGAAACGATTTTTGAATGATTTTTGAAATGTCTCAATTAATTGAGCAAGAACTTGCGTTAAATTTTGTTTGCGAAATGAATATTCGTGTACGGAAAAATACAGAATGTTGTGGAAGGTATTCGGTGAGCAAACTATATAAAAAAAAAAGGAAATGTTTACAAGTGGTATAAACAGTTCGAAGAAGGCTGAGAACGCGTACGACTCCTGGCTATTCCCTAAACTCAAAAGACCACTCAGGGGACACCATTTTGAGTCAATTGAAGAGATTCAACGTGAATCACCGCACGTTTTGAAGGCCATCCCTGTCGATGACTCTTTAGCATGCATTGAGGATTGGTAAAAGAATTGTCATAAGTGCATTGTGTCCGGAGGGGATTACTTTGAAGGCGATGAAATAAATTTGGAAGAATAAATAAAGAGTTTTTGAAAAAGAAATAATTGGTCATACTTTTTGGGCAAGTCTTTAAAATACAGCAAGAGTCTTAAAGTAGTAGATGATTAAAATACATAAGAGTTTTAGTAAATGTTTAAAATCACAATTTTAAACATCTACCGAAATTCTTGTGTATTTTAATGATTGATATTGATATGATATGATTGATATGTAGTCACAGTAGTAGATGTTTCAAATATACAAGAGTTTTAAATACAATCAATCGTCATCCCTTCGATTTGCATTAATTCATTTTTATTTCACAGCTATGAGAAGGGTGGATAGTTTTCTGTTAAGTTTATGAATAAAACAAGAGTAAAACATGAGCAATACGGATGCCTCTTCAAAGTTCCTTTTTAGTAGTAAGTGAATTTGATACGTTGAAGAGCCTCCATCGGGGTTCCCCTGCTGACTCCATTTACTCTGCCATTCCCTTCCCGTGATTGCGCCTTTGTTGCGTAATCCACAGCGTCAGGAAGCTGGCTCCATTGAAAACAATCGCGGGCCCAAATGCGGGACAAACTGTTACTCCATCCCCTACACAAAGCAGCATCCGATTCCACTGCTGAGAGCCCGGATTAGTAGAGGCTGAAGGCAGGGATTAGGGGCACCCGCTGGGGAGCTTACCCCCCACTCCTTTTATGGGGGAGTGTTTCACCCCTCTTAGGGACGCTTAGGAAGAGATAAATCCCCACTAGAAGCAACGGTGCGAACAACTGATTTTCTAATCACTGCAGAATGATGCCATTCCGCATCGGTCTGGGAGAGTGGGGGTGGAGGGAGGGGTCTAAAGGTTCGGGATGATTCTGGGAGAGATAGAAGTGGCTGTAGTTCGTAAGCCTCCGGATTATGAATGTGCAAATTTGCTGCACTGTTGCCTTCGTGTGGATATTTGCAAATTAAGTGACACGAAAATCTGTGTGGTGTTGTGCTAGTTTTCGGATTTAATTGAAACTAAATCCGTTGCTAAATTGCCTTTTAACTCATGATGTTTGAAGATTCTCGGTTTTGGGTTGGAAGTGGGAATTTTAATGCTTTTGGTGGTTTGTCATGCAAAGTACTATACTCAGTTTTTAATTGATGGAACATAAATTCTAAGAAGAAAAAGAAATAATTGATGGGAAATCAAAGCTTCATTTGAAAGCTGTGATTTAAAATTGAACTTTTTAAAAATTGTTTTCTACTTTCATTATGATAAATTATTCAGATAAATTTTGCTGATTCTATGATTATACTCGTATGTAGCTATGAAACTAAAATGAAACAATTTTTTTCCCCTTTATGGTCTTTATATGTGTTTATTTATGAACATTGTAATATCTACTAAAAGACCAAGAAAACAAATTTTTTTTGCTATTTCAAGACATAAATAAACCAATATCTTAATAAATATTACACAAAATGTATGAATTTCTCTTTTTTTTTTTTTTCTTATTTGACGAGATTTTTAGATTGCACGAACTTTGTACGAAGATAAAATATATGAATAAAGATTACTAATATGATTTCATTACTCAAAGCGATTTTGTTTCTAAAAAGACCCTTGTTCCATACACTTCTTTTCGTATTTGTTAGCTTTTCTGTAGTTTATATCATACACCCCCATAAATATACATCTAACAAATACTAAAAAAGTGAAAGTTAAGAGTTACGTATGTACAAAAATTATTGTAATATATAAAATACAACGTAGTACTTCTCTATATCTCACATATTAGAATGAAACTGAAGAATATAAATTTCAGAATTTTTAGTTGTTCCTCAGTTAAAAATCTTTGCATCTGAAACAACATAAAATAAAGGGA
Organism: Caerostris darwini; assembly: GCA_021605075.1. Taxonomy (NCBI): domain Eukaryota; kingdom Metazoa; phylum Arthropoda; class Arachnida; order Araneae; family Araneidae; genus Caerostris; species Caerostris darwini. Next base: position 38,217 of record BPLQ01004400.1, read on the forward strand.
AAAAAATCCTCTTATTTACAACTGCACAGAGGGTTAGTTTCAAATTTGAATTTATTTCAATTTCGTAAAGAAAATTTAATAAAAATCCATTTCCTTAATAAAAATCTTTACTTGATTTGATTAAAAAAATATTTGAAAAAATATTCCAATAAACACAAAAAATGAAAAGGAATTTCCAAAATTTCATAAGTTAATCAACTCTTTCCTAAATCTTTATTTTTAATCTTCTTTTTAGTGGTACCATTTCGTGGATAAAATTTCAGCAGTTCTTTCCTAAATCTTTATCTTTAATCTTCTTAATCTTTATCTTACTCTTTAATTTTCTTTTTAGTGGTACCATTTTTCGTGGGTCAAATATCAGTAGTTCAATTTTTTCATTTATTAAATTTATTTATTTTATATTTCATATTTAAACTGAATATTTTAAGATGGATATTTTATGCTCATCGAGCTATTCGGCTATATAAAATACATTTAGTGAAAAGACTTTCATGTAGCATAAAAATTTGAAGATGGATATTTTTTTATATGGCTATGGATATTTTTTTATATGGATATGGATGTTTTATACCCATCGTGCTATTCACCAGGTATATAAAATACATTTAGTAAAAAACTTTCATGTTACACAAACATTTGAAGATGGGTATTTTTTTTACATGGATATGGATATTTTATACCAATCTAGCTATTCATAAGGTATATAAAATGCATTTAGTACAAACATATGTTACATACAAATTTGAAGATGGATATATTTTTATATGAATATGGATATTTTATATTCATCGAGCTATTCATTCACCAATTATATAAAATACATTTAGTAAAAAACTTAGCATAAAAATTTGAAGGATATTTTTTTATATGGATATGGATATTTTATACTCATCGAGCTATTCATCAGGTATATAAAATATATTTACATAAGAAATAAAACATAAACTATTTGAATGGGAAAAAAAATATTAAACAATTTTTATTTAAATTTAAAATGCTTAAAATTATGATTATATATTTATTTTCCCTTCAAACTCTTGCTGAATTATGTGCCATTTCAAAATTAATATAAAATTAATTAATCAGGAAATTAGAAAATGTTTTAAACTTAATTTTACAAATTATGGACAATCGATTATCCAACCAATATATTTTGAAATTTCAATAAAGAATTTAAAAACTATTAATAAAAATTAATATTTACACACCGTTTCATAAAATACTCACAATCTTTGACAGTAACTCTTATGTTAAGATACAATGTTAAGATTAAAAGATAATGATAATCTTGCGTGTAAAAAAAGTTAATTATGCAATAACTTCCGTTAGATGAAAATTAATGAAGGATAATGTTATTCTAAGAAGTTAATTAGTTGACTTAAGGTTAAGCCTTCATTCTTTCAAAAGTGAATTCTTAAAATTAATTTTAAATGAAGGGAAAGGCAGATGAGACAGACAGTCAATATTTATGGAGCATTGACATTTTTATACATAAGTAATCTTTAATGTATGTAAATGTTTGTTTAAATGCTGCCTGAAATACAGTAAGTATTTATCTCATTAGATAACAATGAATTTATCTGCATTTAAGTACCTATACTTTTTAATTTTTGAGGAGAAGTTTAAAACTTAATTATATTGTTAGAAATATTATAATTTTGAAAAATTGAAAAACTTTCAAATTGAATCTGAGATGTATAACTGATTGACTTAGATAAAGAAATAGCAAAAATAAAAGAAATTTGTTTTCAGTTATTTTTTTTTCATCAAATTTCATTAATATACTTGCCATACAATACAAATGCGAAGGATTAAAATGATGTACCGTATTAATGACCTATAAATTTATGAATGGTGCTCCTAATTATAATATTGAATGATGATAAATAAAAATATAAATATATGAATGATGACTAATAATAATGAATGATGTCTAATTATTTTAGCAGTTTTATATACAGATTAAAAGTAATAATGATAAATGATAATGATAATTTCCTATCGTTACTAATAAAATAACCAACGGATTTTTTTTAAAGAAAGTAATAGTTTTTATCCCTTATAGATAAAATTATACCTTTAATTTTTTAAATCTTCACTAAATCCACTCAGAACGTCGCTAAAATTATAACCAAATTTACTAAAATCTTGCCAAAAATGTCACCGTCAAAAATCTCGCCAAATTGGCAATGCTTTAGGTTTGATCTACTTATATATTGCTCAATTGGCGTAAAAAATGCACGTTTCTCAGAAATAAATAATTCCAAACTATAAATAATAAGCCTATAAGTGGTTATTGCTAATTTTACTAGACAATTTCCTATCGTTACTAATACTATCGTTATTTTCCTATAGTTAGGAAATGTGGAGGTGTATCGCCTTCACGCAGTATCTCACTAATAGAAATGAAATTTCCAGTCGTGAAGAAGTTTCCTGTCTGTTATTTGACTTCCATTTAGAAGTAAATAATTCAAAACTATAAATAATAAGCCAATAAATGATTATTGATAAATTTACTAGACAATTCCCTATCTTTACTAAGAAAATAACCAACGGATTTTTTTTAAAGAAAGTAATAGTTTTTTACCCTTAGAGATAAAATTATACGATTAATTTTTTAAGTTTCACTATATCCATTCAGAAAATCGCCAAAATTATAATCAAATTTGCCAAAAATCTCGCCAAAAATGTCATGGTCAGAAATTTCGCCTAACTAGCAATGTTTTAGCTTTGATCTATTTATATATTGCACAATCGGCATAAAAAAAAAAAATGGTTCTCAGAAATAAAATTCAAAACTATGAAAATAATAAGCAAGAATATAAATGAATATTTATAAATTTACTTGAAAATTTCCTATAGTTACTAATAAAATAACCAACGGATTTTTTTAAAAGAAAGTAATAGTTTTTTACCCTTATAGATAAAATAATACTGTTAATTTTTTAAAGCTTCACTTCCATTCAAAACATCGCCAAAAGTTACAACCAAATTTACCAAAAAATCTCACCAAAAGTGTCATGGTAAAATTTTCGTCAAAAACGTTTTGTCAATGGCTTCGAACTTTATATTTATAAAGTGCTCAATTGTATGAAAAAAAAACATGTTTCTCAGAAATAAAAAAAATCAAAACTATAAATAATAAACCAATAAACGATTAATGATAAATTTATTAGACAATTTCCTATCATAAGTAATAAAATAACCAACGGATTTTTTTTAAAGAAAGTAATAGTTTTTTCCCTAATTGATAAAATTATGCTATTAATTTTTTACAGCTTCACTCGATCCACACAGAACATCGCCAAAATTATAGTCAAATTTACTAAAATCTCGCCCAAAGTGTCCTGGTAAAAAATCTCGTCAAACTGGCAATATTTTAGCTTTGATCTCTTTATATATTGCCCCATCGATGTAAGAAAAAATGCATGTTTCTCAGAAAAAAATCATTCAAAACTATAAATAATAAGCCAATTATTGACAAATTTACAAATTAAAATTATGATTATTATGATTATATACAAATTATGATTATTGACAAATTTACTAGACAATTTCCTATCGTTACTAATAAAATAACCAACAGACTTTTTTTAAAGAAAAATATATCCCTTATAGATAAAATTCTACCATTAATTTTTTTAAGTTTCACTAGATCCATTCAGAAAATCGCCAAAATTATAACCAAATTTGCCAAAAATCTCCCCAAAAGTGTCGTCAGAAATCTCGCCAAACAGACAATTATGTTTGCTTTGTGCTATTTATATGTTGCTCAATGGGCATAAGAAAAAAAAATACATGTTTCTCAGAAATAAATAATTCAAAACTATAAATAATAAGTCTATAAGCGATTATTGACAAATTTACTAGACAATATCCTGTCGCATTTTTTTTAAAGGAAAGTAATAGTTTTTTTCCCTTATAGATAAAATTACACTTATAATTTTTTTAAGTTTCATTAGATCCATTCAGAAAACCTCCAAAATTATAACCAAATTTGCCAAAAATATCGCCAAAAGTGTCATGGTCAGAAATCTCACCAAACTGGCAATGTTTTAGCTTTGAGCTATTTATATATTGCTCAATCGGCATAAGAAAAAAAAAAGCATGCTTCTCAGAAATAAAGTTCAACAATTAATTTAAAACTATAAATAATAAAGCTACTATTATTAATAATGATTATTATTATTAATAATTACTATAAATGATTATTGATAATTTTACTAGACAATTTCCTATCGTTACTAATAAAATAAGCAATAGATTTTTTTAAAGAAAGTATAGCTTTTTTACGTTATAGATAAAATTATACTATTAATTTTTTAAAGTTTCACTAGATTCATTCAAGAAAATCGCCAAATTATAACAAAATTTGCCAAATATCTCGCCAACAGTGTCATGGTCAGAAATTTCGCCAAACTGTCAATGTTTCATATTTGAGCTATTTATATATTGCTCAATCAGCATAATAAAAATAAATAAATAATTCAAAAATAAATAAGGCTATAAATAATTATTTATAAATTTACTAGACAATTTCCTATTGTTATGATATTTTCTATCAGCCTAAAACCCTATCATTCATTCATTCATTTGATGTACCATAATAATAAATAAACCTTCCTAATGTAATATCACACGTGTGGAGGTGCATCGCCTACACGCGATATCTTACTAATAGAAATGAAAGAAGAACTTCCAGTGGTGGCGAAGTTTCCTGTCCCATATTTGACTTCCATGAAAGCTCTCATTTTACCTTCTGTTTCGGAAGTTTTCTTTCACAGACGAGGTACAGGACACGGGCTATCTCTGAATGGCCACAAGTTTGGCAGGGAGCCAAAGTCAGCCCCCAACTCTTCAATAGACGCGAGAACATCAATGGAAAGTTATGTGGAGGAAAAGTGGGTAGAGGTATTGTTGGAAATGAACCACTGCGCAGGTTCGAAAATCATTATTATGTCTTCAATGAAATTATGGATGGAAATGTTTATTTTTCCAAAACCTAATTTTCAAAGTAGCTGATATATAGAAAAATATATTTTAGTCATCCTAATGCTATTTATGTATGACACACTCATTGAGTTTTAAATGAAAAAAATATCATTCAGTTATCCTAATTGATTGATTGCTTTGATGATATATATATATATTTGATTGTAATTTTTCTTTGATTGTACAATGATAAAAGATTTAAAAAACTGTTTTTGCATTTTCTTTATTTTTCTTTGTTATTTAAGTTTTGATCACTGATAATCATTTTTTAATATATAAATAAACTACATCGAAAAAGTTGTATTTTGCAAGATTTATTTGATAGTCTTGATAAAAAACCATGAATTTGATAGTTTTTGAGAAAATCCTGTAATTTTTCTTTGTAATTGGTACAATGATAAAAGATTTAAAATTTGGGTCAACTGTTTTTACATTTTCTTCATTTCGTTACTTTAGTAACTATTTAAGTTTGTATTTACAGTGATAATCATTTTCACTCAATAATATATAAATATATATATACATCGATAAGAAGTTGTATTTAATACAGCAAGATTTATTTGATAGTCTTGATAATATATTAACAAATAAATGTATTGCATGAATTTGATAGTTTAAGAAAAATCTTAAAAACATTTCAATTCTGCAATTTTTCTTTGTAATTGGTACAATGATAAAAGATTTAAAATTTGGTTCAAATGATTTTACATTTTTTTCCTGCGTTACTTTCGTAACGATTTAAGTTTGTAATTACAGTGATAATCATTTTCACTTAACAAAATTCATTTTAGCAGATTTTTTTTATACAAAAAAAAAATTCGCTCGTATGCTTATATCACTTAAAATAAAATCTTTATAAAATTTGTATGATGAAAATTTTAATAAAATAAAATTCGATGAAAGATTTAATTTTTTAAATAAACATTTGCTTTTACCAATATCGGTCCTATTTGGTCACATTTTCTCATAAAAAATTTATTACACAACATTTTTTTATCGAATAAGTTACTTACAAAATTCTTTAATCAATTTTTTTTTCAGTGTTGTAAACCGTTTTCATTTTCGATTTCATTATTCTGAAAAGATTAAAATTGAAAATTTTGATTCACTTTTCATATAACTTTCAACTTCTTATTTTATCTTTCTGCAAACAAAATATCATCTCAAACTATATAAAATAGCATAATTCTGTGTTAATTGCTTATATAAATATGGTAGAGATTATGTTTCTATTATTAGGGTTTTATATCACACTATTAAAGGGTTTTTCATTTCAAATTATATAAACACAGAAAAATAAATAAAAGTGAAGCCAAAAAAATATTTTAAGTATTAATTAATGTAATATAAAATATCGATTAAAAATTTGTTCCAAATATTTATAGACAGAACTAATGTACAAGTTAACTAATGTAATCAGCAAGCAAAAATGCTGAGCGAACACAACAGTAACCTCATCTTTATGCTTTTTTTTTCAAAACTAGTTCCCAATGACAATACGATGGGAACAAATTTAGTTCAAAATATTAATTAAAATTTTTGTGTCAAATATTTATTGACATAACTAATGTATAAGCTAACTAATGCAACCAGCAAGCAAACATGCTTTCTTTTTCAAAACTAATTTTCAGTGGCACATACGGTGGGAACAAATGTAGTACAAAATATCAATTAAACATTTGTGCCAGATATTGATTGAAAGAACTAATGTTGTCCAACAAGTCGGAATAAATTCAAAATAAAAGAAAATTTACATTTCAAAAAATATTTTATGAGATAATTAGGGATTTGTTTATCGTACCGTTTATTAAGTCAGTGATTCTCTTTTAAGCACATGAGGTAATGATGTTTAAATTATGAATCCTGTATTTGTATCACTGTGGAAAAAGTGGTTCTACAAAAGATTATCAAATGCCATACTCCTTCCATCAGTTTCTTAATGAAGTAATACTGCAGTATATTTTATGAATAAAAATCTTTTTTAAAATATTTGTGGCAATTATTTATTTACTGAACTAATGTAGTCCAACGTGTCGGGGTACAATCGAAGTAAAAGAAAATTTACATTTCAAAAGTAATATTTTTCAGAGATAGTTAGTGATTTCTTTTCAGTACCGTTTATTAAGTCAATGGTTTTCTTTCAAACATCGATACATGTATAAATTATGTTACATGTTTCTGTGTCATTGTGGGAAAAGTCGTTTTAGAAAGATTTCTAGATCTTATACTCCTTCCAAATATACTTCTTCCTCGCGGGCTGATGTCTAATTGGCTAGCGCTCTTTCCTTTGGTACCACAGGCTTTCAGGTTCGAATCCTGCCGTTGGCATAGATGTTTATTAGTTGTTCGGAATGCACGTTAAACTGTAGGTCCCTGTCTAATTAACCCAATGTGTGTAAATAAAAATGACTTCAGAGCCATAAACCAAACCTTCTAAACAATTAGTTGCTTAAGGAGGTAGTACTTCAATATTTTTTATGCATAAAATCTGTTTTATATAAATTTGAATATTTACAGCTCTATTGAGCAGGAACCACCATAGCAATATTTTAACAGAAATGTTATTTTGTGCAAAATTTGAACTTTAAATTAAACTTGGGAATATATAGTTTGGCTTACTACTATTAATTTTGAAGCTTTTTGGTGAAAAACTTAATTACAATCTTACTACGAGTTACTTATCTGCTTACGAATGAGTTACTCAGATCTTCACAAGATCCCGCACTTAGATTTGTGGCGTGGAATGGCATCATGTATTGTAAGTGGGCACACTCTGATTTGCATTTCGATTACATTAACTTCTCAGTGTTATATCGATTTTTTTATTGATTCAGAGATACATATGGCTTATTCTCCAATTTGTGGCCCAGAGACAACGTACGCAGCTAGCGTGCAGCTTCAAGCTAGAATCCGCTATCAGCACTGTCGTAAGCACTGCTTTCAGAAACGATGAGATTGGTTGGCGATTGTGACAATGTTTGTAAAACCATCTCGCATCAATAGTCAGGCTGCTTGGTGGAATCTTTCTGGGTTTTTAACCATACTACATGCACATACGGGACAGTTACTCTCCAAAGTAATTTTATTTATCATAATGGATTATTAGCTCAAATATATTATGTAACCTTTTACTGGATTCCAAATCCAAAACACAAACCTTTACCGAATTCGCTCTCAATCTAAAGGCAAAATAGTGGAAATTCATTCAAGGAAAAATCGTTCATCGTTTAGTGAAAGAAAGAGAGAGAGAGAGAGAAGCAGTCAAAACAATTTCTGCCTTCTAAGTGGAAAGAAAATACTCCACTGCATCTCCATACTCGAGAGGAAACGCTTCGCAGCCGGAAATGAATTTTGGCTGGGGCTGTTGCGCGTTTTGCGCCCCGGTGCCGCGTTGTAATGAAAATGGGAGCGCCCTCAGCTTATATCTGAAATCTGCAAGAGGGGGTAGAAGAGAAAGACGGTCGTTTGGTGCGTGCGGAAATGTGTTTTGGAAAATGAGGGGGGCGCAAGGGGTATTATTCGAAGGGCTTATCTGAAGGCAACAGTCGCCCCACGGAATGATTCTGAATCGGGCTTAGAACTCTTTTCAGCGGGGATGTTACTCAGCTTTGGGGTGGAGTGCCGGGGTAGATAAAAGAATCGCGTGTGGATATTCGTGGAATTGAAAACTGCTACCTTTTATAATTCCAAAGAAACTGTTACCTTAGTTTGTTAACTTAAATATTAAATAATATATTTAAGTTAACAAACTAACTTACAAATTTCTTTGGAATTATAAATGTAGCAGTTTTTCAATTCCACGAACATCCACACGCGATTCATCCTCAGCATAAAGCGAAGACATAAAGCTAAATTCATTCTAATTAAATATTTTAAAATACTGGTCTTAACATAGTTAATTCCATAATTTAATAAATAATTCTTGGCTATTTATTAAGTTTATTGGAAGATAATAATAATAATTTATTATTATTATCTTCTTCTAATAATTATTTATTAATATCTTCTTCAAATAATTATTTATTATTATCTTTTCTTGAATTAATTAATTATATCTTCGAAGAATAAATCTTGATTATAAAGATTTATTTGTTAAGTTTAATTGAATCAACCAATATTTTTAAACATCTAATTGGAATGAATTTCGCTTTATGCTGAGGTAGATAAAGAACCGCGTTTGGATATTCGTGGAATTCAAAACTGATACCATTGCAATTCCATAGAAATTTGTATCTTAGTCTGTTAGCTTAAATATTAAATAATATAGTCAAGATTTCATTGTTAAGGTCTAGAATTTTCAAAAAATCGAATTTGTTTTTCGATATTTCAAAAGTATAATCCTTTAAAAATATATTGTTAAATTTTTGTATTTTAAGTTCTACAGTCCACGTAACTCATAATATGCTTATTTACCCCATATTGAGAATATGCTTACCTTAAACTTCAAACTCATTTATTTCGAAACTACTTTTTTCCGCACGGTGTGAGGCAAAAAAAAAAAAAAAAAAAAAGAAACTACTCGTCCAATTCGTCTCAAATTTTACTACGTAATCCAGTACACCAGTACCTATCATTGCTTGAACTAAAAAAAGTTAATAAGTTAAAAGTTTAAAGTAAAAAAAGTTAAAAGTTTAACGTTGAATACTACTAATTCTTTACATAGAAAAAATAATAAAAAAACAGTCTGTTTTCTGTATTTACATTTCAAGAACGCGCCGCTTTGTCAATTTTTTTAAATATTTTTTTTATTCTAGTTCCTGCGATAACTACACTCATACTGATCAGAATATATTTTTCTTTTTGTTTACTGATAAGTGAAAAAGCCAAAACTTGACCCACCACCCAGGTCCATATTTATGCGGAGGGCAACTTCAGTCTACAGTTCGCCACTCCTTAACTACTTAATAGTTTTTTATTTAATGATAATTTTTTTTTTGTATACTATTAAAGTGATTTAATATATCTATAAAGTTTAAATAGCATTGTTCATTATTTTCATTAAAAAAAAATCCTGAAAACTCGTCGAATTCACGGGCGCTAGATCACCGGATCCCCAAGAGTTTAATGGAATCAACTATGTTAAGAACAATATTTTTAAATACCTAATTAGAATGAATTTCGCTTTATGTCTTTGTTTAAAAATATACAGCAGAGAAACAAAATTTAAAGTTTATAAAATGATAACTGTATATATTTATTATTAGCTTTATTTCATTTATTAAAATTTATCTTTTTTTTTAATTTTATTTCTATTTGCCATTATTTAAATTACAGCAGTATTTAAGTATTTTATATAAGATATACGATTAAATAACAGAACGACAATTTATATATCGCATAAAATTTTTAATAGAATTGAATTGTTGTAATATTCAATTTAATGTGCTTATAAAAAGATTTCACATCAATCAAATAACCATTTAATAAATTAACGTACCTAGTGTACTTCTAATAAGATATCATTTATGCTAATACAATGCAAAATAAGTAATATTACAACAGTTTTAAATATACATGATGATATAATTACATAATATTACATGATAATTTTACATATTTTAATTGATTAATAACAAGCTGAAAATGACCTTTACTGAAAAATTAAAAATTAATTTAGCTTCGCAAGAGTGCAACAATTACAACGTGTGGGAGGGCATTAAAGATGTCCCAAAGAGAAAATCAAATCTGTTTTCATTATAAAGGATGACAAATTGATCTCTATTGTTAAATAAGTAAGGCTTTAAATAGAGTATTAAGATTCAGGGACTAATTAAAATTAAACACTACATCGCTGAAGTAACAATATGCAACCCCATTGCTAAAATGTTTGATTAATGGCCTATTTTAGTTAACTTATTATGAAACAAATTAATCAAAACATGTTGGTGGGTGGGTTTGATAAACATTCATGTATTCATTTGACGTGATTTTCTAATTACGGATTTGAAATAGAATACTCATTTTGTTAAATTTATTATTTACAGATAATCTCCTTTCAGTTCTATTTGTTATAAATTTGATCTTTTCTGTGTATTTTATAATTAATTTTTATGTTTACATTTTATAAAGTAAATATTATATATTTTACATATATATGTATCTAATATAGCATATAATATAAATATATTTATATGTAAATTATTATGAAGCAAATTAATCAAAACATGTTGGTGGGTGGGTTTGATAAACATTCATGTATTCATTTGACGTGATTTTCTAATTACGGATTTGAAATAGAATACTCATTTTGTTAAATTTATTATTTACAGATAATCTCCTTTTAGTTCTATTTGTTATAAATTTGATCTTTTCTGTGTATTTTATAATTAATTTTTATGTTTACATTTTATAAAGTAAATATTATATATTTTACATATATATGTATCTAATATAGCATATAATATGTTGTTGTTGTTTCTTATCCCACTTGGCTGGCCAAGCCCACGAGCCCATACGGACTCATGATTGAAGGGGAAGGAAGCAGCTTCTGTTGTGATGGAGCACCCGCAGGTAGAAGCCTGACTTTTGCTCCGTGACGCTCTTACAGTCATAGAAGACCGGGACCTACGGCTTAAAGTGGATTCCGAACCACTACAAACATCCATGGCACCGCCGGGATTCGAACCCGAAACCTGTGGCACCGAGCGCCAGAGCGCTAGACACTCGGACATTCAGGTCCCAAATTTTGCCAACGGCACGCACTGTTTCCAAGTGGTCACCCACCCAAGTACTGAGCGCGCCCAATGATGCTTAACTTCGGTGATCTAACGAGAACCGGTATATTCAGCATGGTACGGCCGTTGGCATGCATATAATATAAATATATTTATATGTAAATTATTATGAAGCAAATTAATCAAAACATGTTGGTGGGTGGATTCGAAAAACATTGAGGTATTATACTTGACATGTTTTTGTAATTTGCGGATTTAAAATTGAATATCCATTTTGTTAAATTTATTATATACAGATAATCTTCTTTTTTATCAATCTGTTATAAATTTTATCTCTTCTATGTATTTTATAATATAAATATATTTATATGTAAATTATTTTGAAACTAATTTGTCAAAACATGTTGTTGGATGGATTTGATAAACATTGATGTATATTTGGCACGTTTGTGTAATTACGGATTTAAAATTGAATGCTCATTTAGTTAAATTTATTATTTTCAGATAATTTCCTTCTAGTTCAATTTGTTATAAATTTGATCTTTTCTGTGTATTTTATAATTAATTTTTATATTTACATTTTATAATAAAATTTTAACTGGTTTTCACAACTACAGTGGCATAAAAGTTAAAAAAGAAACTCTAAATATATTTAAATTAGTTAAAAGAAACTCTAAAAATAGTTTCACAAAAATTAGTGACTACTTAATATTCACCTGGATTTATTCATTCAATTCCTACTATTAGTTCACACTCTCCTTATATATATCTTGTTCAAATTTTCTATCGTTCCTAAAATACTTTTTATTCATCCACTCAAGTTCAAATACATTTTTTTTGAACTTGCAGTGGATGACACTGGATGTTAATACAGTTTTTTGAAATATTAATTCATTAATTAAATTTAATTAATTAATTTTAGTTTTATATGGGAGAAAAAAAATTTTTCTCTCATATAAGATATTTAGCAGGATATAAATTTAGGAATAAATACCGTCAGTGACGAAGCGTGTAGAATGTTGGAAAAAAATGTCTTTTTCAGATTCTTTTTTCATTCTGAGTTCTAGTCTGAGTCAAACAGGGAACAAAATAGAAAATGAAACATGTGAATAAATTAGTGAGAGAGAGAAAGTGTGTATGTAAGAGAGAGAAAGTGCGTGTGTGAGAGAGGTTTTTTTCTAACTTTAAAAAATGAAAGAAAATTATTTATAAAGGATTTTCTGTAATATAGTGAAAAAAAAGTAGGAATTGACTTTTATTTTTTTTATATTACTTGTTTTTATCATCAATATCAATGTGCAAAAAAATAAACGAAAAATATATGAAAGCAGTTACAAATTAAATACGTAATTTTAATTTAATTTCGAAATATTAAAATAATACAAGATTTTATTTTTTTATAGATCCCTAATTTTTCTAACTTTATATAAACAGCTTAGAATAAACTATATAAAAAAATCTATATTTTAACGACTTCAAAAGGAGGAAAAAAAGAATCGTATCGACAATCTCTTTTCCACAGCTTTATGAAATCGATACAGGACGACTTATATATATAACTCTCTTTCTAAAAATAGCTCTGGCACGATGCATGCACTTAACAAGGAGAGATGAGTGCGATTTTAAAGAGACACGCACACAGAGAGAAATTGTAAATTAGAAAATAAAGCTCATTATCTGAATCGAAGGGCGTTAAGTTTCTGTGATCGGGGCTAATTCATCTTAATGATCAGGTGCTCCCCGATAACGAAGCTCTCTTTAATAACCTCAATTACCTATCGGCGACTCTCAGGACAACTCCTCTCTCTCCTCGAAGTATGACTCTTGGTGTAGCAAATGTTAAATGTGATTTAACACTTGCAATAAATCACTCGAAGCTGTTCAAATATATCTATTTCTACAATTTTTGTTATAGCTTGCCTTCATGTTATGTCCTGTACCATTATATAATTATATTTATTATTTTTTATTCAAAACTAAAAAATAATAATTATTATTAAAAATAAAAAAAATAATAAAAATTTTTAAAAAAAATAATAATAAAATAAAAAATAATAAATAAATAATAAAAAATAAATAAATAACTAATAAAACTAATAAATAATCCTTAATAAATGCTTTTTATTGACTTCTTGAGAAGGACGTTTGAAATATAATTCTTGATGTAGCAAATGTTAAACAGAGGGATTTAACATTTTGAATAAATCATTAAAAGATGTTGAAATATATCTATTTCTGCATTTTTTTGTGTTTTGGCTTGCCTTATGTTATATCAAATACAATGATATAATTATATTCATTATTTTGTATTCAAAACAATTCCTTTTTATTGACTTCTTGAAGATCGTTTGAAATATAATTCTTGATGTAGCAAATGTTAAATAGAGGGATTTAATATTTTGAATAAATCATTAAAAGATGTTGAAATATATCTATTTCTGCATTTTTTTGTGTTTTGGCTTGCCTTATGTTATATCATATACAATGATATAATTATATTCATTATTTTTTATTCAAAACAATTCCTTTTTATTGACTTCTTGAAGATCGTTTGAAATATAATTCTTGATGTAGCAAATATTAAATAGAGGGATTTAATATTTTGAATAAATCATTAAAAGATGTTGAAATATATCTATTTCTGCATTTTTTGTGTTTTAGCTTGCCTTATGTTATATCATATACAATGATATAATTATATTCATTATTTTTTATTCAAAACAATTCCTTTTTATTGACTTCTTGAAGATCGTTTGAAATATAATTCTTGATGTAGCAAATGTTAAATAGAGGGATTTAATATTTTGAATAAATCATTAAAAGATGTTGAAATATATCTATTTCTGCATTTTTTTGTGTTTTGCTTGCCTTATGTTATATCATATACAATGATATAATTATATTCATTATTTTTTATTCAAAACAATTCCTTTTTATTGACTTCTTGAAGGATGTTTGAAATATAATTCTTGATGTAGCAAATGTTAAATAGAGGGATTTAACATTTTGAATAAATCATTAAAAGATGTTGAAATATATCTATTTCTGCATTTTTTTGTGTTTTGGCTTGCCTTATGTTATATCATATACAATGATATAATTATATTCATTATTTTTTATTCAAAACAATTCCTTTTTATTGACTTCTTGAAGGACGTTTGAAATATAATTCTTGATGTAGCAAATGTTAAATAGAGGGATTTAATATTTTGAATAAATCATTAAAAGATGTTGAAATATATCTATTTCTGCATTTTTTTTTTTTTGTCTTGCCTTATGTTATATCATATACAATGATATAATTATATTCATTATTTTTTATTCAAAACAATTCCTTTTTATTGACTTCTTGAAGGACGTTTGAAATATAATTCTTGATGTAGCAAATGTTAAATAGAGGGATTTAACATTTTGAATAAATCATTAAAAGATGTTGAAATATATCTATTTTCTGCATTTTTTTGTGTTTTGACTTGCCTTATGTTATATCATATACAATGATATAATTATATTCATTATTTTTTATTCAAAACAATTCCTTTTTATTGACTTCTTGAAGGACGTATGAAATATAATTCTTGATGTAGCAAATGTTAAATAGAGAGATTTAACATTTTGAATAAATCATTAAAAGATGTTGAAATATATCTATTTCTGCATTTTTTTTTTTTTTTGTCTTGCCTTATGTTATATCATATACAATGATATAATTATATTCATTATTTTTTATTCAAAACAATTCCTTTTTATTGACTTCTTGAGGGACGTTTGAAATATAATTCTTGATGTAGCAAATGTTAAATAGAGGGATTTAACATTTTGAATAAATCATTAAAAGATGTTGAAATATATCTATTTCTGCATTTTTTTGTGTTTTGGCTTGCCTTATGTTATATCATATACAATGATATAATTATATTCATTATTTTTTATTCAAAACAATTCCTTTTTATTGACTACTTGAAGGACGTTTGAAATATAATTCTTGATGTAGCAAATGTTAAATAGAGGGATTTAACATTTTGAATAAATCATTAAAAGATGTTGAAATATATCTATTTCTGCATTTTTTTGTGTTTTGGCTTGCCTTATGTTATATCATATACAATGATATAATTATATTCATTATTTTTTATTCAAAACAATTCCTTTTTATTGACTTCTTGAAGGACGTTTGAAATATAATTCTTGATGTAGCAAATGTTAAATGTGATTTAATATTCCGAATAAATCACTTGAAGATGTTGACGTATATCTAATTCTACATTTCTTTTTCTGTTTTGGCTTGCCTTTATATTATGTCATTTATAATGCTAAAATTATGTTCATTATTTTTTATTCAAAACAATTGCTTTTTATTGACTTCTTAAGAAGAATGTTTGAAATATAACTCTTGATGAGCAAATGTTAAATCCAATTTAACTCTTAGAATAAGTCATTTGAAGATATTGAAATATATCTATTTCTACAATTTTGTTATTGCTTGCCTTTATGTTATGTCATATACAGTGATATAATTATAATTATTACTTTTTATTCAAAACAATTGCTTTTTATTGACTTCTTAAGAACTTTTGAAATAAACTCTTGATGTAGCGAATGTTAAATAGAGTGATTTAACATTTAGAATAAATCACTTGAAGATGTTGAAATATGGCTTCCCTTTACATTATGTCACATATAATAAAATGATATAAATATATATTTATCCTTTTTTATTCAAAACAATTGTTTTTTATTGACTTCTTTAAGAAGGAAATTTGAAATAAAACTCTTGATGTAACAAATGTTAATTAGTATATATTAAGATAGTTAGTATAAATATAATAAGCTTCATTATTAAGCATATTATTTTAAATAACTTATTTAACATATCGTGGATTGAAAATTAAATCACAAGAAATTTTTGTTAAAACAGCAATGAAATACTTTTAATCATACTTAAACTATATTTATATCACCATTATTTGACAATAAATAAATAATCCAATTTTGAGATTTACAAATGTTTTCGAAAAATAAAGAAAACCCACTTCTATGGAAAGCTATTTTCAGAATATCTTCAAAATAAGTTCAATAATAAAGCCGTCATAAGACTTTATAATTTTTAATATTAAAATATAATAGTAAAGTATTTACTAGTATAAAAATAATAAGCTTCATTATTAAGCATATTTTTTTAAATATTTAACATATCGTGGGTTGAAAATTCAATCTTCTATTCATATCTTCAAAGTAAGTTTAATAATAAAGCAATTATAAGACTTCATAATTTTTAAATAACTTTGAATAGCTATTCATTGTTGTTCTTAATTTTTAATCTTAAAATACTTTTTAATATATTTATTATTAATATACATATATATAAAATATTTTAAATTAATTGGAAGACTTAGCAATTTTATTTAAGTTTCCTACAACTAAGATTGTTTGTCGGTTCAAAGCTTGAAAGTTTCTAAAGAATTAAGTATAAAAGATTTTTTGCCATTTATGTTATTAATCTCTTAAGTGAATGTTATTAAATGTTATTAAAAAAGCATCCCAACTCAAAATTAAATTTTCGTTTTTACAAAAGTTACCTGGGGTCTATGTCAAAATCACTTTCTTCATTCTTTGTAATAAAATTAATTATTACTTACGAAAATGATTCTACATGTCAAAACAAGCAGACATAAAAATAAAGAAGCCATTAATTTATAAATATTTTAAAAGGATGGGAAACCTATCGCTTTAGTATATTTCGGGAACTCACTGTTTATTATCTTAAAAGAGAAAGTTAGAATTAATAACAAAGCATCAGCAATGCAGTAAAATAAATCCCTTTCGTTGAAATCATACTTTTGAGGTTTGAACTGTCGTAAAAAAAAAGAAACCGAAATATCATCATTAAATTCCATTCTATGGATTCGCGGTAATTAAATTTCCGCAATTCTGAAATCAATATCGAATAACTTTCCTTCGTAAATGACTTTTTATTTTGAGAACGTACGAGAACAAATGAAAGTATTTTTAAATTTTTAAAAAAGGTAAACGATTAAAACGACATTGTGTTTTCTCCGATTCTGTTTTGTGGTATGTACTTATTTTATTTTTGTTGAGTAACAGAGACGATTTATGTGGTATATATATATATATGTATATATACATTCATATTTGAAGTTTAATTAAAAGCTTTTAATTACAGTTTCAACATAAACTTAGATGAGTATTTTAATTTTTAAGATGCGATACGTTGAATTTTTCAAAAAGCTTTTATCATATGATGGACGCTATTTTTCCAAAGTAAAGATTCTTTTTAGTTTATGAGCAAAGGAATAAAATTAGAATGTTCTAATGTAGTAAATTGAAGCGAAATACGTAATGAGTGATTTGTGTATGAAACTTAAGAATTTATAAAATTAGGGCAGGGGAAATGGCCCTTAAAAATCTTTTAATTGCACAGAAATGTCTATTAAATGATTTGTGATTATAAATGCTTTTATCGATTCTCGAATATTAAAGAAAAAACTTCATTTTTAAGTAATGAATAACCAACTCTTAAATAATAAAATAATAATTACTATAAAAATAATGATTTTGTAAGCGGAAAAGCCTCATCATTAAAAAGCCCTATATTTAAAAAGTTTTATTAAAAAAAATTATTTCTTGTTGAAAAATATTTAAAAGGTTTCAAAAAGATACTTGATCAGATAAAAATGTAAGTTAAAGATAAGAAATTTCAAGTGAAGCCTCATCATTAAAAAAACATTATCATTAAAAAGTTTTGTTATAAAAATTTATTTCTTATTGAAAATATATAAAAGCTTTCAAAAAGATACTTGATAAAATAAAAATGTAAGATAAATATAAGACACAAGATAAAGATAAGAAATTTCCAGTGAAGCCTCATCATTAAAAAGTTTTATTAAAAAAAATTTATTTATTGTTGAAAAATATTTAAAAAAAAATGTATTTATTGTTGATAAAAATTTCAAGTTTTTAAAAAGGGTTTAAAACGATACTTATTGAAAATAATATAAAAAGATAAAGATAATAAAAATTTAAGACACAAGATAAAGAGGCCTCATCATTAAAAAAGCCCATCATTAAAAAAAATATTTCTTATTGAAAGATATTTAAAAGGTTTCAAAAAAATACTTGATAAGATAAAGATGTTATAAAAATTTATTTCTTATTGAAAGTATATAAAAAAGCTTTCAAAAGATACTTGATAAAATAAAAATAAGAATAAGATAAAAGTTAAATATAAGAAATTTCATGTGAGGCCTCATCATTAAAAAGTTTTATTAAAAAAAAATTATTTATTGTTGAAAAATTTTAAAAAGGGTTTAAAACGATACTTGATAAGATAAAAGATAAAGATAAGAAATTTTTGAAATCATTAAAAAGCCCATTTAAAAAAAATATTTTTTTTAAGATAAAAATCAAAAAAATTTTTAAATAGAACTTTTTAATGTTGAGGCTTTTCCGCTTACAAAATTATTTTTTTATATTAATTATTATTTTATTATTTAAGAGTTGGTTATTCAATCCTTTGAATTGAAGTTTTTCTTTAATATTTGAGAATCGATAAAGGCATTTATAATCACAAATCATTTAATAGATCTTTCTGTGCAATTAAAAGATTTTTAAAGCCCATACTCCCTGCCCTTTAATTTTATAAAATACAATAAATTCATCTAAATTTTCATGCACAAATTACTCATTACGTATTTCCCTTCAATTTACTATATTAGAACATTTACTACATTTACTACATTAGAATTTTATTCCTTTACTCAACATAAACTAAAAAGAATATTTACTTTGGAAAAATGGCGTCCATCATATGATAAAAGCATTTTGAAAAATTCAATGTATCGCATCTTAAAAATTAAAATACTCATCTCAGTGTATGTTGAAACTGTAATTAAAAGCTTTTAATTAAACTTTAAATATGAATGTATATATACATATATATATCACATAAATCGTCTGTGTTACTCAACAAAAATAAAATAAGTACATACCTCAAAACAGAATCGGAGAAAACACAATGTCGTTTTAATCGTTTACTTTTTTAAAAATTTAAAAATACTTTCATTTGTTCTCGTACGTTCTCAAAATAAAAAGTCATTTACGAAGGAAAGTTATTCGATATTGATTTCAGAATTGCGGAAATTTAATTACCGCGAATCCTTAGAATGGAATTTAATGATGATATTTCGGTTTCTTTTTTTTTGTCACAGTCGAAACCTCGAAAGAATGATTTCATCGAAAGAGATTTATTTTACTGCATTGCTGATGCTTTGTTATTAATTCTAACTTTCTTCTGAGATAATAAACAGTGAGTTCCCGAAATATACTAAAGCGATAGGTTTCCATCCTTTTAAAGTATTTGTAAATTAATGTCTTCTTTTAATTTTTGAGCCAACTTGTTTTGACATGTAAAATCATTTTCGTAAATAGTAATTAATTTTATTCCAAAGAATGAAGAAAGTGATTTTGACATCGACATCCAGGTAAATTTTGTGAAAACGAAAATTTAATTTTGGTTTGGGATGCTTTTTTAATAACATTTAGTACATTCACATAAGAGATTAATAATATAAACGGCAAAACTCTTTATTAAATTCTGAGAAATTTTCAAGCTTTGAAATGATAAGACAAACAATCTTAGTTGTAGGAAACCTTAATAAAATTGTTAAAGTCTTTCAATTAATTTAAAATTTTTCATATATATATATATATATATATAATAAATATATTAAACATTTCTTTAAAATTAGAATTAAGAAAAAATGAATAGCCATTCAAAGTTATTTAAAAATTATAAAGCCTTTATTGTATCTTTATTATCAAAACATATTTTGAAGATATTCTAAAAATAGCTTTCCTTAGAAGTGGCTTTTCTTTATTTTTCGAAAACATTTGTAAATTTCAAAATTGAATTATTTATGTATTTTTCTCAAATAACGCTGCTATAAATGTTGTTTACTCGTAAGTAAGATTAAAGGTATTTCATCGCTGTTTTAAGAAATATTTCTCGTAATTTAATTTTCAACCCACGATATGTTAAATATTTAAAATAATATGTATAATAATGAAGCTTATTATTTTTATACTAATGAAAATTTTACTATTATACTTTAATATTAAAACTTATATGTATTACTACGTTAGGTGTATATAATAAACGTTATACAATATATAATTTTTTAAGTATATATTGCGTTAAGCTGACATTAACTGATAACATATATGGGTTACAGTGGGCTAATCTAATCCAGACCTAGACGGATACATCATACTTTAATATTAAAATATAACATCTTACAATATCTTTGAATCTACCCAACATTTTATTGTAAAATAAAATTTGAAATATGGAAAAAAAAAAAATTGTAATTTATTCATTTGTTGACCCTTACAAGCAAAAACTTTCTAGATCATGTTTACTGATTAAGCTGTCTATCAAAATATGTTCTCAAAAGACCAATCTGCATGTTCAACGAACTTGATATTCTTTTCCCCATCTAGTATTTTGAAGATCCCCTAAAAAAACCTCTAATTTTCCTCATTATTAGACATAAAGCTACAGATTGATACAGCTACTCTTGAGCTATAAAGACCACAGCAGATTTAATGCCCTGATAAAAAGAAGTATTTATGAAATGAAACATCTTATAATATATTTGAATATATTACTAAAAATTTTATAAAATAAAATTTTAACTGTGGAATAAAAAATTTTAATTTATTCATGTATTTAAATTTGCCCTTATAAGCAAAAACGTTCTAGATCATTACATCATGTTTACAGATTAAGCTGTTCTAGATCATGTTTACTGATTAAGCTGGCTATCAAAATATGTTCTCAAAAGCCCAATCTGCTATGTTCAACGAACCTGATATTCTTGGGGAAAAAGAATGTTTCGAAGATTCCCTTGAAAAACATCTAACTTTTCCTCATCACCGCAGCTATGCCGTCCTTCTTTATCAGCGTTTTATACCGGTCTATCCAGGTCAAAACGATGGCAGAAGAGGACCTGATGGGTATCTGTTTTCTGGCAGATGTTTCATTTCATAAATCCTGATGGGTTTACGAAATGAAATATCTTACAATATCTTTGAATATACCAGAAATTTTATTTTGGTATATTTCAGCGAACCTGATATTCTTTTCCCCATCTAATATTTCGAAGATTCCCTAAAAAACATCTAACTTTTCCCCTCACCAAAGCTATAAAGACCACAGCAGATTTAATTCCCTGCCAAAAAAAAAAAAAAAAGGGTTTATAAAATAAAATATCTTACAATTTACCAGAAATTTTATTTTAAAATAAAAGTTTGAAATATGGAAAAAAAAGTTGTAATTTAATCATTTGTAGAGATAGTCCTTATAAGCAAAAACTTCTAGATTATGTTTACTGATTAAGCTGTCTATCAAAATATGTTCCAAAGCCCAATCTGCTATGTTCAACGAACCTGATATTCTTTTCACCATCTAGTATATTGAAGATTCCCTAAAAACATCATACCTGTTGTCATCTTGCAATATTTTTAATATACCAGAAATTTTATTTTATAATAAAATTTGAAATATGGAGAAAAAAGAAAATTTTAATTTATTCATGTATTTAGATTATGTTCATTGATTAAGCTGTCTATCAAAATATGCTCTCAAAAGCCCAATCTGCTATGTTCAACGAACCTGATATTCTTTGGGAAAAGAATATTTCGAAGATTCCCTTGAAAAACATCTAACTTTTCCTCATCAGCGGAGCTATGCCGCCCTTATTTATCAGCGTTTTATACCGGTCTATCCGGGTCAAAACGATGGCAGAAGAGGAACCTGATGGGCACTTGAGCCAGCCTCGCTCGTTAACATCTTCCCATCCGCGGCAAATAAATTCTCGCCTTCTCGACAAGTCCTCCCGTGGGGTTCAGAATCTTCCCTCCGCTACTCTTTCCAGGCAACGACACCGCAAATCCAACGGCCTGCACCTGACAGGCTGCATATTGATCACCATCCCTCCCGGCTACGGTAGCTTTCAATGGAAAATCACGGCCTTTAAATGGAATCGCCTCCCCAAATTAGATCTGTTTCAACCCCCCACCACCGCCCTTAATTACGTTTTTCCATCCCTACCCCCTCCCACCTTCCAATCCTGCATTTGATGGTGAGTGTTTCGACTTTATTCAGGGCGCTGAAAAACGTTAAAACTTTATTAATTTTGCCGTGGGGAATCTTTTAGGGATAAATGGGAATGGATGGCAAATGCGGGCTTTGACGAGGTAATGGACTGTGAGTAAACATCAACAAAGAATCGTTGAAAGGGTTTCGACGGTGAATGGGGAATATTTGTTGCTTTTAAATGCTACTCGTACCAGATTATGGTATATAGTCTCATTTTTAATATTATTACATGGATTTTCTGCGTAATAATTTATCTAAATAGCTTCCAGTCTTAACAACATTAAAAGAATAGATTTGAAGGGGGTATGTTAATATTTTAGGGATAAATAGGAATGCATGGAAAAGCGGGATTTGAAGAAGTAAAGGAACTGTGAGTAAACATCAACAAAGAATCATTGAAAGGGTTTCAACGGTGAATGGGGAATATTTGTTGCTTTTAAACGTTACTTATACCAGATCTACCAGATACCTATCTTAATAACATTAAAAGAATAGATTTGAAAGGGGTATATTAAATACCTAGATGGGATAATCTTTAATAATAAATGGGAATGGATGGAAATGCCTGCGCATTCACGAGGTAATGGACTGTGAGTAAACATCACCAAAGAATCATAGATAGGGTTCCACAGGGAATAGGGAATATTTGTTGCTTTTAAACGGTACTCATACCAGATGAGGATATTTTAGTTATATTATCATCAGATGATGGTATTTTAGTTATATTATTACCAGTTGATGGTATTTTAGTTATATTATTACCAGATGATGGTATTTTAGTTATAACTAATTTCAGTTTCATTTTTAATATTATTACAGGGATTTTCTGCTTAATAATTTATCTTAATAGCATTAAAAGAATAGATTTGAAGGGGGTATATTAAATACCTAGATGGGATAATCTTTTAGGGATAAATGGGAATGGATGGAAATGCTGGCTTTGAGGAGGTAATGGACTGTGAGTAAACATCAACAAAGAATTGTTGAAAGGATTCCACCTTGAATGGGGAATATTTGTTGCTTTTAAGCGTTACTCATACCAGATGATGGTATTTTAGTTATACAGTCTCATTTTTAATGTTATTACAGAGATTTTCTGCTTAATAATTTAACTTAACAGCTTTATAATTTAGTATATATATTCTGAGAGTAACTTTAAATGCCCCATTAAAAATCATTTTCTATTTAATTTATTTTCTTATTCTGCATTAGCATTATTCAGGACAAAGCCATAATGAAATTGAACACTAAATTATAATATATAAATATACAGAGTAATAAAGTATCTTAATAAAAACACTGCTTTGAAGACTTACAAAGATGTTTTAATAACACCAATTTAGTGTTACTCATTAGAAAAAAATTAAAAATTTAGTATATACTTTAAAAGTAATTTTAAATGCCCTGCATTAAAAATCATTTTCCATTTTTTTAATTCACTCTCTTATTCCGCATTAGCATTATTCAGGACAAAACAATAATGAAATTGAACACTAAATTATAATTTTTTATAGTTAAAATTAATTATATTAGTGATTGCATACGTAATAAACATAATAAGTTAAATGTTGTTTGAATCTAAACTGTTTGATTACTCTTTAAAATTTTTTATGGTAGTTGTATAATAATGTTTTTTTTTTTTTGTATTTAAACAATTTTAAATTAGAATGAACATATTTCTAACTTTTTAAAAGAAATCATCGAATCCCTTTTTGTTACTTCCCCCAAAAAATATAGTGCAGTTTTATAAATAAGAGACAAAAGAACTAAGCATGAGTGACCTTTTTTCATAAATCATTGTTTCAGGATAAAGGACAACAACAAATATATCACATTTCTGACGCCTATTGACTCTCCTCAGCTGTTACGCGTCCTTTTTTTCTGTTTTATTTCATCTCAAACAAAAACTTTCCAGTTCAAAAACTCTTCCTATTTTTCCAAACAATTCTGTACCTCCCAATAAATTTAGTCTTTTTCTTTTTCTTTTTAAAGTTTTTTGTCATAACTTTTTATGTGCTCTCTATCTCCACCACAGTAATGTCAAAAGGAACGAAACAACTGGAGCAATAACGGAGAATAACAATATCAACCAAGGATACTTTTTTTTGTTGCTGTTGTCCTTTTCGTATTGTCATGTAGGACGATTTATCATGATGTGCGAGCTTATTGGTTTCGAAAGCGGGTTATGGATGCGTATTGGACGATGACAACTATTACCATCCGAAAGATGAATTACATTTTGTAGCAAGCCCTCCGTAAATTGGTTGGGAGGGACAAATAAACAGTATATATAAACATTGCAATAGCTACAATGATTCGCTTCAGCCAAAATATATATATCTAGAAATATGGATATATACCTGGATATATATCCAAAATAAATATATCCAGGTAATTCGAGTCAAAATATATCTAGAATTACCTGGATATATTGTATCATAAATATATGCACCATCCCAACATATAAGCATCATTATAAAATCGAGACATATAAAATATGTAAATAATTCACAAATCGTATAAAATAATTAATAATGGGAAAAGTCGTATAAAATATGTTAAATAAATAAAATTATATATTAATATATAAATGATAATTTAATAATTATATGCTAATAATATGTAACATTCCAGTTCAAAAACTCTCCTATTTTTCCAAACAATTCAGTACATCCCAATAAATTTAGCTTTTTTTTATTTCTTTTTAAAGTTTTTGTCATAACTTTTTATGTTCTCTCTATCTCTACTAAAGTAACGTAAAAAGAAACGAAAGAACTGGAGCAATAACGGAGAATAACAATATCGTGAAAATTTAAAATACATGGAAATAATAGGTAACTATCTGGTATACAACGGTTTACCATATATATATATATACATAACGCCATAAGGAGGCGCTGTTACCAATGTGTAGTAGGAAGCATGGTTACAATAATAATAATTTATTGTAAGAAAATGGCTTTTTAAAAAAACAAATTGAAATGTTAAATATTTTTCAACTATTTCTTCAATCTATATTGGTACAAACTATAAGAGGAAGTAGGGCACATCAAAAGGATTGATAATTGCATTGAAACCATGGACAAAAACCTCACAGGAAAGTGATATTAGAAGTACAAGAAATGTAGGGACCCAACAAAGAGATAACCAGAAGCATTTATTGCTCATAAATGTAGAAGAAGTAACGTAGAAGATGATACCAGGTGAAAATGTTACAAAAGATGTTGAAAGTTTACCGTTACACCGACGGACCAGATTGGGTTGAGATTCCTGAGGCACAAGTTTGATAATTCATAGTTTTATTTATAGACGTACAAACAGCAAACACATACAATATTTATTACATTAAACATAAAAGACAAATAATTATATCTTCTTGAAAAAATTCCACTTTTAAGCCGAAAACTTAAACTCGGCTACGCCAATATATGCGCTAAATATATTTCCTCTCTGGGTGAATGTCAACTAACACAGAGGAATATACACAGTCCAGTCACATTAATGTGACCCCTGTCAAAAGTCAGAATATACACTCTTGTATATTCTGGCTTTAAATGGAGTGTGGAATTTAAGTGGTATTCTTTATATGCACTCCACTGCGCTGCCACCTGCCTTTTGTGGTTGGTTATTTCACGTTGACGTCAAAAGTAAATGGTGGTCACATTAATGTGACTGGACTGTATGTATACTTCTTGCTGGGTGAGAGGCTGTAGACTAATTAAAAGTTTCTCACAGGGAGAGCATGGTTTCGCTGTACTTCCTCTAGAGTGAATCTCGAGATCGACAAACCAATTCGCCTGAACGCCACAAGGGCGCACTGTTACCAATCTGTAGGAGGAAGCATGGTTACAATAATAATATATTGTAAGAAAATGGCTTTTAAAATAAACAAATTGCGATGTTAAATATTTTTCAATTGTTTCTTCGATAGTGTACAGAAATTTACACCTGTTAAAAATTTTAAAATGTGCACCTGTATTTTCTTGAACAACTGCAGCAGCGTAGACGATTCTTGCAACCATATCCTTTTTGATCCAGATTGAAGTGTTGTACACACAAATCAGCTTTAACAAATCACACACAAATCAGCTTTAAGTGTTGTCCATAGAAAGATATCCACGCTGCTCTTCAGGTACATTTCTCTGTGAGAACCGTTATAGATACAGTCCTTTCTTAAAGCGATCACTGCTTGAATGACAGCGAAAAAGCAGATATATCCCCTCCAGCGCTTTCATGTACACCACCACTTAGCTGCATACAATGACGTTTCCTGCTCACGGTTGCTATGCAATTCTCAATCTTTTGATGAAGTCCACTTCCACTTAAAAGATGTACCAATATTTATGGGACACCCTGTATACAGCTGACAGCTTACAAATTAGTTTCGTTTGATATTTAGTTGCATAAGGTTTTGTGTTTTATATATATATATGTGTGTATATATGTGTGTATATATATATGTGTGTGTGTGTATACATATGTGTGTGTGTGTATGTATGTGTGTGTGTGTGTGTGTGTGTGTGTGTGTGTGTGTGTGTGTGTTAAGACAGAGCGCAATTTTTTTTCGATAAATTTGAAACAAACTGGGAATTTGCAATATAGTTTGTGAAAAATTCAGCAGGAATTAATCAAAATAAGAATAATAATATTTAATCCTTTACTGTCCATCGTCGAGTCAGGATCATCTTTCTCTGCAGCAAGACCAACATTGAGTGTGGCTAGAAACGGTTTTAATTGATAGCCTTGCATAATTTAGCGATATTAGGATTCTTTTTTGCTGGTAAATATATTTTGTTTTATTTTTGTGTAGTGTAGTATATCATTTTTGTGAAAACTTGGTGAACATCGTTAGAATCTCGTTAAAAATTTAGATTAAATTTCATTTTATTTTTTTTACTTACTACTGTATATAAATATACGAACACTCAATTAAAATTTCTAGGTCGACAATACATTCACGTAACTCAAAAATTAATTTGAACCAAACTGCTGGGAACGAAGAAAATTAATTTCGAGCGTAAAGAGTTAACATTAGGAATTTTCTAGACTAAACGACAAATTACTTTAACTTTTACATAAGTATTTTCAGCAGTAATTAGAAAAGTTTCGCTTAAACAGTGGACTTAGGATTATTATATCTCTGATTTTGTATATTTATCACTTGAACTAAAATCTTAACTTGAAACACACTTAATAAGTTAATACTTAACTTCCTATATACTTGCCCTAAAGCCATGCAATTTTTTGTAAATTAAGAGTATTTAATTAATTAGTAAAATATCATCAATTATAATTTAAAACACTTTATTAGATTTTATTTTTTAAATAAAATATTTTTTATAATAATACATCAACTCGAAGGAAACTATAGCAGAATGTTAAATTGTTGCTCTTTTATTTACTGATATACTATAAATATTTTTAGAAAGTTTCTTTTAAACAAGTAATATAAAAAAAAAAAGTTTTAAAGTCAATTCCTACTTTTTTTTCACTCTATTGCAGAAAGTCCTTTAAAAATAATTTTCATTCATTTTTTTAAGTTTATCTGGCGCCATCTATTAGTAGATATATGCAACTTAAGTCTAAAAAAAATTAAAATTAATTAATTAAATTTAATTAATGAATTAATATTTGAAAAAACTGTATTAACATCCTGTGTCATCCACTACAAGTTAAAAAAATGTAATTGAACTTGAGTGGATGAATAAAAAGTATTTTATGAACGATTGAAAATTTGAACAAGATATATATATAGGGAGCTAATAGAAGGAATTGAATTAAAATCATTCCTTTTTATCATCAACTATAGAGTTTTAATTTCAGGGTTTAAATACAGCAATTTATGATCGTATCTGCAATTTTTCAACAGATCCATTATCTTTTGCGTTTCTTTATTATTGCATTTATTTTGATTATATTTTTCTTAACTTTATTCCAGAATTTAATAAAACCTTCTTTATTAAAAGTCCATGCATAAAGAAATTCTTCAAATCAATTCAGTATCATGAATATACCTTCAACAATTTATTGAAAACGGAAAAATAAGGGAATTTTAATTTTGAAAAAATATATAATTTTGATGTTTAATTTATTTAACTTTGGAATCTCTTTGAATATTAAAAATATTTATTCCTATACAAGCTTAAGACTTTTATTTTACTTTAATTTTCAAATACGAGAAATGTTTCCATTTTTGATTTTCTACTTTTTTATTCAGTTTGCTCCAAGTTGTTATTTCATTTTGATTTTTATTAATGTATGATCATCGAACGATACGACTCGAAAATATTGAAATTTGAATAATTGGAGCATTGCACATTATTATTTAGATAGATAGAATAAAAGAATTACTTTTTCAGCTCCGAAATTTTAAACACTTTTTTGTCCATTCAATTGAAATCAGAGTCAATTGCGCTCTTAAAAAGCTAACATCAAGATCTCATCCCTATATTTCACAGGAATTACAAAGCCAGGATTGGGAGATCGGTCCTGCTCATCCAAAATGATGTCTGCCCAGATCACTAAATCTTCACTCTCATATTGCACTCTTTTTCGGTGGATGGTAAACAAATAATGGGTTTTTTTTTATTTTTACCAGATTCATCCCTATATTTCACAGTAATTACAAAGCCAGGATTGAGAGATCTGTACACACATCCAACATGATGCCTATTCAGACCAATAAACCTCCACTCTTATATTGCGCTTTTTTCTGTGATTGGTGAACAGATAATGAGTCTTTGGTTCTTACCAGATTCATCCCTATATATCACAGCAATTACAAAGCCAGCATTGGGAGATCTGTACGAACATCCAACATGATGGCTGCCCAAATCACTAACCCTCCATTCTTATATTGCTCTCTTTTTCGGTGGTTGGTGAACAGATAATGAGTTTTTCGTTCTTACTAGATACACATAAAGTTGAAGAGAGTAAGTTCATCTAGACTTATCACTGAATAGGAAGCTCAACCACTGATTTCTGGTCAAATGTCGATGTTTTTTGTGTTTTGCTCTCCTGTGCGTAGAAGTAAGCGGTACTCAAGCATAAGATCTTCTTGTAAATAGACCTTTTTTGTGTTGCTACCTGTAAACATAGTCCTCGAAACTTCAACTGCTATGGCCGTACGAAGGTCACAAGAAAAGCGGCCCACTATTTAACCACTACTTTTATGCTTCTCAGTAATTCACAAATTTTCATCTTCATTCGTCACTGAGGTCTCTCAGATAACATTTCCCGGATAAATACTAACAGAATTCTTGAATATGTATGGTTGCGTTTTGTTAATTGATAATAATTAATATTAATTATTTAGATTCTTTAACCTTAACAGATATTTTTTTTCTTAATAGAATTTACCAAAACAAAAAAATATTTTATGTTCTGTAACAGGGCAAATCCAGATCATATCTGCAAATTCGATACATAATTTAACCGAACTTGCACGTTTTCCACTAGAAAGAAAGAAACCCTCGCATTCTTTCGATTACCTCTTTCTGAAAACTCATCACGATTCGGAAAGAAAAAAAACAGTTCACGCAAATAGTTCGATGCATTCCATTCAAGTATCGATCACACAAGGGACGTGTCACAAAGTTGTAATTCGCTGTTCGGGGGGCGGGAGTTCCCTTTGATGAATTGCTTGCGACAGCCCCGTTCCCTGCGTGACACTAACTCGAGCGAAAAACACTCCTCGCCAAAATTCGTATTTATGAAGAGAAGTGATTAAAGTAGAGCCGAAAACTTGGCCAAGGGCAAGTCATTAATAAGGCCTCGGCGGACAAACAATTATTATGAAATGCTGATTTACTGTACAAAACTCTCGTAAGACCAGCATTAACATATACATCTGAAACATGGTCACTAACAGCAACAGAAGAGAAAATGTTGGCAATCTTTAAAAGAAAAGTGCTATGAACAATTTTTGGTGCTATCAATGACAATGGAAATTAGCGAAGAAGATGCAGTTTTGAACTTTACAAACTTTTTAGAGATATTGACATTCTAAAATTTGTTAAACTGAACAGAATAAGATGGGCCGGTAATCTCATGAGAATGGAAAGTGATAAAGCTGCTTTGAAGGTTTTCAATGTAACCCCTTTTGGACGACGACTAAGGGGAAGACCGGAAAAGAGATGGGCCGACTGTTTAGATTCTGATTTTAATGTTATTAAGATCAAAAACTGGAGGTCCACGTCCAAGAGGAGAACAGTCTGGCTGGATCTTTTAAAGAAGGCCATGGACCACAACGGGCTGTCGAGCCAGTTATGATGATGATGATGATGATTATTACTGCTATGTGCATAGGGGGGGATAGTAATTTTCAATGACATATTATTACACAGGACATCATATGGTCGAGTAATGAAAAAAATTGTGAAAAAAATTATTGAGTTAGGAAAAAGGAAGTGTACATTAAAACGGCGCAAGATTAATTGTAAATCGTTTACTTTGGTGAATTGAGTTGACGATATTTTAAGTTATTCAGTGATAAGAGAAGTAATTAACTTATTATCTTAAACTAAAAATATTTTATGTTCTGTAACAGAGCAAAACCAGGTGATATCTGCAAATTCAATACATAATTTAACCGAACTTGCACGTTTTCCCTTAGAAATAAAAAAAAGAGACCCTCGCTTTCTTTCGATTCTGAAAACTCATCACGATTCGTGGAAAAAAAAAAAGGAAACAGTTCACGCAAATAGTTCGATGCATACCATTCAAGTATCGATCACACAAGGGACGTGTCACAAAGTTGTAAGTAATTCCTTGTTCGGAGGGCGGGAGTTCCCTTTGATGAATTGCTTGCGACAGCCCCGCTCCCTGCGTGACACTAACTCGAGCGAAAAACACTCCTCGCCAAAATTCACTTTTAACGGAGTATTTATGAAGAGAAGTGATTAAAGTAGAGCCGAAAACTTCGCCAAGGGCAAGTCATTAATAAGGCCTTGGCGGACAAACAATTATTATGAAATGCTGATTACTGCTGTGTGCGTGGGGGGAGAGATAGCAATTTTCAATGACGTATTATTACACAGGGCATCATATGGTCGAGTAATGAAAATGTATATTAAAACGGCGCAAGATTAATAATAGATCGTTTACGTTGATGAATTGAGTTGACCATATTTTAAGTTATTCAGTGATAAGTGAAGTAATTAACTTATTATCTTCTAGTGAGAATTCCGGAATAAGTTTCCCGAGTGTTGTTTAAATTTGGGATTTGTCATTGTTGTGGCTATTATGTAATTAAGTTGTTGGTACAAGTTGAGGCGAAATTAAGTATATATATATGGAAATTGTTTACAATAGTTTAGAAATAAATTGCTCACGATGTATTAAAAGATAAACACTCTGGCTTTATCAATTAGAATAAGGAGTGATGTTGTAATTTTTCAAAGAAACAAGTTGCGAGTTCAATTCTCGTCAGTTAGTATTGTATATAGACACGGTATATAGCATATACAAACAATATATCTATTATATTGTTTTTCGTCATTTCTGTGTTGTATAATTCAAATGTGAAGCAAATAACATTATATTTCTCTTGCGTATGTAATACAGCTGATTTCACACTTTAAAAACTAATATAAGTGTGAAATCAGCTGTATTACATACGCAAGAGAAATATAATGTTAGATAAGTATGTAATGTTAGTAAGTATTAATATAATGTAAGATAAATGTAATATTATCTTTTAGAATTATTCTAAAATATTTTTTTATATATTCTGGTTTTATGAATTAGAATAAGGACTGATGTTGTAATTCTTGAAAGGAACAAATTATGATATATACTGTTGGATAATATTACAGAGGCGGTATCGGTAAAATTCCACATATCAAGGCTTATTTGTGTTTTTGATTTTCTTAGGTTATATTTTAGAGTTATTCGTTATTTTTCTTTTGAAAAAGATACAGTTGGTGTATTGTCCATTTATGAAGTTCTGAAATATATCAATAATAATCATTCTTTAAACGAAGGTATTAGTTTGTTGCCGAAACAAATTAAATTTATTTTCTGGTGTCTTCGTTAGAAATGGTATTAGTATTTATAAACGCAAAAAAATAATTACTATATTAAACATATTTTCAATGAATTACGATTAGATATTAGTTCTTATATGATTTACTGACTGGATAAAAGGTCACATACAGATTCAAGACAAGCATATTCCTGCTGTATACTAGTTATGCATGAATTTGTTCTAACGTTGAAACCCAATTATACATTGCCCAAAACATAAGATTAAAATACCGGACAATTTTGTTAAAAATTTGGTGATAACATCATTTAAGTAATTTTACATATGTATATTTTGAAGAGGTTATTTGTGGCAAAGCCATGTTTCATCTTAATAAACTGTACAAAAATGAATAAAATTTCTCTTTCCAAACATTGATTAATGAGCGATACCTGTACTTAAAACATTAAACAACAAGATAAAAAAAAGAAAAGCATTTGGACAAATTGAGATAATGCAACGTCGGCGGGCATACATCTCAAAGCATTAATCCTAGTCAAGTTATTCCTGCATGATATATAATACAGTTGTATGATTTTAATTAACTGCTAGCTTTTATACTTATTTTTGTTTAGATTGTTTAATGCGATTTGATGTGAAAATAGTTTGGTTATATATATATTATTATACCTCGGTGATTCATTAATTTTTATCTCGATAAGGAAAAGTATGTATGTGAACCTTCCTTCACTTCCTATTTGCATGTCATATGAGAGGAAATATGGGGAAAGTTCATCAAGTAGCCTGATTGTGGATGTATCCAGTTGTTGGATTTTAATTAACTGCTAGCTTTTATACTTATTCAATTCCTTCTATTATTTCACACTCTCCCTATATATATCTTGTTCAAATTTTCAATCGTTCATAAAATGCTTTCTATTCATCCACTCAAGTTCAAATACATTTTTTTTAACTTGTAGTGGATGACACTTGATGTTAATACAGTTTTTTTCAAATATTAATTCAGTAATTAAATTTAATTCATTAATTTTAGTTTTTTTAGATTTAAGTTGCATATATTTACCAATAGATGGCGCCAGATAAACTTAAAAAAATGAATGAAAATTATTTATAAAAGACTTTTGTGCAATATAGTGGAAAAAAAAGTAGGAATTGACTTAAAATTTTTTTTTTTATATTACTTGTTTGTAATCTGGATTGTTATGTGTTTATAAATTTTTATTTCAATTATTATTTACCAATTTTTATTTAAATTTTTATCTTAATCATTTTAATAATCATCTTAATCATTTTAATTAATCATAAATTTTTATCTTTGTTCTTAGGAGTATGTAGTAATCTTTTATCTCACATGATTATGGAGTCAATCCCGAATCTGTCCGGTTATATATGTAACATTGTGATGTTTAATTAATATGGGATTTTATTAGTTATTGCTGAATACAACGCTCGTATAAAATTTAGTTAAGTTTTGATGGAACTAGTTTGGAGTGTTATTGCGGATTCTGTTAGCAAGGGTTGTATTAGTTTAAAAAGATTTTTTTGTATCGATATTAGACAATTAGTCGATTAATCTAATTTACGATTAAGAACAATCAATATTAAATAATTAGTTGTATTATGGATATATTTCTCTTAGTGAGGGATGTTAATTTATTTAACTTTATATTTTAATTCAACAACACTTAATCCACCAACAACTGCAAGAGGTTATTTGTGGCAAAGCCGTGTTTCATTTTAATGAACTATACAAAAATTAATAATATTTCTCTTACCAAACATTGATTATTGAATGATATCTGTACTTATAAATTTGGAAATGAACCCAAACCTAACTCAACTACTGAGGAAACTTCAGACCCAAACAGAATAAAAAACTGCAATACTTTAAAAAAGGACTTCTATCGCTTTTTATTTGACGAAAAGTGCAGGAGAAAAGGTCCGGAATCGATCCTCCAAGCAACGGCGGCGGCAGCAGCCGAGATAAGGTCTCGTTAGAGGAGATACAAGAAACCTCAAATTCGGGAGATTATGGATGAAGCAGCAATGAGCGCCTGTCATCGGCCAAGTCGAAATCACCGGACTATAAATCACCGGAGCGAACCGTTTACTGCAACCCTCACTCGCCAGTTATTTTTCACCCTCCTCCTTACTGGTGGAGCACTTGCCAGAGGACAGAGAATTTAATCACTTTTTGGGAAGTTGAAAGTTCAGTAGAAGCTATAGTTTGAAGATAAAAAAAAATGCCCTGTTCTAGTAAAAGATGCGGATATAACACACATTTAACCATAATATTTATTAAATTTTTAGTACTGAATTTTAGTTTGCATATCATGCTTTTAAAAGTGGGTGCAGTAAAAAAGTAATTTAAAAAATATAGTGTAAAATTTGTCCATGTTTGCAAAGGAAATATACATATTATAAAGGAATATACATATTACTAAGGAATATACATATTACAAAGGAATATACATATTACAAAGGAATATACATATTACAAAGGAATATACATATTACAAATGAACCACTCCCCTTTTTTTCCACTTTCATCATCATTGGCACAACTACCCCATGATGGCCCAAGGTCGTCTGTCTACTGGCAGATTTCGAGACAGGAGATGTTTTGTTTTTACGGAGTAAGGTTGTCAGCTCTACATCTACCGCTCTACATCCACCGCTCTACATCCACCGCTCTACAGTCATCTTAGACCGGGACCAACAGTTTAAAGTGGATACCGAACCATTTCAAACACCCATGGCGCCGCAGGGACTCAAACCAGAAACCTGCGGCATCGAGTGCACTAGAGTGTTAGTCACTCAGGCCATCAGGCCTCATTTCACCACTTTACCTATATACATGTTTAACGACTTTTCAAATTATTGTTTGCATTGCGATTTAATAAGATTTTTTTAAAAATATAAGCTTATCATATTCAAGTTAAATGTTTCCTGAAATATTCTACAATCCTGCTAATTTATCAATTCCTACTATTAGCTCACACTCTCCCTATATATATCTTGTTCACATTTTCAGTCCTTCATAAAATACTTTTTATTCATCCACTCAAGTTCAGATACATTTTTTTTTGAACTTGTAGTGGATGACACTTCATATTAATACAGTTTTTTCAAATATTAATTCATTAATTAAATAACTTCAGTTTTATATGGGAGAAAAAAAAATTTCTGTTATATAAAATATTTAGCAGGATCTAAATTTAGGAATAAATACCGTCAGTGGCGAAGCGTGTAGATCGCTGGAAAAAAATTTCTTTTTCAGATTCTTTTTTCATTCTGGGTTCTAGTCTGAGTCAAGGAGAGAACGAAATGGAAAATGAAACATGTGAATAAATTAGTGTGAGACATGGAAAGTGTGTATGAGAGAGAGATAGAGAGAGAGAATTTTTTCTAACTTAAAAAAAATGAATGAAAATTATTTGTAAAGGACTTTCTGCAATATAGTGAGAAAAAAAGTAGGAATTGACTTTAAAAATTTTGTTTTATATTACTTGTTACGAGATGAGGAGGATTTCCAGTTTCTGTTTTACAATGTTAAGAATAAAATTTATTTGGGATTCCTTTTTGACAAAAACATAAAAAAAAAGATGGAACGGAAACCTAGCAACAGCCACTACCCTGTTTCCCGCTCAAAAGCACACTCGAATAACATGAACCCCTACCGCGGACTTTAAAACCACACACCCCCGCTTTGCCGATCCTCCCCCGTCACAGCATATAAATCCTTGCTTCAGTTTTTATATTTTGATTTTGTTTCTGTCTATGGTTTCAGGGCATATAGGTTCAATCCCAACTGGTTACATTGCTCGAATTTTGTCCTGGAACTTTATACTTAAATATCCATTCTTGCATACATTCTCAGATGCCATGAATACTATAGCATTGCCATGTTGAAAGCTCAGATATAAGTTCTGTATTTATCGTTTTATATTTATAAAAAGACAACATAAGGAGAAAGATTATATCTCACAAAAGATAATAGGGAGGTTTTTTTTTTCTTTGTTCTTCTCTTTTTTTAAAATCCTCTTTAAATCATATTTCAAGAAGAATATATTCTTTAGAAACGTCAACTGATCTTGTGAAGACAAAATATGAAACACAATTCAATCACACAATACATTTTTGATGTTGTGTTCCTAAAAAAGGGTTGAGGTTTCCCTAAAAAAATTGTTTCCACCAATTTTGTTTAATATTTGTTCTTAATAATAGTAAATTTGCTTTCTCAGATCTTACTTATAATTAATTTCTTTTTAACAGATAATTAAAATTAAGAGCGATTATAAACAAAATTCAGTGATAACAAATGTTTAGGAAAACCTCGACAATTTTTATGAACATAACATCGGAAGAGGTTGTGTGATTAAATTGTGTTTCACATTTTGTTTAACTGATCAACTGAGGTTCAACTGATCCCATGAGTAACACAAAATATGAAACACAATTCAATCACAGAACCTCTTTTGATGTTACGCTCCTAAAAATGGCTGAAGTTTTTTTAAAAATTTGTTTCCACCAATTTTTTTTATATTTGTTCTTAATAATAGTAAATTATATTTAACAAATTATATTTATAATTGTTTATAAATTTAGTGGTTGATGTTTTCCTAAGCATTTGTTACCACTAAATTTTTTTTATAATTGCTTTTAATTTTAATTATCTGTTAACATAAAATTAATTAAAAATAAGATCTGCGAAAGCAAATTTAATATTATTAAGAACAAATCTAAACAAAATTGGTGGAAACAAATTTTTAAGAAAACTTCAGCCATTTTTAGCGATACGATAAATATAGCAATACTGCGATACGATAAACCGCAATTCCGGTAAGCTACAATTCGGTTTTTATCAAAATCAGAAGCGTGTTGGCACGCATTTTTGCTTCTTACACGAGGCATCACGATAACTTTTCACCAGGCAACAACGTTCAAATGCAATTTGTGTATGAGAAACCGGCTGAACAATTTCCTCATTTAAACACATTGTAGGTGTCGCTACCGGCATCTGCTTTGTCTGAATCCACTGAAAAAATAATCATTTGCACATCCAAGCCAAGGATATTGTTAAAATTTCACACTGTAGCATGTCGGCTTCTTGGCGTAGCAATTTTAATAGCCAGTAGTGTACTATTTTTTGAGAACTTATTTAAATATCTATTTAAGACGGATGAAAGTAAATTTGTTGATGTAAATGCAATGAATCAATTAAGTTAATTCATTATCATTAATTATGAATGTTAAAAAAATGTTACTCACATTTTCCAGCCTTGAATAGCGGTCGACATCTGTCACCACCACAAAACATTTTCGGACTTCCATTGCAGTAGCAATCGATGTCTATTTTGCAACTCCGGTTCTGCAGACGTAAGCATGTATTCTGAAAAAAATATATAAATCAAAATTTATTAATATTCAATAACAACTTCTTACTATGGGGTTCAACTTATATCTACATCCTCGTTGGTGCACCTCGGGCAACGCCTTGTTAGTTAATGATCTACAATTTTGGCAATGGGTCCCCTGCCGAATAGTAATTCATACGTATTGCCCTAACTCAATTGCAGTGCCGAACAGAACAATTTACTAGAGCAGTCATCCTATCTGACTCTAAGACAGCACTTTGGCAATCAATTCCCTCCTCGCATCTCAGTCTACTTCCATAGAAAAATGCATCTCTTGCTTTGAAGACCTTGACTCAAAGAGCAAGGATATCGTTTTGCAGTGGATCCCAGGCCAATGTGGAATCCTGGGTAATTGGAAGGCAGATTCTCTTGGCGAAAAAGGTACAACCATCACCCAAACTTTTTGTAAATACATCTCTTTTCATTCGATGAAACTGATGATCCGAGACTTTTTCCGGAATACTCTATCTCATAATTTACGCGTAGGCAACTCATCTAAAATCTAGTTTAACTTTATTGTAAGCATCCCTGATCAGCCCAGGTTTAAAACTGTTGCCCATTTCAGACTCCTGATGGGCCCTGATTGTTTGGCCAATCATCTGTTTCGAATGAAAATATTTGAAAGCCCAAAATGTATGCTTTACAGTCTTGGAGAGGACATGGATTTATCTCCCCTGCCTGCCCTGCATTTTTCGACTGTGCGTTACTGGGAGGCTAGGGCACTTACGGGCTAAACATGTCACTATGTGATTTCCTTCGATTCTCGTTGTGGTTTTCATGTTCCTTGTGTTATTTTTTATTTTATTGCTTATTATAGCCTGCCATTAGAAATAAAAAAATTTTACTATTGAATTTACTTATCATTATTATTTTTTAGAAAAAGAATTATTAAATTATCAACTATGCAGAAAGTGCATAGGAGAGAAAATTTTTTAAAATATGTACATTATAATAATTTAAAAGTTCATAATATTGTCACTGCATAATTTTTAAACATGTACATTATTATTCAATTTATTTTTATAATCTTTAATATTTAAATTTGAAATAGTTTAGGGGAATTTAATAAGGAATAGATTGCTTATGGCCATTAGAGATGTATTTATTTTATGTTTCACAATTGCGTAATGGTAAATATTAAAAGTTTAATCAAATGTTCATTGCAAACTTGAAAACTTTAATGAAATAGTAACACTGAAAGGTTGTTTAGAATTCAATAAAATTTAGTGTATTGAAGTACTAAAAATTCAAGAGTAAAGTCTGAAGAATTCTTATAAATACACGATGTTCTCCAAAAGTAAATAGTTCAACCCGACCGCATGTTCATTTATCTTAAGGAGTTATGACTCTAATATTAGTGATAGATTTCATTAAGATATTTAAAAAAAGATCGAAGTAGAAATATTTAAAACTTTTGTTTTTGAATTGTGGTATTTTGTTTACAAATAAAACAAACAGTGAAAGATTAACTCAATTTTTAAAATAATTTCTATAATCTTTTATTATTGAAATATGTACAATTATTCTGTTTGAAAATGATTAATAATTTTAAATTCCTAATCACAAACATAAAAACGTAATAAATACATATTTAATACACACACACGCGCACACACATACACACACACACACACACACACACACACACACACACACACACACACGCACATACATACATACACACACAGACACAGATACACACACAAAATGAATATATATATATTCATTTTGAGACAATTTTTAAAATTTTAGTTTGAGAGGAAGATGAAATAAAAAGCTTTTATTATATAAAAAAAGTATTAGCTTTTAAAAAGATTTTATTCGAAATTAACTTTGTAAAGAATACTTCTAGAAAATAATAATATCCAAAATTTTAAATACTTCAAATGCTTTTATCACAAATAATAATAAATAATACAGCACCAATTAAATAGTTTAACAAAGCACTGATAATATTAAACAAAACATGGGCTTTAGTTATTTCACAACTGCTATGTAAAATGACTAAACCAAATCCTAATTCACAGACACACAAAAGAATTTTTGATAACATTTTTCTAAATCGAAAGAAAACAACAGTAAAATCCTTTTTTAAAAATTCTATCGTTGTCTGTACATATTACTGAATTCCCCATCAAATAATAACAAATTAGCTCATAAATATTTGGAAAATTTCAAAAAGCGCAGAAATAAAAGTTAGAATTTTTCTTCTGCGTGTGCTCCAGGATTACAACGCACTACATATCCGAATTACAATTATCAGTTTTGTTATTTTTCGGTAAGTGCATCCATTGAAAATCACAATATCATAAAGCTAATACCATTGAATAGTAAGAATATCGAGAGAGACATTTTAATCCCTCTCCACCAAATCATTGTACCTATTTTTATGGTTGAGTACACAGCCAAGTCACATTGTCATCTGACACAAGTGAAAGCCTAATTGAACATGCCACATACTTCTGCCTTTCGTATTTAATCTAGAGAAAGATCAAAGCTTTGAAAAATAAAACATGATGTAATGTTTTTGTCAGGAAACGACGTACTTTTAGCAAGATATGACGTCAAAGTGATGCAATCGAAGAATCCAAACATGCACGGTGAACGAAAGGTAGGAAAGACAATCTTGCACAGCTTTGGTAGAAAGAAACTAAAGAGTGGTGATTTTTATTTAGTTCTCCTGCCTGCTTCATTTCTGAACAAGAATTAAAAATCTTGCCATTTGTTTTTTGTTCTTTTTCCTCTTCCTAAACTTATATATATATATATATATATATATATATATATATCATTCCTTCCTCTTCAAACATGTACTTCTATTCTAGGTATACAGGACCCTATACTGATCATTAAATATTCATTTATTTTTGTCACTTGCTTGCCTTCTTTGTGAACGAGGATTAAAAATCTTGGCATAAATATAAATATAAATAACATTTCATCAAACATATACTTCTATCCAAAGAACCACATTAAGTAGATAATAAATATAAAACCTTATATTGGTCTTTAAATCTTCATTTCTTTTCCTACAGTATCAACTGCTTTAAAGAAAACACACGCACATGTGTAAAAAAAAGAATAAAACACACTTTCCAGTAGAAGTGAAACCTTAAAAAAAAGTTTCAGATTGACTGTTCAGGTTCTGATACAAATGAAAGCCTAAATGAATTTTCCACATATTTTTGCATTTGTTTTAACTAGAAAAAGCCCACAGCTATGAAAAATAAAACACGATGTACTATTTTTGTTAGGAAACGATAAACTTTTAGTACGACATGACGTCAAAGTGATGCAATCGAAGAATCCAAACATGCATGGCAAACAAAAGGTAGGAAAGATCGTAGAATATAAAATTGGAAAAAATAAACAAAGAGTGGTTATTTTTATTTAGTTCTCCTGCCTGCTTCCTTTGTGAACGAGGATTAAGTCTTGGTATTTGTTTTTTGTTCTGTTTCTTCTTCCTTAGCTTATATCTATATATCTATATATATATCGTTCCTCTCTCCTCAAACATACACTCCTATCCTAGGAACCACATAAACAGGACCCTGCACTGATCTTTAAATATTCATTTCTTTTTGTACAGGATCTCCTGTTTCAAAGAAAACATACACACAGGCGTAAAAAAAAACACACCATCCAATAGCAGATAGGTGAAAATAAAAAAAAACAGTTCTGACTGACTGTTCAGCTTCTGATACAAGTGAAAGCCTAAATGAACTTGCAACATACTTTTGCCTTTCGTGTTTAATCAAGAGAAAAATTAAAGTTTTAAAATATAAAGTACGATGTAATGTTTAACGGATACTTTGATATAAAACTATAACGGATACTTTGATTTGAAATATAAAGCACTATGTAATGGAAACGACATACTTTTAGCAAGATACGACGTCAAAGTGATGCAATCGAAGAATCCAAACATGCATGGTAAACAAAAGGTAGGTAGGAAAGATTGTAGAACGTAACTTTGGTAAAAGTAAACAAAGAATGGTTATTTTTATTTATTTCTGCTTGCTTCCTTTATGAACAAGTATTAAAAATCTTGGCATTTTTTTTTTGTTCTTTTTCTTGTTCCTAAGTATATATATATATATATATATATATATATATATCATTCTTCTGTCCTCTAACATATACTCCTATCCTAGGAACCACATAAACAGGACCCTATACTGGTATTTAAATCTTCATTTATTTTCGTACAGAATCTCCTGTTTCAAAGAAAACATACACCATAGAAAAAAACATCTCTGACTGACTGTTCAGGTTCAGATACAAGTGAAAGCCTAAATGAACGTGCCACATACTTTTGCTTTTCTTGTTTAATCTAGAGAAAGATCAAAGATTTGAAAAATAAAACACGATGTAATGTTTCTGGCAGGAAACTACATACTTTTAGTAAGAAACGACGTCAAAGTGATGCAATAGAAGAATCCAAACATGCATGATAAACAAAAGGTAAGAAGGGTAGGTAAACAAATAGAGAACATCTTTAATAAAAATAAACAAAGAGTGCTATTTTTATTTAGCTCTGCTTGATTCCTTTGTGATCAAGGATTAAAAATCTTGGAAATTTGTTTTTTGAGCTTTTTCTTCTTCTTCAACTTATATATATATATATATATTCCTTCCTCAAACATATTCTCCTATCCTAGAAACCACATAAACAGGACCCTATACAGGTCTTTAAATCAACATTTCTTTTTGTGCAGGATCTCCTGTTTCCCAGAAAAATGCACACACATGTAAAGAAAAAGAAAGAAAGAAACATACTTTCCAACAGTAGAGAAGTGAAAGTTAAAAAAAAAGTTCAGATTTTTTCTCTTATTTTTTTATATTATTGTTCGAAATATTCCTGTTTTTAAAAGGATTTTAATCTCCTCTTTGAGCTTTCCCGTAACAATTAGTTTCACCGGGAGATGTTTTAAGTCTTCAGACTTTGATGGTTGGGAAAAGGGAAAAAAAATGCGGGGAAGGATGGCGTGAATTTTTGTGAAAGAAAGAAGTAATGAGTTTTACACAAAATTTGGTTTGTATTTTTAAGGTTTTATTTATTTATTTATTTTTTAATTAAGGAAAACCCAATGCCTCCGAGTTAAGAAAAGTGAAATGTTTGATAAAACTATTTATGTAAATAATTAAATTGCTGAAGTTCTGAATATTTGAATAAAAGATGTTTCAAAACATTGATGTGTACATGAGTGTATTTGTTTATAGGTGGAACCTATTTTAAGGTTTCTCGTGGGTGGTAATAATATTTTAAGTCTTTTCTTTTTTATCGAAAAATAATGTTTTTTTCCCTGTTTTTTTTTACCATAATTATTTGAAAAATCAGGACTGATTATGTAAAAATCTTGGAACTTAAGCACAACAGTTTTTATGCAATCCATTTATATAAAAACTTTTAAATGAATAACTTTAATTAAATTTTAAAAAGGCTCCAATAAAAGCTAAAAATATTATTTTTCTACTTATGTGTGGGAGATAACTACTTATGTTTTCTACTTATGTGTGTTGATGAAACATTAACAAGAACTAACCATAATTATTTTAGGAGCAATTAAAAAAAAAACTCCTTAACATTAATTTTTACATAAACAACATAATAAGACAGCCATTTTCTAAAATAAATTCTAAAATACAATATTAACCTGTGATATAAAGGTTATTGTTTTATTTATTAATGATTCTATTGAACTGGTCCTTCTTTGAATTTCTGAAATTAATTTATTGGTTAATTAGAAATTATATTAATTCAGTATGTGTATGCAGAATATAAACATTTACTTTTAAATGCATTCAATTGTTACGGATAAGATTAATGAAAATTATTAAAACTGTTTTAAAAAGAAAACAATAAAAAAAAAGAAAAAAATCATGTTTGAATTTATAAGAAAGGAAAATTAAATGGGCATTTAGGAAAATTAAATAATCATTTACTTCAGTTGTTTCTCAATTTTAACTTTAAGTATAAAAGGACATGGAATAATAATATTTATTTCTTTGTTTGATTTTTTCATCAGGAAGCAACAGTAACCCAAATCTTTTAAGTTTATTAAAATTGAAAAAAAATCATCATTGTGCTGTTGTTTCTTATCCCACTCGGCTGGCCAAGCCCACGAGCCCATACGTACTCATGATTGAAGGGTAAGGAAGCAGCTTCTGTTGTGATGGAGCACCCGTAGGTAGAAGTTTGACTTTGGCTCCGTGACGCTCTTACAGCCATATGAGACCGGGACCTACGGCTTAAAGTGGATTTCGAACCACTACAAACATCCATGGGTAC
The DNA here is from genome assembly GCA_021605075.1 of Caerostris darwini. NCBI lineage: Eukaryota > Metazoa > Arthropoda > Arachnida > Araneae > Araneidae > Caerostris > Caerostris darwini. The sequence goes on from BPLQ01004400.1 coordinate 82,756, forward strand.
CGCCAGGATTTGAACCCGATACCTGCGGTACCGAAAGCCAGAGCGCTAGTCACTCGGCCATCAAGCACCTGACCATCATTGTTATTCCAATAATGATAACAATTTTTTATAATATTCGTGATATTTTTATTATAAATAATCTTGATTGGTGAATTCATATTTTTTCAAATTGAATACAGAAATTCAGTCGTAAATTTCAGTAAACTTCAGCATTAATTGCCCCTGTCAATTTTCTTTGTATCCCTTTAAACTGATTCATAAGAACAAGATAAAAATAGCTAAATTAATTAGATCTTTTCCAAATCTGCTGGTTAATTTTGAGTTTTTAAGATTGGCAATATGATATTATTATTAAGAATAATCTTGATAGGTTAATTCATATTTTTTCTGATTGAATACTGAAATTCCGCTATAAATTTCAGTAAGCCTCAGCATTAATCGTCATTGTCAAATTCATCCAATTGATTTATAAGAACAAGGTATTCGACAAGGTATCTTAATTAGATCTATCCCAAATCTGCTGGTTAATCTTCAATGTTTAGGATTAGCAACATAGCAGCTACTATTCCAAAGTTGTCAAAGTCGCCATTGTCAATTTCCTTTGTATCTCTTCGAACTGATTCAAAAGAACAAGGTAAAAATAACCATCTTAATTAGATATATTCCAAATCTGCTGGTTAATCTTGAATATTGAGGATTAGCATCATAACAACTACTTTTCCAAAGTTAAAAATTCATAAGAATAAGGAGGTAAAAATGACTATCGTAATTAGATCTATTCCAAATCTGTTGGTTAATCTTGAGCTTTTTAGGATTAAGCAACACAGCAAACTACTTTTCCAAAGTTAGAAGAGTTCATTCTCAAACAAACACACTTTAAAAAACAGCTCTGTATCAATAATACCTTGGCAAGAGAGAGAGAGAAAGAGAGGTGATTGGTGATATTTGAATTTATTGAAAGGTGAATTTATATTTTTTTCTGATTGAATAATAAAATTCAGCCTCAGCATTAATTGCTCCTGTCAATTTCCTTTGTATCCCTTCAAACTGATTTATAAGAACAATGTAAAAATAACTAGATCCATTCCAAATCTGTTTCTTGAGTTTTTAGGATTAGCAACATAGCAACTACTTTTCCAAAGTTAAAAGTTCGTAAGAAGAAGGAGGTAAAAACAGCTATCTTAATTAGATCATTCCCAATCTGATGGTTAATCTTGAGTTTTTAAGATTAAGCAACACAGCAAACTAACTTTTCCAAAGTTAGAAGAGTTCATTCTCAAACAAACACACTTTAAACAACAGCTCTGTATCAATAATACCTTGGCAAGAGAGAGAGAGAGAAAGAGAGGTGATTGGTGATATTTGAATTTATTGAAAGGTGAATTTATATTTTTTTCTGATTGAATAATAAAATTCAGCCTCAGCATTAATTGCTCCTGCCAATTTCCTTTGTATCCCTTCAAACTGATTTATAAGAACAATGTAAAAATAACTAGATCCATTCCAAATCTGTTTCTTGAGTTTTTAGGATTAGCAACATAGCAACTACTTTTCCAAAGTTAAAAGTTCGTAAGAAGAAGGAGGTAAAAACAGCTATCTTAATTAGATCATTCCCAATCTGATGGTTAATCTTGAGTTTTTAGGATTAAGCAACACAGCAAACTAACTTTTCCAAAGTTAGAAGAGTTCATTCTCAAACAAACACACTTTAAACAACAGCTCTGTATCAATAATACCTTTGCAAGAGAGAGAGAGAGAGAGAGAAAGGAAGAGAGAGAGAGTGAGAAAGTGAGAGCACACCAAAACAATAGGAACTAATGCGAGGAGGACTCTTTGTTTCCGCGTCGGCGCGCTTATTTTCCGGAGCGCACGTAATAAATTGAATAAAGATACGCCCACGCCTCGCAATTAGAGATTCGTTCCAATTGACACCACGCCCTGGATAATTAACGACTTTCCCTCTAATTCAGCTCTGCGGAAAATTGGAATCTCGCTCGGCACCCTCTGCCAGCTTGTGACAAGCCCCGGCGACGTTTCTGTTTCGACTCAGGCACGTACCATTACTGTTGTTTTCTTTCAGCCTTAGTATGCTGTGATTCGATATGCAAAGGGATTTCCTATCTTGAATTTTGAGATAGATTAAGAGCGCTATCTTTTGTAGTAATTGAAAAAGATTTTGGATTTTCACAGTAGTAGTTTTCAATCTTTAAGAAGTAGTAGATAATTTAGAGTTAAAAAGACTGCTTTTTTTTAGTTACTTTATTCAATTTACTACTTTTTTGAGTTGCTTTATTCAATTTACTAGTTTTTTGAGTTGTTTTATTCAATTTACTACTTGTTGAGTGTATTTTGGATACCTGATCCTTCACCTTCGAACTGTTTTCACAGAAATTTTCTCATGTATAACACACAGTTAAATGTATAACACACAGTTTTCTCATGTATAACACACATATGGGCCAATTTCTTTCGTAACGATCTCGATGACAACTTCTATTTATACTCTCTTAAAGACTATAAAAGTATATAAGGTAGAACCACTCTTAGGACTGAGTCTATTGCAAGGTTACTATGACGTCGATTCAATTCCCAGAATTAAAAAAGGATATCAATCCAATATCTAACACTATAAAATGATGCCAATCCATGTATCCAGTAATAATGAAAAGGATTTATGCTCTCCTGCAAACCTGCTCCATCACTTTCGAACTGTTTTCATAGAAATTTGGCCAATTTTCTCATGTATAACACACATATGGGCCAATTTCTGTCGCTCCTATCTCGATGAAAACTTACTTCTGGTTATTTCCTGAACTCAAAATACCACTCCGGGGACACCGTTTTGAGTCGATTGAAGAGAGTCAACGTGAATCGTCGCGCACTTTGAAGACCATCCCTGCCGATGACTTTTTAGCATGGATTGAGGATAGGAAAAAAGTTGGCATAAGTGCATTGTGTCCGGAGGAGATTACTTTGATAGCGATGAAATAAATGTGGAAGAATAAATAAAGAGATTTTGAAAAAAAAATAATTGGTCTTACTTTTTGGGCACAGTAGTATTAAAAAGAAAATAATAATTTTAAGTGCATTTAGACACCATGTATTATTGTGCTATTTGAGTTTTGTATAATTTAATTTTATCTTATAAATTTAAAATCCGAATAGTTTGCTAAGTTTATTAAGGAAACCCGGTGGTTTAGCGCCCATGAATTTCGACGAGTTTTCAGGATTTTTTTTTTTAATGAAAACAATGAACAATGTTATTCGAACTTTATAGATATATTAAATCACTTTAATAGTATACAAAAAAAGTATAATTAAAAAAATTTTTAAGTAGTTAAGGTGTGACACTGAAGTTGCCCTCCTCATAAATATGGACCTGGCTAGTTGCTCAAGTTTTGGCTCTTTCACTTATCTGTAAACAAAAAACGAAACAAAATTTTCTGATTGGTATGAGTATAGTTATCGAAGGAACTAGAATAAAATTTTTTTTAAAAATTGACAAAATGGCATGTTGTTTAAATTTACATACAGAAAACAGACTGTTTTTTCATTATTTTTTGTATGTAAAAAATAAGAAGCATTCAACGTAAAAACTTTTTTTTTAGTTCCAGCGATAGGTAATAATGTACTAAATAGCGTAGTAAAATTTGAGAGGAATCGGTCGAGTATTTTTTTTTTTTTTCCTTTTGCCTCACACCGCGCGGAAAAAAAATAGTTTCGAAATAAATGAGTTTGAAGTTTAAGGTAAGCATATTCTCAATATTGGGTAAGTAAGTTACACATATTTAATGCATAATGATTTAATGATTGATTACTCTACATTTGCATTAAAAATATTTTCGTTTTCATAGAAAAATAAATGTGTAACATATATGTAACATATGTTACACATTTATGGTAACAAAATAAATCAATTAATGTAAATGTTCTAATGCTATGATCCTTGTAAGACTAATTTTCAATTTTCGATATTTAAAATCAATCATTTCAAATAGTAATATGCTTTGAAACAATTGATGGTATATTTTAATCCAATTTTTTTTTTTTTTTCATTTTTGAAGTATTTCTAGAGTAAAAATAAAATTGATTTATTTTTTTACTATAAATGTGTAACATATGTTACACATTTATTTTTCTATGAAAGCGAAAATATTTTTAATGTAAATGTTGAGTAATACTTCATACAAAATCATATTCCATTATTTTTCACGATTTGTATAAAATGGTGGTTTTTGAATATTTCAGTAGAGTTCAGATAAGACGTAGAAATGTGTTGAATAATTATTAAAATTATTATAAATATTTAATTTATAATAATAAAAATTTTTAATAATAATTTATAATAATTTTTAACTTCAGTTTATAATAAATAAATAATTATTATAAATGTTGAATAATACTTCTTACAAAATCATATTCCGTAAAGCATTCGTAAATTATACTTGATAACAAAAATATATTTATTGTAAATGTTGAGTAATACTTCATACAAAATCATATTCCATTATATTTCACGATTTGTATAAAATGGCGGTTTTTGAATATTTCAGTAGCGTTCACAGAAGACGTGCAAACATTTGCTTGGAATTTCTGATGCACAAGTCATGTGCGTGATATCGATTTTAGAAAGTTTCTTGGAAGATAAATATAGGCTGTATTTGTATAAACAGTGAAATTCGGAGACTCAAGAACAAATTCCATTCTCCGAGGAGCATTTGAAATTGAATAAGTATTAATATTGATAATGCGAGTAAAGGACGATGTTTCTTGGTAAATAGATTCTGCTGTAGTTATGATACGTGATCTTAAATCACTGTGAAAATCGAAGTAAATAAAAGCAAAGTGTTGTAATCGAGTTTTGAAATAGAAACGAAAAAAGGATACTGAAAATCCTCTACTTTAATACTTTAAATCCTCTAAATTTAGAACTGAAAACAGAGACCCTATCTAATATTGTTATATCATTTTAATCTGAAATATTCTATCGCTTAAAAATACATTTTAATTTGTTGTATGCATTTCAGAACATTTATTGAAATAATCTGAACACAAAAACTAGATTTATTTTGACCTTGTAATTAATTTAAAAACAATACTAATTTACAATTAATTATAACTACTATTAATTATAAATTTTTATTAATTATTATTTATAACTTTTTATTAACTTAACTTTTCATTAATTTAACTTTTCACTAATTTTAATTTTTATTATTTTAACTATTTATTCATTTAACTTTTATTAATTATTATAGCTTTTATTAATTATTATAGTTTTTATTAATTTAACTTTTTTTTAATTTAACTTTTATTAATTATAACTTTTTATTAATATAACTTTTATAAATCATTATTTATAAATTTTACTAATTTATACTGGAATATTTTTACCTTAGTAGCATGTACAAAAACTATAGATTAAACACTTTAATTCTAAAGTTTAACACATAAAATCAAAAACAGATCTGTTTTAATTAAAATATATTTATTTATTGTTTTTTTTTCCATACATAAATATTTCTTAAAATCTTTTATTTGTATTTAAATAAATGTTTTCAATAAATTAAATTATTCCCTTATATTAATGTTATCAATAAACACCCTTTTAATCAATTAACACTTGTTTTTGATACTTTTCATTAATTATAACATTTTATTAATTTAATTTTTATTATTTATAACTTTTACTAATTTATACTAGATTTTTTTTACCCAGAATATTTTTACCTTATCAGCAGATACAAATGTTGTAGATTAGATACTGTAATTTTAAAATTTAACACGTAAAATCAAAAGCTGATCTATTTTAGATAAAATATGTTTATTTATAGTATTATTATTTCATAAAATGTTTTATTTTGCATTTAAATACATATTTTCCATTAAATACAATTGTCCCTTATAGATAATGTTATTGATAAACATTCGTTTTTCATATAATAATTATCGATAACACACTTATTAAACTAAATACATTCAAAACCTACTTGAATTAAATAAATAAACTTAGAATATACTAGATCATGTAAATATTTTTACAAATTTATTTAAATAAAACCTAACATCGTTAATAATTCAGCTTGAAAAAAACGTCTTTTCTTAAACTTAAAAATTATTTAATGGACAATAATACAGCTTTAATTAAACAAACAGAATCAACATTTCCAAAAAAAAAAAAAAAAGTTATAGTTTTTGACAAAACACATTTGTTTTCAAGAAGCCAAAAAGCAACATTTTTTTTTTTCTCCCTTGCATTCCACAATCTCTTAAGGAATTTCTTCGGGAAAAAAATAAAGGAATGCGGAAGAAAAAAAAAGGAAAATAAAATCGGATGGTGGAAAAACATCCAGTTGGGAAAGAAGAAAAAAAGAAAGAAAGCTAACACAAGAGATTTAAAGGACAAATCGTCTACTCTTAATTGGATTTGTATGCCTGTTATAACTGGACATGTTGTCATGGTTACAAGCGGTAGGGATGTTCTTAAAATATGCTGGATCTAAAATAGAAAAAATAAATCCAGTAAATCCTGTGAGCTCGTTGTTGTTTTCCTATTATTTGTTTGTTGTGGTCAAGAAAAAGTTATGTAGTGCCTTCCTAACTGACATTTTTGATGAAAGATTCTTAGAAATAGTGTCCTCTTTTTTTTGTGAAAAACAAGGTATGTTTTTAAGGGGAACAAGGTATGTTTTTTGGATATTTCGAAAGTATAATCCTTTAAGAATATACTGTTAAATTTTGTAATGATATTGGCGATATTTTAAGTTCTGCAGCCCATTTAGCTGAGAATACGTAATGTGTAACATAAAATTATAAATTTTAAGTATATAAATTGTATAATATATTTAAATAAAAAAGAAATTCCTTTCTTTTTATAGAATTTCAGTTAAAACAAATGCATTTTCTAAATTTTGAGTTAGGCTTAAACTATAATTCAATAATATAAATTTTTGTTTTCAAATTTATTGTTAATACTATAAAATTTATAGAAATTAAAATTTTATAAATAAAAATTATTATTTGGTATGGTTAAATTAAAAATTATAATTACATTTGTTTTAAATGACAATAAATTGTTGAATAAAGCATACTAAAAAGACACATTATTAAGTATCATTAGTATTTTTCAACTTGATATATTATTTCAGTTTTTAATAAACGTTAATTTATAAAATTTAATTTTATCTATTTGGTAAACGAAAAGGATAATTTCATAATTTCGATTTAAAGTTATGAATATTAAAATAATATATTTTTACTTTGTGCTTTATTTTCAACTGCTCATGATTTTATTACAAAAATTTACATATATTTTCTTACTTTCGCAATTAGTATTATTAGAGAAAATATTTTCTTGATTAAATTCAGTTCAGGATTATACAAACGCAAGCAAAATAGGGGCCCGTTGGCATTTGGCGACTTTTTTCTGACGTCAATTGTCGATAAGACACCAAATGTGGTAATCCATGTTTCTTGTACTGTTTGCAATTCACACCACTTACAATCGCAACCCGTTACTTGGCGCACTTAGGCGAAAAGATTTTTTGACGCCAAATCCCAACGACCCCTATTCTGCGTTTTTGTCCAATTGCCTACATACCATGTTTTACAAATTTTTTTAATTCTATATTTATTGTAAGACTTTTCAATTTTTTCATATTTTGAATCAATCATTTCAAATATTAATATGCCAGGAAACAAATGATGATATATTTTAATCCAATTTTTTTTCATTTTTGAAGTATTTCTAGTATAAAAATAAAATTGATTTATTTTGTTGCGCTGAATCTTTTTATTTAGTGATGACACTTAAATTGCATTGTTACATTCCCACCATAACTACAAAATAAAGCATATGTGTTTAATTACAAATAATACACCCGGACATGCTTAACAATAATTTCGTGTATTTACTGTTTAGATCACGGGGATTAGATTTATAAAGAAAAATTAGTCGAACCAGGCACAAAAGTGGCTTTGCGGGTTAATTTTGGCAATAGAATGAAAAACTAAAAAAAAAACCGTTTAATATGATTGATTGATATTTAATGAAAGTTTTAGCACGGAACTGTTTTTTGACAGCAGCGTTCGTTTTTTTATATTGATTTTTTTTCCTCATTTGCAAATTCGCTTGTTGTTGACTTAACAATTCAGAATTTATTTTTTACAACTTACTTGTTTCATAATTTAATTTACAAAATGAGTTTAATATATTTTCCTAGTACTTGTTGAATCATGTTCATTCTCAAAAGAACACTATCGATTGCAGAATGCCTCTATCAATCTGTTTGACGTGAAATTTTATATGATCCTTTAAGTTATATGCATTTACGTAAAATAAACCCACAAGAAATACCAAAAAATAAATTCAGGTGAAAGGGGCTGGCTATTCCGTTAGAACTGGGGCCTGAATGGCCGAGTGTCTAGTGCTCTGGGGCTCGGTACCACAGGTTTCGGGTTCGAGTGCCGGTGGAACCATGGAAGTTTGGGATCCACTTTAAGCCGTACGTCCAGGTCTCATATGAGCGTAGAGCGTCACAGAGCCCGTATAACGTTCACGTTAGCAAAGATCATATAGTGAGACTATACAGCGTTGTGCGTGGTGGGGCTGACAACCCCTTAAAAAAGTCAGCGTCATGGTGCAAAATCACACTTCTACCTAGGGCCCTCCATCTAGAAACTGTCCCCTTTCCCTTCAATCATGAGTCCGCCCTCACGGGTTCGTGGACTTGGTATAGATAGGTATAGAAGTATAGAAGTGGGATAAGTGACGACATCAACAACAGCAAAACTTCCCTGCACACGTAATTCATTATGAAAAGGTACTTTCTTCCACATAAAGACATTAAATTGTAAGCATCCACATTGTGGAAAATCAGAAATAAGGAAGTTTAGCATTAATAGATACAACTCTGTACAACTCTTCTCCTATTGTCCTTGGGAATAAGGAAGTTTAGCATTAATAGATGTCTTCTGTACAACTTTTCTCCTATTGTCCTTGAAATATGTGCGGCCAATATAGCCAATTGGCCAATTGGCTAGCGCTCTGGCCTTTGGTGCGACAGGCTTCACGCTCGAATCCTGATGGCGGCATGGATCTTTGTTAGTGGTTCGGAATCCTCTTTAAACTGTAGGTCCCGGTCTAATTAGCCTAAAGTGTGCAAAAAGTAACCGCAGAGCGTCAAATCAAATCAAACCAAATCCAAATCAAGTTTTCAAAAATCATTTTTCGTAAATCTGCGATTGTCACTGGACTTTTTCTGAAGTCTTTATTTTTTTTATATTTTATCAGTGTATTAAAAGCATTTTCACTTTTTTGTTAGTAATTTTTCGCTAAAATTGCAAGATCAAGTAGTGTCAACAAACCGAAATTCTAACAATAAGGCATAATCTCAACTACAGGAAGCAATGATGATTAAGGTATGTGCTTCGAAGATGCGATAGCAATTAAAAAGAAATTGCATAATCTAAATTCAAACAACTTTTTAACAAAAGTAATTGTTTTAACTGTAAATGTAATTGCTGCGAATAAATGTAGCTACTGTGAAATAATATGTTAAAAAAGTTATTAAATGAATGACTTAAAATTGAAATTTATGATTTCAAACGTAAAGCAAAACTTTTTTTAATTATTATCCAACAATGGTTTGCAGTGCACCTTTTTTCTTTAGTAAATCTATATATCTTTCTTACGGGTATATCTATATATATATATATCATCCTCTTCTTCTTCATTGGCACAACAGCCGCAAGGTGGGCAAGGTAATTTGCCTATCGGCAGGTTTTGAGACAATAGATGTTTTCCTTTACAAGGTAGGGTCGTCAGCCCTACTCCTAACGCTCTATAGTCGGTCATATTAGACTGGAATCTACGGTTTAAAGGGGATTCAGTACCATTAGAGACATTCATGGCACCGCTGGGACTCGAACCTAGAGCTGATATATATATCTATATATATATCTGTCTAAATATGTATTTGTACCTTGTATAGAATTTAAATAAATAAGTGTATTTGATTTTGAAAAATCTTGAAACAGATTAGATTAACCTTTTATCTGCTTTACAAATTCTTTTAAAAAATTAAATTAATAATTAATTAAAATTAAATTATAGTATAATATTAGAAAATTAAATTATAGAAAATAAACTAATAATAATAATAATAATAATTACTAATATCGTAAATTACATTAAATTTTAAGAAATTAAATTAATTTAATAATTAATTAAAATTCGAACTTAAACAACGGTTTGAAATGAAACCTAGTGCATCGAAAATCATCAGCGTACATCCTAGTACATAGATTCTGACATATCATCTTGGAAATCTTTCTCCATTTCATCGTTCTGATTCGATCAGTTTGCTATAAGGAATCTGATGAAACCCACTCCATAACCTTTCCTTTATCATGTTTACTTCCTTGAAGCACGGTCGACTGTAAGAATTATTTATCTAACTTCTTGGAGTTAGTGATGTGAAAAAAGGGATTCATTCGTCATCAAGATGAGTGGGGAGAGATAACAGATCTAAATGGATGTCCATAGATCTTATTTCCTGCCGTGTGATCTCTAAATTCACTGTTGGAATTTGCAGTTATAGGAAGAATTCTGTTTCTTACGTTGAATTAGCACTTAAGGGGACCCGGTGGTCTAGAATTTTCAAAAAATCGATTTTTTTTTTTTTCGATACTTCGAAATTATAATCTTTTAAGAATATACTGCTAAATTTTTGTAATGATATTGACGATATTTTAGGTTCTACAGCCCATTTAACTGAGAATATGCTTACTTACCCCATATTGAGAATATGCTTACTTACCCCATATTGAGAATATGCTTACCTTAAACTTCAAACTCATTTATTTCGAAACTATTTTTTTCCGCATGGTATGTGGGAAAAAAAAACTACTCCGCCGTTTCTTCTCAAATTTAACTATGTTGTTCAGTACACCAGTACCTATCGCTGGAACTAGAAAAAGTTTTCACGTTGAATACTTCGTATTTTTTACATACAAAAAAATAATGGAAAAAACAGTTTGTTTTCTGTATGTAAATTTCAACAACGCAACATTTTGTCAATTTTTTTAAATTTTTTTTATTCTAGTTCCTGCGATACTGATCAAAAAAAATTTTTTCGTTTTTTTGTTTACAGATAAGTGAAAGAGCCAAAAATTGATCCACCACCCAGGTCCATATTTATGAGGAGGGCAACTTCAGCGCCACTCCTTAACTACTTAAAAGGTTTTTTTTTAATTATAATTTTTTGTATACTATTAAAGTGATTTAATATATCTATAAAGTTTGAATAACATTGTTCATTGTTTTCATTAAAAAAAATCCTGAATTCACGGGCTCTAGACCACCCGGTCCCCTTAACATATAAACACATATTATTTCAAAAATAAAAAACTTTCAAAATTTTTTAAGTTTCTTTTTTGTTTTAGCATTTAATTTACTTCGAGTTTTTTTTTTTTTTTTTTTTTTTTTTTTTTTTTTTTAATTATAAATTTTCGGAAATTTTTTTTACTACTTTAAAAACTTTTATTTTGAAAAAAATGAATTAAAATCTTTAATAAAATAGTAACAGTTTTAATAATTTCATTGAAATTTTGATAACCAAAGTAATCTATTTAATTTTAAAAAGATGGAAATTAATTAAAAATTAAGTTATGTAAACTGAATTTATATATTTTAAAGAAAAATATTTTATGTACAAAAGGAGGATCCATGGAGATCCATGGATTTATCCATATAATCCAGAGGATCCATGATAAAAATATAATTATAATGATGCATTTTGATAAGAAAATAAAATGAAATATTATAAGTTATATGTAATTATATTGTTTTATCTAATTACTACTAAATGAACATAGAGATAATTATTTTAGAAATTAAAGTGTTTCTTCGAAAATATTATATACAAACATGTCTAACGTTTTAAAGATTAATTTTCGAATATTTTTTATTTCATATTTATAAACTGCTTCTTTACTTATATAACATAAATGAAATTCATAAATCACGTTATAACATTTAAAGAACTGAAAACACACTTGCATTGAATCCAATTTCGAATCTTAACTTCATATTTTTTTGTTTAAAAGAAATTTTACTTTGAAGAATCATCGCCATTTAAGTAAGTAATTCTAATTTAAAAGATTTTATTTATCTCCCTTGTTATTTTATAATAATATAAATTCAATTCGAAAATGATTTCACTGTATAACAGCAGTAAATGAATTAAGAATTTGAAAAAGGCTATTGTTACTGAGTTTTTAAAAAATATTTTTATGTAATAAATTATAAACCATAATTTATTAATCAGATTTTTTTTCTTGAAAGAACTCGTACTAAACCAACTGTGCCAATGCCGTCTGCTTACTGGTAGATTTCGAGACAGGAGATGACTTTTAACGGATTAGGGTTGTCAGCCCTACGCTATAGAGCTTTTTTTTCTTGAAAGAATCCATACTAAACCAAATAAAAATATACCAATAATGAGCTCTTTATGCTCTTAACGAGTTACTGAAATTGGAAAAAAAAATCGTTTCAAATATTTAAAACTATTTTTAAATAATTTAAATAAAAAAATCAAAATAAATATAAAATTAATAATAATAAAATATTAAATAATAAATAAAATATAATAAAATATAAAACATTAATAAACTATAAAATATATACGATATTAAATATTTAATTCATTAAGAGCATAAAGAACCCTTAATGAGAACTTGTTGCTCTTAATGAGTTACTGAAATTTGAAAAAAAAATCGTTTTAAATATTTAAAACTATTTATAAATAGTTTAAGTAAAAAATTCAAAATAAATATAAAATTAATAATAATAAAATATAAAATATAATAAAATATTAAATAAGAAATAAAATATAAAATATTAATAAACTATGAAATATATATGACATTAAATATTTAATTCATTAAGAGCATAAAGAACCCTTAATGAGAACTTTATGCCCTTAATGAGTTACTGAAATTTGAAAAAAAAATCGTTTTAAATATTTAAAACTATTTTTAAATAGTTTAAATAAAAAATTCAAAATAAATATAAAATTATTAATGATAAAATATAAAATAAGAAATAAAATATTAAATAAGAAATAAAATATAAAATATAATAAAATATTTAAATAAGAAATAAAATATAAAATATTAATAAACTATGAAATATATACGATATTAAATATTTAATTCATTAAGAGCATAAAGAACCCTTAATGAGAACTTTATGCTCTTAATGCGTCACTGAAATTTGAAAAAAAACGTTTTAAATATTTAAAACTAATTTTAAATATTTGAAAATAAAAAAAATTCAAAATAAATATAAAATTAATAATAATAAAGTATAAAAAAATAATAGAGCATAAAATGATAAATAAAAAAATATATATAAATAAAATGTAATAAAATATAAATAAAATATAATAAATTATAAAATATAAATAAAGTATAAAACATAAAATATTTATGACATTAAATATTTAACTCATTAAGAGCATAAAGAGTTCTTAATGAATTACTAAAATTAGAAAAAAAAAATCTTTTAAATATTTAAATTTAAATCTTTTATTTTAATTTACTTTAAATAGCATATTTCCTAGTTCTGGGCTAAATCCAGAGTATCAAATTTTTAAGAACAAGTAAATTCGCATTATAAAAATGTCATGAAAACTATTTTGGTGTTGTTTTCAATCATACGTAATACAGTCATTTTTTTGTCATTCTTTGATTATAAGGACGAGGATTTAAATTCTTTTGAGTTAAGAATTACTCAAGCGAGTTATTACAAAAACTCATGTCTGATACTAAAAATATTACTTTTATGTAGTTATATTTAGCATCAGCCTAGAATTCTTTTTTCCCAAAAACTTTAAGAGAAATGAGAAAAAAATCTGAAAAGAAAAAGGATTCAGGAAAGGAAAGAAACGATCACTAAAAATAATCCATAGAAAAAGAATTTCTGGCAAATAACTCACCGTTAGCTTCCGAAGAAACGAGGATCAAGTAAAAAAAAGTACTTTTCTCAGAGCTGAGAAACTGTATCTTTAAAAAAAAAGTGCAATACGATTCAAGCAACTACGGACCTTCGTTTCTCACTATAGTAAAGAAAACTTTCTCTTTTAGCGTCTAGTTAAAATATCTAAAGAATTGTAGCCCTGACGTTTTTTTGGTAGAAGGCGTTGCTGTTATTTAATCTCTTAAAACAAGCAAAGCAGTTTTTCTGTACAGAGATATACGAAAATTGAATCATTTATTTTTTTTATTAATTTTATTATTAATATACACTGAAGTGACAAAAGTCATGGGATAGCAATATGCAAATTTTCAGATGGTGGTAGCATCGCGTAGAACAGGCATAAATGCGCAGTGCTTTCGCAGAGCTTTCATTTCTGTTCAAGTTATTCATGTGAAGAGGTTTTGACGTGATCATGACCGCACGACGGGAATTAACAGACTTTGAACGCGGAATGTTAGTTGGAGCTAGACGCATGGGTCATGCCATTTCGGAAATCGTTAGGGAATTCAACATTCCCAGATCCACTGTGTCAAGAGTGTGCCGAGAGTATGAAATTTCAGGCATAACATCCCTCCATGGACAGCGCAGTGGTCGACCGCCTGCACTTAACGACCGAGAACGGCGACGTCTGCAAAGAGTCGTAAATTCTAACAGACAAGCAACACTGCGTCAAATAACCGCAGAAATCAATGTGGGACGTACAAGGGACTTGTCTGTTAAAACTGTGCGGAGAAATTTGGCTTTCTTGGGCTATTCCAGCAGAAGACCGACTCGAGTGCCTTTACTGACAGAACGACATCGCTTGCAGCGACTCTCGTGGGCACGTGAGCATATCGGTTGGTCCCTAGATGAATGGAAAACCGTGGCCTGGTCCGATGAGTCACGATTTCAGTTGGTAAGAGCTGGTGGTAGGGTTCGAGTGTGGCGCAGACCCTACGAAGCCATGGACCCAAACTGTCAGCAAGGCACTGTTCAAGCTGGTGGTCTCTCCGTAATGGCGTGGGCTGTTTTTTCATGGCATGGACTTGGTCCTCTGGTGCGACTGGACCAAACATTAACTGGAAATGCTTATGTTCAGCTACTTGGAGATCACTTGCAGCCATTCATGGACTTCATGTACCCAAACAACGATGGAATTTTTATGGATGACAATGCGCCATGTCACCGGGCTACAACTGTTCGCGATTGGTTTGAAGAACATTCTGGACAATTCCAACGAATGATCTGGCCACCTAGATCGCCCGACATGAATCCCATCGAGCATTTATGGGACATCATCGAGAGGTCTGTTCGTGCCCAGAATCCTGCACCATCAACGCTTTCACAATTATGGACGTCTATCGAGACAGCATGGCTCAATATTCCTGCAGAAGACTTCCAACGACTTGTTGAGTCCATGCCACGTCGAGTTGCTGCACTTCGCCGGGCGAAAGGAGGGCCGACAGGATAGTGAGAGGTATCCCATGACTTTTGTCACTTCAGTGTATTATTAATATTGAATTATTATGTTATATTTTAATATATTTTTTTATATTTTATTGTTATTAATTTTATATTTATTTTGAATTTTTTATTTTCAAATATTTAAATATAGTTTTAAATATTTAAAACATTTTTTTTTTAAATTTCAGTTACTCATTAAACGAATAAAGTGATCATTAAGAGTTTTTTATACTCCTAATGAATTAAGTGTTTAATATAGTATATATATATTATAGTTTATATTTTTTTATTATATTTTATTTATTATTTTATATTTCATTATATTTTATTATTATTAATTTTATATTCCTTTTTATTTTTTTTATTTTAACTATATAAAAATCGTTTTTATTATTTAAAACGATTTTTTTTCAACTTCAGTAACTCGTTTAGAGCCTAAAGAGCTCATTATTGGCATATTTTTTATTTGGTTTAGTATGAATTCTTTCAAGAAAAAATATCCGATTAATAAATTTTGGTTTATAATTTATAGCATAAAAATATTTTTTTTTAAATTATTTTATGAATAAATAATTTTTTTCTTATGAATTTTTTTAAATGTATAAGGGTGCCAAAAGGAATGAATCACAATAGACAACAAAAATAGATTAAAAACTAATATATCTTCTCCTTCTTAGTTTTCGCAACAGCCGCATGGTGGGCCTAGGCTAATATATATATATATATATGTGTGTGTGTGTGTGTGTGTGTATATTGTAAAATTGTAAAATTTTCAATTTTTTCATAAATTTGTTTTTTGACTACATAAGACAGTCTCCCTAGTATTATATATATATATATATATATATATATATATGAAAAAAATTCAATTAATAAAATAATTTTATGCTCATATATTGATATTATTTATGTATATATATATATTTATTACATCACATATAAATATAATATTTAGATTAATATATATTAATATGCATATATTGATATATATATTACTTATTTATTAATATATGATACTAGAGAAAATCTAAATCTTCTCAAAAAATCCATATGCATACTAGGAAAATTTTACAAAACGAAATCAGCTTTCCCAAGTAATATGTACTCTTACAATATTTATAAAAAAAAAATAAATAAATAAAAAACCCCTCTTATTCTTGTTCGTTAATACACAATTTCAGTTAACTTTGTAGATTTCTATCTGTAAACATATTTATATATTTAATTATTCTGATTTTTTTCTTTGTACCTCTTTAAGTTTACTGGTTACAACAGATATATAATTTTTATTTGCAGATCACTTTGCGAGTATTTTTTTAATCCGTGCTTTGTGTGCATGAGAAGATTTATTATCTTTATGAAAAAAAGTTGGCTGAAAAACTCAAGATTTTTTAATCAAGCTTTCGAATTTCTTTGAAACTTTATGTTGTTGCACTGAAATTTCTTACATTAAATGCAATTACTATTTTGTTAAGATTGAAAACATTAGGTGGTAAACGGGTAATGTTGGCAGGAGGTAAAGTCGCCTTAGTTTCCATCATTATATGACATATATATTCCATTATTAAAACGAATTAAGTGAAATTTTTACCTACTTGGGCAGTGGAAGTTTTATTTACTTTTTTACTTATTTTTTTACTTATTTTATTGATCATTATGTCGCTTTTTCTGGATTTCTTTTCCCTTTTAATTTAAGTTTTTTTTTAAAGTTAGGCTTCCCAAAGAAAAATATACATCATATTACGAAATGTTATACGGATACTATTGTGTCCAAAAAATAAGAAAAATATTAAATTTCAATGGGCTTATGGAATTTCAATTTTTTTTCTTTCTTAGGTTGCTGGGACTGTCCTTGACACCTGTGTAAAGTTTGATGTTACAATATTCATTAGTGTTTAAGTTGCGCTTGGCTTTGTAAGACGCTAAAACTGACCGCTGGTCGACCATCAAACTCAGCCGACGAAGCTCACGACCAAAAAAGTAAAGATTTGGTGCTTGCAAACCATCGATTTACAATTAGAGACCTTGCTGAGGATGTTGGAATTTCAAAAGGATCGGTCAATTCCATTTGGGCCTCAAACGCGTGAAATCTCGATTGGTACCGAAAACATTGAATGCTACATTTATTTTGACATTTTGACACTGTGCTCACACTGCATTGATTCTTCGTTAATTTTTCTCCAAAAATAAAACCCATATTGTTCCACAACCACCGTATTCACACCGTGCGACTTCTGGCTATTCCCCAAGCTCAAAAGGCCACTCCGGGGACACCGTTTTGAGTCGATTAAAGAGTTTCAACGTGAATAGCCACTAGGTTTGAAGGACATCCTGGCTAATGACTTGGTGTCGGTAGGGGATTACTTTGAAGGCGATGAAATAAATTTGGAAGAATAAATAAAGAGTTTTTGAAAAAAAAAATAATTGGTCTTACTTTTTGGGCACACAAATGAGAGTATTTTTTTAAATTTTTTTTTTTTTTATTTCCCGATTAAATTGTCAAGGATTACTCGCGATAAACACAAAATGCTTAATATTAAAAAAAAGTTTGCTATTTTTGTAAAAAAAATATATCTAAAACAACTATATATAATTTATTCTAAATATAAAAACCCTTTTCTTTATATTCTTAAAGGAAAAGCAGAATATATACCCAAAGTAATCATTAAATAAGTTTCTCGAGAAAAGAAACCAGTTACCTGAAAATGGAAAGAAGCAAAAATCCCTATAAGAAAGGATTAGTTTCTATTTATAATTCAAAAGAGAGAAGAAAAAAAAGGGAGAGCAGAAAAAAGAAAAGACCTTTCCAACTTCCTACTCCTGACTTATCAAAAAACAAACACCACCCCACAAACAAACAGCGGCTTTGCCTTTTATTTAAAGCCGCAGCAGTGTCCCTCTCATTCACAATAGCCCGCCGACCGCTTTTTATGAACGAGGCAAGTCCCGCGTAGTCGTAAAAAGATTTACGGGTTCTATATCCCGAAGAGCATGTGGGGATGCCAAGATTATGAATGCCCCGACGTCCGGATTGGAGGAATGGCGGCCACTGATAAGGGGCGCCCCCTTCCCCTGTCAGCGAGCCCTTCCAGAAATTTATAACAGGCCGCAAAATTTTACAACCGGCCGAATGGGGCGGAACAGAATCGTTACTTGGGATTTCGCCCCAAGGTGCAGGGGCGTCCTCCGAAAAGGGGTTGGCAAAACCCAACAAGAGAGATTCTATCGCAGGCTCTTCTTGTTTATCGCAATGTTTGCGGTTCGCAGGTCTAAAAAGGTATTCTGCAGTATTTTAAAGAAGCTTTGGAAGAGATACAGAAGACGCGTTTTCTTCTTAGTCGGATGCAGGTTTATTATGGTTTTTATAGCGTATTATGACGGAGCCGAGAAGTAATTGCTGATTAGGTAGCTCTGATTTTTTTTTTTTTTTTTTCAGATTAATTTACTCAGTACTGAGCTCTTAGAAGACATCGGTGGGAAGTGTTTGGTTTGAAATAGTATTGTTGATCGAATTGAATTATGAATATAAATTTTTATTCACTGACATATGACATTTTTGCTGTATTGTTCTAATGCTTCTTTAATAAGGGAATGATGGCCGAGTGGCTAGCGTGCCCAGGTGGTGGGTTCGAATCCCGGCAGTACCATATGTGTTTGCAGAGGTTCGAAATCCACTTTAAGCCGTTGGTTCCGGTCTAACATGATCGTAGAGCGTTGCGGGGGTAGTGTTACTCATGTCCTTAGCATATCTTCAAGCTACACATGCTCCCTGGGTAATGCTAAATGGGTACTACCCAGGAGTATGTGTACCCATTTATTGCATGTCGGTGCAGCCTTTGCTTATGGCATAAATATAACTGTCTCTGTATTGCCAGCTACATGGGCACTGAGGATTTCACAACACAGAACAACACAACAATATTTAAATCGCAGAGTATATCATGCTTCCAACATATCGTACCCTTTCTTTTTCTCTAGAGTAACTATTGTATTTCATTTTTTGTGATTCTCTTTCCCCATTTTCATTTATAACAAATAATATTTTTCGAATTGTGAAAACTTTAATAATTGGCAGGTTCAACAATTAATTTTAGATACGAAAATTATATAAGGAAAACGTATACTTTTGTGTGCATTCAATAAAACGGCGCAACAATCGTTAAATTAAATATTAATACACTATTGGCCATTAAAATTGTACGATCCATTAAGACCATGCGGGTAACATGCCTGTCTTCTCGACTGCTAGTGATAGGGAGCCGTTGAGATCCATCACGGCGTTCGTATTACCGTCCTGAACCCATCGATTCCATATTCTAACAGTCATTGGATCTCAACCGACGCAAGCAATACTGTGATACGATAAACCGCAACGCTACAATTCGACCTTTATCAAAGTCAGAAATGTGCTGGTATGCATTTCCGCTTCTTACACGAGGCATCCCAACATCTTTTCACCAGGCAACAACGTTCAAATGCAATTTGTGTATGAGAAACCGGCTGCACAATTTCCTCATTTAAACACATTGTAGGTGTCGCTACCGGCGTCTGCTTTGTCTGAATGCGCTGAAAAGCTAATCATTGGCATATCACAGCACCTTCTTCCTGTCGTTTAAATTTCACGTCTGTAGCCTTCTTGGTGTAGCAATTTTAATGCCCAGTAGCGTATATTTCGAATTGTGAAAATTTTTATTAATTACAGACTTTCATCATCAAGGGCACAACAGCCCCATTGTGTGCCAAAGCCATCTGCCTACTGGTAGATTTCTAGACAGGAGATGTTTTCTTTTTTTTTTTTACGGGTTAGAGCTATCAGCCCTACGCTCAACACTCGTCAGGCATATTAGACCGGGACCTACGGTTTAAAGTGGATTCCGAACCACTACAAACATCCATGGCATCGCCGGGACTCAAACCCGAAACCTGCGGCACTTAGCGCCAGAGCGCTAGGCACCCTACCATTCAGGCCTATTGGCAAGTTTAACAATCCATTTTTAATACGAAAATTACATAAGAAAACGTATACTTTTGTAGACATTCAATAAAACGGCACATCAAAAGTTAAATTAAAATATTAATATATTCGCGAAAACGTTGTTTTTCTTGAGAAACACTTATTAAAAGCAGGAGCACGCATTGAAAAGGATCAAACAATGCGATGTTTGCTTTTAAGAGACCCCCCGCCTCCCACCCCCGTTTAAAAGGGGGTGAATGAAATGGATGACTTTTAAAAACTTTTTTTTTTCATTTACTGTTCGCTCTGCTGTACTAAGTACAGAAATCGGTTAATGGAAATATCATGTAAAGGTATTTCTGCGAAAAGAAAACCATACTAAAAGAAGGAAAACTATATTTGCAGGGAAATGATAAAAGTTGAAAATATATATATATGTATATATAAAAGAGGGAAAAAGAATATTCGTCGTTGCTTTTTTTCCCCTTCAAATGAAGCATTGCAAAGGTACCAGCAACATTGAATGGAAATAATGAGGGATTTTATTTATCTTCTATCTACTCTTTTTACTTTTCAAAAGTTTAAAGAAGGGAATAAAATGTCGAAAAAAGAATATTGATGATTTCAAAGAAACCCTTTTTATTGTATTATCCATTTTATATTTGTTAAAATATTTCCAAAAGTTATTTTTATGATCAAATACGGGGAAAAAAATGAAAAATGGCGATATTTCTGAGAACTTCTATTTTTAGATAGAGCAGCAGGAAAAAAAAGGGAAATTATTTATTGAATAAATATTCTTGCATTCGTTGAATATTAAAAATATTATTTAATGAGGCTTATTTTGAAGTTGCTTGTATTGCTTTTTTATTACAAATCATTTTGAAATAAGTTTGTATTGTTGGGTTTAATAAGGAGGGAAGATAATATTACTTGAGAATTTTTCAAATATACGGCCCCTGAATAAATTATTGAAAAGGAGGAAATATTTAACGGCGTTAAAAATATTTTAAATCCTCTACTATTCTATTTTATATATATATAGATAATATAACATCAATATATTTAATATAAAATGTGTTAATTAACTGAAATTAGGTATTGCTTTGGTCTGATTATTTTATTATTAAATCGTATTTAATATAGTTGAATTTTAAAACACTTTAACTAATAGTTAGCTGAAATTAAGTATTATCTTAGTGTGATTATTTTATTATTAAATTTAAAAAATGTGGTGATTAATATATTTTTCATATGAATTAAAGGCACAATATGAAACATTATGACATTATTGATAAAAAATGCCTGTAATAATAAAAGTTTGTTTCAAAATAAAATTTTAGATATTTTTAAAATGTATAGAAAGCAGACGCTCTAAAGTTGGATGCCACATGTTGCTGGTTCGATTCCCGGCGGTGCCATGGATATTTATAGTGGTTCGGAATCCACTTTAAATCCTGGGTGCCGGTCTAATATAACTGTAAGAAATTTGAAAAAGTAAACGAAGGGACTTCTGCAATGGAAATGGAAAAGAGAAGAATTTTTATATAAAAATAAATCATTCTAAAGTTAGAGAAACTCAAATAGGAATTCTAAAAAGATTTTACAAAACGTTAACCAATACTATCAACGTAAACATTCTACCAATACTATCAAATAAACTCATGTTTGTGAAAATTGCAACACCATGAAGGAATCGTCATAATTGAATGAAATTTAATACACAGTTGAGTGGTAGTGGTACAAATAAATGATTAAATGTTCAAAGCAAACAAACAATAACAAGAGATCGGAATCAGTATTTTGTGCAGCCACCACACGCCGCAATAAGTGCTGCTACACGACATGGCATGGAGTCAAACAAATCTTGAATGTCTGCCTGAGGAAGAGCATTCCATATTGTTTGTATGCGCACCCAAAGTTCGTCTGCAGAAGCAACAGGACGAGGATCATGAGCGAGACGCCGACCAACGAAATCCCACACATGTTCAATCGGCGACATATCCGGGGAATACGCAGGCCAAGGAAGAAGCTGTACCTGCCGCGTTGCAAAGAAGGATTGAACAGTCCTAGCGATATGAGGGCGGGCATTGTCCTGTTGAAATACAGCGCCTGGCAAGCTTTGAAGGAAGGGAACAGCTTGGGGCTGTAGAACTTCACTGATGTACCGGTTGCTGTTCAGATTGCCCACAATTCTTAGCAATTGAGATCGTCCATGATATGCTATGGCACCCCAGACCATAACTCCGGGTGTTCGTCCACTGTGGCGTTCGATAATGCACTCCGGAAGGTTGCGTTCACCGGCATAGCGTCTGACGCGAATACGGCCATCATGATACCACAAATTAAAGCGGGAATCGTCAGAAAACATGACATGCTAACAATCAGCACGCCAGTCTCTATGCTGAGCGGAACATTGTAGCCGCAGGCGGCGATGGTTTAGCGTGAGAGGGATCCTGTATAAAGGAGTCCTTGCACGCAGTCCACGCTGCAGCAGACGTCTACGAATTGATGAAGCACACAATGAAACACCTGTAGCTATTGACCACTGTGCTGCCAATTGTCTAGAGGAAGCTGTACGGTCCGTCAGCGCCATACGGACCAGGTGTCTATCATCGCGAGCTGACGTCACATTTCGGGGTCCACTCCCGGATTTCCGAGTTGTCCGACACTCGTCCGTCCACTGCTTCCAAAGTGCTGCTGTTACGCTGCACACGAGCGGCTATTGCACGATAAGACCATCCAGCTTCACGAAGGCCGATGATTCTCCCCCGTTCAAACTCTGTAAGTTGTTCAAATCTAGCTCTTTTTCGTCGAAGAGGCATAAGTAACGATTGAGCTAACGTTTACCACTAGCAGATAACCACCGATAACCATACACGCCTCGCTAAAGCCGTCTATTTATTCGGATCCATCCGCCATTCAGAGGGCGCTGCTCAGCATAGGCATGCGCTACGGATTTGAAATTCTAATCATATGCATATCATGCGCTAATTTGCATTTCCTGAAAATTTCAGCTCACTCGCGTATGTCCTTCATGGTGTTGCAATTTTCACAAACATGAGTATATAATGTGGAGATGTTTTTTATTTGAAAACAAACACCTAACGTAAAAACTATACTTATGAATAGATTCAGCAGTATAAATGTATTTATAGTTAAGAACTTAGATATATTGTATTAATTTTTTTTTAGACTTGTATCAAAATTTATATTGTCTTGTGTCATGATTAAATTGGCATTTACAGATAAATATAAATTGCACACACAAAAATAACGAAATGATGTGTTGTAAAAAAGTGTTTCTATTTTTACAACATAAAAGCTATAATATAAATAAATTCTTTAAAATTTTAATTATCTAATACACATAGATAGATAAGTTACTTATAACATACTACTGTGTCAAAAAGTAAAACCACTTTTCAATTTAAAATTTCCGGGGTTTATGGAATTTCAATTTTTGTTTCTTTTTTAGGTTACTGGCACTATCCTTGACGTCTGTGGGAAATTTGACGCCAAAATATTCATTAGTGTTTGAGTTACGTTTGGTTTCGTGAGATGCTAAAACTGATTCCGTCGATTTTTGAAATGTCTGAATGAATTGATAAAATAAATTTTTGTTTGCGGAAACGTATAGAATGTTGCAGAAAGCATTCGGTGAGCATTCCTATATTGGAGAGAAATGTTCAGAAGTGGTAAGAACAGTTCAAAGAAGGCAGAGAATGCTTTGAAGACGAAGAGTCCTCTGGTCAACCACCAACCTCAACTGACGAAGCTCACGTCCAAGCAATTAAAGATTTGGTGCTTGCAAACCGTCAATTTACAAGAGACATTGCTGATGATGTTGGAATTTCAAAATTCCGTTTTAAAAGATGTTTTGGGCCTCAAACGCGTCAAATCTCTGTTGGTACCGAAAAAACTGAATGCGCCAACTCATACTCCATTCATTCTTCGCGACTTTTTCGCAAAAAATGAAACTACTGTAATCCTGATAAGAATAGTATAAATATTTGCTACAATACATTCAGTATAAACGTAGAAAAAAGGAAAATAATTGATGATGATGCACCGCCGGGAATCGAACCAGCAACATGTGGCATCCAACTTTAGAGCGTCTGTTTTCTATACATTTTTAAAATATCTAAAATTTTATTTTTTAGTTATATTTATACATAAGAATAAAAGTAAAATATAGAAAAAAAAAATAAGTGAGCAATAAATTATTTTTGGAATGAATTAATTACTTAATAAAAAATATGTTTTTTATATGCATAAACATTTTAATTTTTTACATAAAGTACGATTTAGTATAGCGGTGTAATTCATATTATACTACTGTAATCCTATTAAGAATAGTACTGTAATTATTTGCTGTAATGCATTCAGTTTAAACGTAGAAAAAAAAATGTAAATCACTTATGCAATGTTTTTAAATTAACATAATACTTAGCAATTTGGATCGTTTTTATTTATAATTTGAAAAAAATTAGATTTAACAAAAAATGTCAAATGAAATTTAACTAATTTCTTTGTTGTCAATAAATTCGCATTTAGTTGCTTTATACTCAATTCAATGAAATCTGATTAGGCAATTTTCGATTTCCCTTATTTTGGACATGTAATTTCCTCTAAAGGAAATGAAGTCGTTTTTCCTCCAAGTAGATTCTCTTCCAGCAATCAAATTAATTGCCTTTTCTACACGAATAGAATTTTATATTAGAATTTTTTTTTTTCGATTTAAAATACGCTAAGTTTGCAGTTTAAAATTTTATTTTTATTTCATTACTGAATAGAACTTTTGATTTATTTTAATTTTGATTTGGCAAATAAATCATAATATTCTATATGTTGATTAGGTAAAGGTATACCAATGTTGTTTTTGTTAAGTGGTTGAACAATAGACACGATTTTTTTTGTCTTTTAAGTCTTGTTCTATTTATTTCAAGGGTAATGAGAAATGTTTAGAAGTGGTATAAACAGTTCAAAGAATGCAGAGAACGCGTTGAAGACAAAGAGACCTCTGGTCGACCCTCAACCGATGAAGTTCACGTCCAAACAATTAAAGATTTGGTGCTTGCAAACCGTCGATTTACAATTAGAGACCTTGCTGATGATGTTGGAATTTCAAAATTCCATTTTAAAAGATGGTTTGGGCCCCAAACGCGTCAAATCTCGATTGCTACCGAAACTACTGAATGCGCCAGCTCACACTTCATCGATTCTTCGTGACTTTTTCGCCGTAAATGGAACTCATATCGTTCCGCAACCACCATATTCCCACTGTGCGACTTCTGGCTAATCCCTAAACTCAAAAGAGCACACCGGGGACACCATTTAAAGTCGACTGAAGAGATTCAACGTGAATACGCGCGCACTTTGAAGGCCATCCCTGCCGATCGCTTTTTAGCATGCATTGAGGATTGGAAAAAAAGTTGGCATAAGTACATTGACTGGATTACTTTGAAGACAATGAAATAAATTTGGAAGAATAAATAAAGAGTTTTTGAAAAAAAATAATTGGGCACATTTATTTGTAGTAGCCAATAAAAATAAATCTTTCGATACCGTATTAAACGGAGATGAGGTCGTCAGTTATCCACTAAAGATTCTACACTCACTTAATCCAAACTGGATTTCCATCATCTTTTACTTAAAGTGGGATCTCCAATAATTTTACCACGGAACATCGACGGCCCAAACTTTGTAATGGCACAAGGTTGTGTGCATAGAAGATGTTGAGCAATGCTATTTTAACAATAAAAGGAGAGGAAGAAACATCTTTTATCCCATGGGCACCACTCATTCCGACGGATCTCCCTTTTAACTTTACGAGACTGGAATTTCCAGTGAGACTTGCTTCCGCAATCACGATCAAGTCACAGGGGCAGTCTACCAATTTTTAATTTAGATTTAACGGGCATATAGAATTTCAATTTTTTTTATTCTTTTTAGCTTGTTCGCACTGCCCTTGACATCTGTGTGAAATGTGACGTCAAAATATTCATTAGTGTTTGAGTTACGCTTGGCTTTGTGAGACGCTAAAACTGATTCTGGCGATTTTTGAATGTCTGAATTAATTGAGCAAAGAACTTGCATTAAATTTTGCTTGCGGAAATGTACAAAATGTTGCAGAAGGCATTTGGGGAGCCTTCCTATATACGAAAGAAATGTTTAGAAGTGGTATAAACAGTTCAAAGAAGGCAGAGAACGCGTTGAAGACGAAGAGCGTTCTGATCGACCGCAACCTCAACCAACGAAGCTCACGTCCAAAAAACTCAAGATTTGGTGCTTGCACACCGTCGATTTACAATTAGAGACCTTACCGATGATTTTGGAATTTCAAAAGGATCAGTCAATTCCATTTTAAAAGATGTTTTGGGCCTCAAATGGGGAAATCTCGATTGGTACAGAAAACACTGAATTTTTTGAAAAAACATCCTCGCGTTGAAGTGTGTGAAACATTGCTTTCTGACTATCAGGACAAGTTGAAATGCATCATAACTGGAGACGAGATTTGGATTTATGCTCATGGTCAGCTTTATGTCTCTTGCTCAAAGATGTGTTCAACCACGAATTTATTTATTTTTGTACCTAAACTAAAAATGTTTTTAAATGTGAAAGTAAAAAGGATTTTCTAAGTTTTTGAGTTAAATAAATATTAAAATGAATTTGAAAAATATTTATTTTAAAATTCGTATACTATTGATAATGCCTGACAATAAAAATTACTTCAGCCTTATACTGCATTCATCCTTGTGTTATTCCTTATCCTCTCTGACAAAATATAGTAAAAATAAATACTCTGAAGGGCAAATAGCTATATATTTTATGAAGTGAAATGAAAATTAATAAGAAAGCTTTATAAAATCTATTATAATATCTTTATTTTAGGTAATCTGTTTCTATGACGCTTAGATATATGATATCCATAATTGATCTTAAATTAAGTAATTGTAAATACTACTACTACTACACCACAGCACATCACTGTGCTTAGAGCTGAGTTGCCCCTATACAGCATATAAAACGTTAGATAAGATATTAGAAAAATTTAAACCAATGTAACACAATAAACACTACATAGGAGATTATACAAATCAGAGAGCTGAATGAATATTCATCAAATCAATTATTATAGAAATCAGAAAGAGAGTAATAGCTAATAAATAAATAGACAGTAGAAGCAGTTGCAGAAAAATTATGGGCAAGGGAAATAAAAAAAGGCATGAAGATATAGCATAACAGATAATGCTAAGTACATAAGTAGATATATGGTATTCACATAAAAAGTAGGATTGTACAATTTAGAATCTATATGAAATAGAATAACGAATTGTTTCAAATTTAGTGTACCGTAGATATACGCTCATACACCCACTTAAGTAATATACATTATAATGCAAAATTTCCTTAGATACATACACAAGTGTAAATTGTTTTGTATAACAAATCACCTTAAAACGGTTATGTTACCTTAAATACATACACAAGCAAAAAATATTTTTTAAAGATAATTACCTTAATTAATACACAATCATAAATTATTTTATACAGCGAATTATCTTAAAAATTGTAAATACTGGAAGGTTTGAGGACGGCCAAATCACAAAATAAGGGATTTGGAATTTGATGATTTTTTTGTGGGGCCAACTGAGTGATAAGTGGCCAGATATGGTAGCCTGGATTTCTTGTATTGTTTGCAATTCACTTCACTTATAGTTTGCAACCGTTTACTTGGTGCACTTTGGCGAAAAAAACTTTTGACGCCAAATACACACGGCCCCCGTTCTGCGATTTTACTTTGAGATCCAGTTATTAAGCGGATTATCGTATAAAGCAATTTTTCAACCAATTCATTTTTAAAATATAGATAATGCCTGGTTTCATATTTACTATATAAATCCTACTAAAGCATGCATAGTGGCTTTATAAATAAAATAATACGTTTTAAAGCAGTGTAATGGATTTTATTAATTAATACCATTACATTCTCATGAACACGGTATAAAATAACTGTAACTGTTAATATTTAGCTAAGGGGTAAAATAATTAACATCAGTTATGAAATAATAATGTCAGAAAATAGTTATAGATAGATAAAAAAAACTTCTATTTTAACCATCCTTTTTTTCAATTCCTTCTATTAGCTCACTCTCCCTATACATATATTGTCCAAATTTTCAGTCGTTAATAAAACACTTTTTATTCATCCACTAAAGTTCAAATACATTTTTTTTGGAACTTGTAGTGTATGACACTTGATGTTAATACAGTTTTTTCAAATATTAATTCATTAATTAAAATTAATTAATTAATTTTAGTATTTTTTATATTTAAATTGCATATGTCTACCAATAGATGGCGCCAGATAAACTTAAAAAAATGAATGAAAATTATTTATAAAGGACTTTCTGCAATATAGTGAAAAAAAAGTAGGAATTGAGTTAAAAAAAATTTTTTTTTTTTTTTTTTTCATATTACTTGTTTTTAAAATATAGATAATGCTTGTTTTCACATTTACTATGTAAGTTCTACTAAATCATGCATAATGGTCTTATAAATTAAATAGTACGTCTTGAAGAGGTGTAATGGATTTTATTAATTAATATCTTTACATTCTCTGTAACTGTTAATATTTATTTAATGAGTAAAATAATAATTAACATCAGATATGAAATAATAATGTCAGAAATTAACAATAGATAGATTTAAAAAACTCCCCTTTTATCCATCCTTTTTTCGTTTTGTTATTATTCAAAGTAAATATTTTAATCGAAATAAAATAATAAAGACTCTTTCTAGCAATCAAAATGTGAGAATGTTTGCCGATGGAACTTTAACTAAAAAACACATACACTCTCTTTCACATTCCAATTTACCATACATAATTACTCAAAGATAGGAAATTAGATCTACGTCTCCATCTCAATTATCCTCCACGTAAAGAGCTTCACGGATAGATACTTGAAAGAAAGACTTCCTGCAAAGACACTGAAGAAGTAACAGGTAATTGGATTGCGCAACCCAATAAGATGACTCTTTTTCTTCCTCTTCCCATCCATGGTGGACTAGGTGTGGTTTGATGTAATTTTCCGTTGAAACGGCCTCGTTTACGACCATTCTTTTTGCAATTCAATCTGTATTCCACCCTCTTTTTCCCCAGAGGTGCTACACAATCGCTTAACGCAATCACTCTCCCTCTTCCAATCAATTCCATGGTAACAGAGGGGGCGGGGGAGGGTTGTCAATCAGAGCCGCCTTCCCTTGTCTCCCTGCAACCTAATAAACAAGATGGTGCCACTTTTTTAAAAAGTAGAGTGGGTTTTTCAGCAGATGGCGCTACAAGGGTTGCTAGATTCCGGTTGTATCTAATTTGTCTTCGGAGACGAAGTTTCGTGGTTAGTCTAGTGTAAGGAAATGTCCACCGTAGGGAGCTGGAGGCTTAAAGTTTTGTTTCTATTGTTCTTAGAAGGTTACATGAAAATGTACTATATATAACATAGCGATATTGTTATGTTATTTTTAACACGAAGTTTTGTGATTTATTGTAGTGTAAGAAAATTCCCACTTTATACAGTGCAAGGCTTAAAGTTTTGCTTCTATTGTTATTGGAAGGTTTCATGAAAATGTAAATAACATAGCGATATTAACATAACAATATCACTATGTTATGTACACTTTTTATGAAACCTTCTTCTATTTTTAACACGAAGTTTTGTGGTTTAGTGTAGTGTAAGGAAATGCCCACCTTATAGAATTGGAGGCTTAAAGTTTTATTTCTATTGCTCTTAGAAGGTTTCATGAAAATGTACATAACATAACGATATTGTTATGTTATTTTTAACACGAAGTTTTGTGGTTAGTGTAGTATAAAGAAATGCCCAGCATAGGGAGTTGGAGGCTTAAAGTTTTGCTTCTATTGTTCTTAGAAGGTTTCATAAAAATGTATATAACATATAGATATTGTTATGTTATTTTTAACACGAAGTTTTGTGGTTAGTGTAGTGTAAGGAAATGCCCTGATTAGGGAGGCTTAAAGGTGTTTCTATTAGAAGGTTTAATACAAAAAGAAAACCAGTCTTACAGAAATATTTAAAATACGATAATGTTTAAAATAAACAGCTTAAAACCTCTTTTATAACCCATTCTAACAGTTTCTAAACCATGTCCATCAACTTCAATGATAAAAAAAAATCGCATTGAGTTTTATGATAAAGAAAACCAGTCTTACAGAAATATTTAAAATAAGACAGAAAAGAAAATATTCTTTTACGTTTACAATAAACAGCTTAAAACTTCTTTTAAAACCATTCTAACAGTTTCTAAACTAATTTCATCAACTCCAATGATAAACAAGTATTATAAAAAAAATTTAAAGTCAATTCCTACTTAGCTCGACAAAGAAAATTTTTGAATTAATTAAACTTAATTAATGATTTAATATTTTTAAAAACTGTATTAACATCAAGAGCCATCCACTATAAGTTTAAATAAATATATTTGAACTTGAGTGGAGGAATAAAAAGTATTTTATTAACGCTTAAAAATTTGAATAAGACAAATAATAGGGAATAATTTGAACTATATAGGGATAAGGTGAAAATAATAGGGATAAATATATAGGGATAATGTGAACTAATGGTAGGAATCGAAAAAAAATCGCGTTGAGTTTAATGATAAAGAAACCAGTGTTACAGAAATATTTAAAATACGATAGAAAAGAAAGAGATTCTTTTATGTTTAAAATAAACAGCTTAAAACCTCTTTTATGAACCATTCTAACAGTTTCTAAACCATTTCCATCCTTATCAGAATCTCTTTCAAAACTCATTGAAGTGGGGGCACATAAAAAGCTAACTTCATTACTCCTTTTTCGAGAAATGAAGCCATAAAAAGTTACACAAGCGGCGAATAAATTGATCTCCACACGCAATCTGGGGGACTTACACTTTTTTATTAAAAGTATTTCCTTTCATTTTCGAGCTTATTTAAAACATCAACCTATTGTTATGAGCATTATAAAATGATAACATTGAGAGTTTTAAAACACGCCATCAAAAAGATAATAGCTGAGGGGGAAAAATTCTAAGAAGCTCATTAATTACGAGATTTTGTTTTTTTATTCTAAAGAATTTGTGGTCGGATGTACTGTTAAGGAATCGACATTCACAAGGTGAATTATTTCACACAAGAAGAATCGTTTCTACTTGAGTGGGAAAAAGTAATCCGATAATTGAAAATTGAAGAAAAAAAAGTAATATTTTGAGTATTATGATATACTTTGGTTCATTTAGTATGTTTAAAATTGAGATGCACCGATTGATAAGTTTTTCTAAATATTATTAATAATTATTGCGGGAATAATAATAGATCGGTTTGGTTTGTCTCTTTACAGTCATTTTGTGCACAATTTGGGCCAAATAAACCGGGACCTACAGTTTAACGTGGCTTTCAAACCATTAACAAACATCCATGCAACCACCAAGATTTAACTTGAAACTTGCGGTACCAAAGGCCGGAATAATAATAGTAAGATATTTTAAAATTTGGACCTGATGGCCGAGTTACTAGCGTTCTGGCTTTCGGTACTACAGGTTTGCGGTTCTATCCTGGGCGGTATCATGAATGTTTGTAGTGGTTCGGAATCTACTTTAAACCGTAGGTCCCCGTCATACATGACTGTAGAGAGTAGAGATGACAAAACTACCCTGTAAAAAAAGAAAACATCTGTGTCTTGAAATCTATCAGTAGCCAGACGTCCTTGTCCCCAACATGGGACTGTTGCGCAAATGAACAACTTCAATGGTAAAAAAAATCGCTTTGAGTTCTAATGATAAAGAAAACCAGTCTCATAGAAATATTTAAAATATGATAGAAAAGAAAAAGGTTCTTTTATGTTTAAAATAAACAGCTTAAAACCTCTTTTATGAACCATTCTAACATTTTCTAAGCCATTTCCATCCTTATCAGAATCTCTTTCAGAACTCATTGAAGGGCGGGGCACATAAAAAGCTAACTTCATTACCCCTTTTTCGAGAAATGAAGCCATAAAAAGTTGCACAAGCGACGAATAAATTGATCTCCATGCAATCTGGGAGACTTACACTTTTTTATTAAAAGTATTTCCTTTCATTTTCGAGCTTATTTAAAACATCAACCTATTGTTATGAGCATTATAAAATGATAACATTGAGAGTTTTAGAACACGCCATCAAAAAGATAATAGCTGCTGGGGGGAAAAATTCTAAGAAGCTCATTAATTACGAGATTTTTTTGTTTTTATTTTAAAGACTTTGTGGTTGGATGTACTGCTAAGGAATCAACAGTCACAAAATAAATTATTTTAGAAGTTGATGCACAAGAAGAATCATTTCAACTTGAGTGAGGAAAAGGTAATCCGATAAGTGAAAAAAAAATAATATTTTAAGTATTATGATATACTTTGGTTCATTTAATATATTTAAAAAATATATTATTAAATTTAATATATTTAAAAACTATATTAAATAATAATTCTAAATAGTATTATTAATTATTTTGGGAATAATAATAGCAATAATGGACTTGCTACACAACATATATATTGTACACAACATATATATTGCTACTATTGTACCACCACAATTTTGTAGAACATTTCCAAAAGGCCTTTTGAAGTGGAGCGAGATCGCCTCTTGTTCCTAAAGCCTAATTTAATTAAAATATTTCTTATCAGATATTATCAGAATATTTCTGGTCAGATATTACAGGAATATTTCTCATGCATGTTACCTAAATGCAGCATTTCACTAAATATGATTTGATGTTTACGAATGCCAAGCACTTTTATTAAGTACTTTGGGACAAATAGACCAGGATTTACAGTTTAAAAAAAGCACTAAAAAACATTTTACACTAAAAAACATTCATGCAACCACCAGAATTCTAACCTAAAGCCTGCAATACCAAAGGCCCTTTCCTTTTATTTTCAAGCCTATTTAAAACATCCACTATAGTTATGAGCATTATAAAATGATAACATTGAAAGTTTTAAAACACGCCGTCAAAAAGATAATAGCTGAAGGGGGGGAAATTCTAAGAAGTTTATTAATTACGAGATTTTGTTTTTCATTTTAAAGACTTTGTGGTTGGTTGTCTGTTAAGGAATCAACAGTCACAAAATTAATTATTTTAGAAGTTGATGCACAAGAAGAATTATTCCGACTTGAGTGGGGAAAGGTAATCCGATAAGTGAAAATTGAAAGGAAAAAAGTAATATTTTAAGTATTAGGATATACTTTGGTCGATTTAGCCTATTTCAAATTTAGATGCATCAGTTAATAAATTTTTCTAAATAGTGTTATTAATTATTTCGGGAATAATAATAGATTGGTTTGGTTTGTCGCTCTATGCTCATTTTGTGCGCAGTTTGAGCCAAATAGACCCGTACTTACAGTTTATTGAGGATTCCGAACCATTAAAGAAAATAATTCCTACTAAACAGTCTATTGGGGCCTGAATGGCCGAGTGGCTGGCGCTCAGTACCACAGGTTTCGGGTTCGAGTCCCGGCGGTGCCATGAATGTTTTTAGTGGTTCGCAATCCACTTTAAACTGTAGGTCCCAGTCTAGCATGACTGTTGGACGTAGGGATGACAACCCTACCCCGTAAAAAGAAGGCATGTCATAGAAAGATCTCACTAGACGGCCTTGGCCCACCAGGCAGACGTAGGCACCATGGGGCTGTTGCGACAATCATAATGACGTAATTTCAATTTCTTGAAAAAAAATTTAGATTTCATTCGAAGACAATTTAAATAAACAGTGTGTATTTTACTGTTAACGTTTTGTATACATATAAGAAATCTTTAAAATTCATTCTAAAATACACATCAACAGAATCGAAATAATTAATATCGCCCATAGAATTATAAAAAAAAGTGTTATCTACAGATATGAACAATAGATTTTGTAAAAAATTTTAATATTATTATGGATAATATTTATTAATAATTATAATTATAGTGTACAGGTGGGGCAACAAGACTGTAACTGGTTGAGATACTTGAGGTACAGATTTCAGAAATCACAGCTTTATTGACACACGCACAAACACCAGCCCATACAATTAGAGACATACAATATTTAACACATTTAAAGATATACAACTATAGATTCGTGGACGGATTCCGCTTCTAAGCCAAAACCCCGATACTCAACTACGCGCAAGGTGCGTGAAAGATAAAGGTGAGAACATGTAGATTAATTGACCATTTCCTTTGAACGCCACAGGGGGCATCTCTTATAAGTGTATAGGTGGAATCCTGCTTACATTTTTAAATTAGAGGAAAAGATGTAGTTAAACAAACCTTCATTTTTTTAATGTTCTACACCAGAAAATAATGCTAATAATTTTGTAATTTTCTAAATATTACAAATTGAACAATAAGTAATATAAATACGTAATGAAAATACAACGCATGTTTAAATTTATATTGATAAGTTAAAAATGAAGCGAAATTACTGGGTTTAGTTTGGTGTGTAGACCGGGACCTACAATTTGATGTAGATTTCGAACCACTAACAAGAACTTATGCCACCTCCAGGATTTGAACCTGAAGCCTGTGGTACTAAGGGCCAGAAGAAATTACTGGGAAATTAACATTACAACTTATTTTTTAATGATAACATTCAAATATAAATTACCAAAAGTTTAATTAAATTCATATGAGAAAAAGGTTTTAAGGAAAATTTAAAGAATGTGAACCATTCTGTTCATAAGAAGAAGCAAATATGTAATTTTTTAATTTAATGCTCGGGACATTTAATGCTGAATGTTTTATTGAAATATTCAGTGAAAAAATTAAACTATCGATTAAAATGATAATTTAAAATGACTTATCATTTTACTCAAAAAGGAGACCAGACATATTGGTAAAAGTTTACACAGAAATTGTTGAAAAAGAAATAATGTTTCGTATATCTTAAAGAAATGTTTTATACAGAATTAAAAATATGTAGGTGGTGATGTTGAATACAAAAAGAATATAATCTTCAATACTCGCAAAACTCTGATAAAAAAATCCATATGTTAAACGATAATTGATCGAAAACATGCATGCAACACGTAAAGTAAAACTAAAAAATTCGTTTCAGATATTTCATTGAGATAATAATCCATTATTTTCACTGATTTAGATTATTTTAATATTCCTTTATTAAATACACGAAAAAAAGAGGAAAAGCAATAATTAAATGACTTATTGATTTTTACGGTGAAAAAGAGAAAATAAATCTATTGTTATTTTTTTTTATCATGATTCTATGCATTACTTGCAGTTTTGCTGCTTTTAGTCGTGTCACGTTCTATTAGCAGAAAGTTCTGTTAATGATAATTATGAATATTTCATTTTAATCCAATAATTAAGTCTGACATAAATTAGTGAAACAAGACTTTTAGTTTCTTTCGACATTTCTTTTTTCAATTCCTTGTATTAGGTCACACTCTCCCTATATATATCTTGTTCAAATTTCCAATCGTTCATAAAATACTTCTTATTCATCCACTCAAGTTCAAATGCATTTTCTTTGAGCTTGTAGTGGTCGACACTTGATGTTAATGCAATTTTTTCAAATATTAATTCAGTAATTAAATTTTATTAATTAATTTTAGCTTTTTTTAGATTTAAGTTGCATATATCTACCAATAGATGGTGCCAGATAAACTTAAAAAAATGAATTAAAATTATTTATAAAGGACTTTCTGCAACATAGTGAAAAAAAAGTAGGAATCGACTTTAATTTTTTTTTTATATATTACTTGTTTATATTTGAGTGATACAGTAACTTATTTCAGTACTTTCTTGATTTTTTTAATCCTTACAGAATACTTGATGTGACGGGGATAATGAAATATTCTATGAACCTCATAAAATCATAAAATATTAAAGTATTTAACAAGGTTTATCCATGAAAATTTCCGTCCAATTCAAATAAATTTATCTCGTTTAAAAACAAGATGACTAAAAATTATATATCACAAAAGTAATTTTTTTTTATTTATATATAACATTCCAGGGAAGGAATAAAATGCATAATAATTAATCTTGGAACACTGATATATGTTTGCATACGTTTAAGTTTTACAAAGAGCAACAAAAAACTTATAGTATGATTATGTTACATAAGTTTATATGCAGAAGAACTAAATTCTGGTTATATAAAGCAATCCTTATTAGACCTATTTTGGTCTATGGCTCTGAAACATGGACTTTGGCAAGATCTGATGAGGCCCATCTTGGTATATTTGAGCGAAAGATTTAAGGGCTATTCTTGGAGTTGTTAAGGATAATGATTGTTGGAGATTAATTAATATTCAATTTATTATAATTCGTAATAAGTATTAATGATTATATTTTATTTTATATAATAACAACGCTCCATAAATACTGTAGCATGTATTTTCTAATATATATATATATATATATATATATGCAACAAACTCGGACCATTTGTTAAAAAATACAAAGAGTCTGTATGTCCTTACTGTATGAACACATTTCTTCATTTTATCATCATCAATAACACTTCCTGCTTGGACCAAGGCTTTCCTTTGAAGAGATTTCCATGCATTCCACTGGGTGACAATGGTCCTCCAATTCTTAACATTTAGTACAGCAAAATCTTTTTCAACTGTGTCTATCCATCGCACCTTGGGTCGTCCTCTTCCTATTTGTCCCTGTGGCATTGCCAAAACAAGCCTTTTTTACAGGATTTAAATCATTCATTCTAAATACATGAGCAGCCCAGATTAATCTATTGATCTTAATGAACTCTATAATATCTGAGTTTTTTACATTTTTAAATTCCTGTGTTGTACCGTCTTCTCCAACAATCATTATCCCTAACACCGCCAAGAATAGCCCTTAAAATCTTTCGCCCAAATATATCAAGATGGTCTCATAAGATCTTGCCAAAGTCCATGTTTCAGAGCCATAGACCAAAATACGTCTCATAAGAGTTTTATATAACAATAATTTAGTTCTTCTGCATATGAACTGTGATTTAAACAGATTTCTTAACCCATATAAGGCCTTATTTGCAGACACAATTCTGTTTCTTATTTTAGGTAAGATATAACTTTGACAGTTAATTTTTGATCCTAAGTATTTAAAACAAAGTACAAATTCAAAAGTGTAAGTGGCATTTCATTTTAATATTATATATCTATGAAAATGGCATTACTATTATAACATATCTATGACATTTAAAATATACACATCTAGATTATTTTCTATTTCTTTTTTTAATTCGCTGATTTACTGTCGATCGATATGAAATATCAAACAAAAAGAATCCTTTGTATCTTTAAAAAAATTCCTCTCTGAATAGGCTGAAAAAAAAACCTGACATCGTTTATCTCATAAATCGTATGTCGAGTTGGATCGACGTGCAAAATGCAATGGAAAAAAAAAGGGCAGTAAGTTTTAAATGGGGTAGAATAAAACCTCACCTTTAACTTTCCAGCCAGGGGGATTTTATCGATCCTCTCCACCCTCACACCCCCACCGTTCCTCTGGTTGACTTCTTGGGGGAACTCCGCGAATCCCCCCAGTGGATGCCGCTCGCCATGAGTCACGACACTCCCGTAATGATATTGGTTGTGAGGTTTCGGGGCCCGGAAAGGTACTCGACCCAATCCTGTGCTGTCACTCCAGTGCGTCCGATACCTGCAAAGAGAAAGAAGCCATTATAAATTGTATCTATATATATAAATTATATATACTACTGTGAAAAAAAGTAAGACTAATTATTTTTTTTTTCAAACACTCTATGCTTATTCTTCTAAACGCGTTCAAAGTAATGCCCTCCGGACACAATAAACTTATGCCAACTTTTTTTCCAATCCTCATGCTAAAAAGTCATCGGCCGGATGGCATTCAAAGCGCGTGACGATTCAAGTTGAATTTCTTCAATCGACTGAAAACGGTGGCACCGGAGTGGTCTTTTGAGTTTAGGAACTAGCCAGAAGTCACACGGTGTGAATACGGTGGTTGTGGAATGATATGGGTTTCATTTTTGGAGAAAAAGTCACGAAGAATCAATGCAGTGGGAGCTGGCGCATTCAGTGTTTTCGGTACCAATCGAGATTTGACGCATTTGAGATCCAAAATGGAATTGACAGATCCTTTCTAAATTCCAACATCATCAGAAAGGTCTCTAATTGTAAATCGACGGTTTGTAAGCATCAAATCTTTGGATGACCTTCAAAGCGCTCATTCACTGTTAAAGCTCATTTGTTTACTCGTTTTGTAATACATGTACAGGAGACTCCCAAAAGTGATCTACGAATTTCAAAAAAATCAAATCTATTAGTCCATAAACCTCTAAAAAAGTCCAAGAATAGAAGAGATTCAGGTAAGACCACGTCCAATGTAAAATCAAGACAGTTTAAAATATGAGCAGGAGATGCTTGAGCAGTCCTACACTTGGTGCAAGTCCACAATATCATCTGCACCTGTTCAAAGGGAGATTCCCCAAGTGTCCACTGTTAAAACGATTAAGCAAGTTTGCTGACTTCTATGGCCCCCAAAAAGCAGGGCACCACCAGGGCGATCTCTGAGTGCCAGTCATGTTAGAAGGACTGTTCTTAACAAAATGACGTTAGATATTTTAAAAACCAAGTAAAACTATACTTTTGGAAAATCATTTATCAAAATAGCAAAAAATTTATCACAAAAAACTTGTTACACACAACAAAAAATTCTATCGTAATTATCGTAATATCGTATAGTAAATATCGTTTTTTTTTTTTTTCTGTCAATAAAATATAGCAGGATATTTTGTAGTATCTACAACAATTTATAAATGTCTGGCAATGAAATAAAATCCCTAGAGGGTTTTCATTTTTTTTTTTTTTTTTTTTTTTTTTTGTAATTTCCGCTTCAATATTGCTCCATTCTTCGATCATTATTGTTTTACTTCAATGTTAGTTATAGTGTCTTGTCTTCGTTCTCTAACCTCTATTTCTCTTGAAATGTGTTTTATTGGATTTAAATCTGGAGTCTGAGGTGGTGTTTCTGCACTTATGGATAATTATAAACACCAGATAAGATCTTTGATATCCATGTTCTTAGGATCATTATCTTGATTAAAAAAACCAAATTTAATTCCAATGCTCAAAATGTTAAAATCTGCAAAAACTGTTAACAAAATTAGAAATTGTATTTTTTAAATAAAAAGCATGATTGACTAAGCCATCAATAAATATCGAATTACCTCGTTCTGCTTATTCCTCCATCATGCTTTACGGTTTCAACTAAGTTCTTGGGATTAATATTTACATTCTTTATTCTCCATGAAATGATACATTCATCGAAACCAAAAATATCAAATTTGATTTCATTTGAAAATCGTACAAGATTCCAATATATTCTAAGTTTATTTACCATTGATTTCTCGTAGGAAAATCTGAGCATTCTATTTTTTTTTCACTTAAAATTTTTTTTCTTCAGCAAATCGCCAATGTAATACTAGTGTTTTGAAAACTTGTGATAAATTTCAGGTGAAATTAAAATAGAAAATATTTTTATTAAATTCTGTAGATATTAGTTACTAACGTGTATTTTTCATAGTGTTTATAAATATAAATTTCTTACCTTGTTGAAATATCTCTGATAGACGACGTTTTCTTAATTTATTTTTTATCCGATTCTTTTTATCTCATATTTTATTAATTAAATTTAACTAGTAAAAATTACTTTAATAATTAAATATCTAATTAATTCATTCATTAATTAATTTTAAATTAAATCTAAATTTACTAGTGGTATTCCAAACTTATTAACCACTGCTATGATGAAAAATAAACAAATTTGGAATTCTTTCTTTACGCCTACTAGCAATTTTTTGATAATAAATAGAATATAGTGAAGATAGAAAAACGATTTTTTAAGTGTTTCCAAAATGCAAAAATAAAAAAGCGACTGATCATAATTTCATTTGCGAATTTATCCAATAAGAATTTATTATACGAATAATTATGCACGAATAATATGTACTTACTAATAATTATGTAATTAAATAATTAAATAAAAAATATCTTTAAATTTCTTTCAAGAGCTAATAATTATATAATTATATAATTAAATATTGTAAAATTGTTTTAAAAAGATCGTCTGGTGAAAGCAAAGTAATATTAATATTATTTCAAAGTGAAAGTGAGTTTTTTTTTAAGAAAAGAAATCGTCTGGAAAGTTTTTTTATTTTTTATTTTTTAAGATGGCTGTTATGCGTTTTGTTCTTACATTAAATTCTAAATTTTATGGGCAACCTGTATATCGGCCAAACCGATTACAATTCTTTTATCAATATTTTCTGGGATAATCGATTTTCGTCCCCTGTAATTTTAGAGAAAATAGAGAGTTTTTGCATACCGTACGTTAGTTACCGTAGGACGTCCGTTAGCTTTTTCTCCCTAGCGCGCATGCTCAGTTTCCTATGAGCATGCGAGCTAGGGAGAAAAAGCTAACGGACGTCCTACGGTAACTAACGTACGGTATGCAAAAACTCTCTAATATTTATTTGTTATATTTTAATTAAACAAATTTTGTATTTTTTATTATTTCGCTTTTGAATTTCTCAATTTATTATTCGTCTTTCTTAGCAAATTGTTTTAATAAATGAAAATGAATAAAATTATTTAATTATAATTTTTCAATTAAGTGCAAATTTTTTATCAAATTAGATTTCAAGTTATTTAATTGAAAAATCCTCTGCAAAAGAATTACGAATGGGAAATAACTTCATAGCTCATTCGCCTTTCCGGTTTAAAATTCGCATTTAAAATCATTTTTATATTCATCCATTTTTGTTTACTAGCAAATAATTTGTCAACATTTGAGTAAACGATATAAAGAATTATTTTGTAAAATGTTTTTGAAATCGTGAAATTAAAATGGCGAATTCTTGAAATTTTTGGAGGGGATTGTGTTTTTTATTTTTAAATGTTCTATTATAAAGGTATAAAATTTACTTTTCTGCATTGCAAATTGTATTTATTTATTTTTTCATTTAATTTAATTTTTCCATAATAGTTCTTTGATCATTTTTGTTGCCAATTTTTTATATGACTTTGATCCTACGAATATTTGAATGAAAATAATTAGGAATTATCTTTTATTTATTTTTTGAAATATTCTTTAAAAGGTAATATTTTATTTTTTCATTACTTTTTTTTTTTTTCGATATATTTTCTGTTCCTTTTCAAGTATTATTTTTCCTTTCTAAATTATTTTTATTTTTACATAGCATTGTTTTTATTTTGCGGTGGAAAAAATATTAAATATATTTGTTTTTCTTTTTGACAATCTTTTTATATGGATGTGCTCAATTAAAAATGAATATAGAAAACGCTATTTTTTTAAACTAAAAAATTTCTCTTTTTTTTTATTTATTTTTTTTTATTTAATTATTTTTTTTTTTTTTTTGGTAAAAGAAACAATAGATTTTACACGGATGGTTCTTTTCAGATTAAAATTTATTTCTTAATTATTTAAAAATACTATTATATTAATAACTAATATAAAACTATTTACTTGAAATAAAATGATTTGATTACTGATTTTATGCCTTGCATTTTTATTGCTCTCCTGCAGATTAGGAGAGGATAATTGTCCGTAATAAATCATATTACCAGAGCTGTTAGGGTGCAAGCTTTATGCCTGCTCGTCAAAAAAATAGAGGATATATCATGAACAATGCGTCAGTCCACCCCAGAATGTGACTTTTTCTGTATTAGATGGTATGTTATAGCACTCGCATGCTTTGCTGAAAGTTCAAATGCAACTATTTGGAGAATAAATTCCCCTATCTTTCTCCTTTTTGTGTCATCTTTCTCCTTTTTCAAAAGAGTCCATTGCATAGATGCTATGCACTTTGGTTCATCCTGGCTTTGATTGGTAACAACAGCTGAACATGTTGGATTCTAAACGAATATGCTTTTATAATGTCTAATTCTTAATGTTGTCCGTACGATAAAGACTGAGTTTTACATCTATCTGTTTCTCAACGATTATAGCCCCTACACTGATTTGGTTTGGTTTGTCTCTCTACGATTATATGTGCACACTCTGGGCTAATTAGACCGGGACATACAGTTTAACTTGGATTCCGAACCACTAACAAACATCCATGCCACCGCCATAAATTGAACCTTAATCCTTACCTGAATCCTGCGGTACCAAAGGCCAGAGTGTTAGCCAATTGGCCATCGGGCCATCCCCTCTATACTGGAAGTAAGGTGGAGCATCTTGAACAGAGCCTCATAACTCAAATTGCAATACTACTCGTAATAATACTAATCCAAAGGCTAAAGTGATCCTTTACTACTTTTCAATCTTTTTATCTACCAAAACTTCTGTATAACTGTTGTCGTATACTCCGAATTCGTATAATGCATCTTAACTAGTAACGCTTTATATTGAAACGATAACATGATAGTGGTGACAATATGAGTAAATCTGCTTTTATCAGTATATGCCTGATTCGTGACAGATAAAGATTTGCAAATGGCTAGTGAATTTTTTGCACTGTTCAGTTTCATTGCATGACCTCATAACGGCAATATTGTTGCTTAAAATTTTATTCTTTGTGTGTATGGCAATTAGGCAACCAAAGAAATGATGCAACTTAAATTAACACTTCAATGTTTTCTGCAGAAAACCTATACTGTGATTAATATCTTCTCCAAATGGTTCATGCTGAAGACATTTGCTATATATACATACAGTATAGTATATACCTAGTATAATCATTCACTTTACCTGGTGAGCCCGAAATCTGGAGGCCTTCTTGTCCTGGCCCGGAAACGGGCCCTCTCTTCAGGGGTGTGCACGACGGTCCCATAGATCCCCAAAGCCTCTTCCGGAAGTGACGTGTCAGCAAACCGACCAGGAACACGTCGAGGCCCGGATATCAGTTTGGTGCCCGGATACTCGTCGAACTCGTGGAAGCCTAAGGAATCGGGACTGTCCAGTATCCTGTTGGGGGTGTCGTACACCTCGTTTTGGTCCTTGATAATGTCTCCGAACTGTCCTTTGGGAGTGTGGACGAAGTCCGTCTTATGGAAGATTTGTTCTTTGGCTGCGATGGAAGACTTGGCGGCGCTGTACGGGTTGGGGTCCGGGTACTTGCTGGGTCTCCTCCGTCCGGCACCGTACCTCATGGCGCTGGCCGTGAAGGGGTCCTGGATTTTGGGTATCTCGTTGGTGAACTCCATCTGGCGACCCATCCGACGCATGTGCCTCCACATTGAACGGAGCTCCGAGCAAGAGGGCTCCCGTTCTTGAGCAGGTAGCATCTCCATCTGCCTCCTGGCCACTGGGGGGAGGGCCACGGCGATGGGGGAGTGCTGGAGCAGCAGGTGGTGGCCGCTTGGTGGGACCGGGAAGGACGTTACAGCCCGGGTTCTGGAAACGGCGTAGCAGCAGAGAAACAACCACGAAAGCAGAAACATGGTTTCCTAAGGGACGTTATGCCTAAGAACAATAGAAGCATAAGGTTAATCTAAGTATAATTGCAAGTTTCAAGTTTTAGACTCTTAGATAATATATATATATATATATTCGTTCTAATGCAGCTGGCAAACACTTAAACAATTGTATTGGATGCCTTAAAGCAAGCGCTGTAAATTAGTAAATTAGTAGAACTTACATAATAGGTTTATATCCATATCTGCCGGTAATTGTTTATCATTGTCGACCAAAATGCTACGCCAAATTGTCCTAATAATATTAGCTAATACTTAATCATAACATTTATTAAATACAAGTCACAAAAGAATAAAAATTTCAAAAAGATATACATGATTTTTATATTGTGGATAAAGATCCATATTACGGATAACATCTATGCATAAATATAATGATATATTATGGATAATTTTTATCTAATGCAGCTGGCAAACAAGTTGTCACTGACAGTTGTCTGGGATGCCTTAAGGCAAGCGCTGCACCGACGTTGCTCACTTAGCACTACCCAGGAGGTACGTGTAGCTTGAACATAAACTACGGACGCTCTACGATTATGTTAGACCGGAACCTACTGTTTAAAGTGGATTCCGAACAACTACAAACATCTATGGCACCGCCGTGTGTGAAACTGAAACTGTGGTATCGAGCACCTGAGTGCTAGCCACTCGGCCATTCAGGCCCAGATAATATATAATAGATAACTTTTTCTTTTGTTATAAATTTTAAATTTTGAAAATTTACATAAGCCAGAATATAAGTATTATAAGACATAAGAAGGAATATTTTCAATAATTAATTTAGATTTGGATTTAGATTTAGATAAATAATTAAAACAGTTCAAAAAGCCAATAGACTATCACTTCTTAATCAGGTAAATATTGTATAATTGACGCAGCATATACTCCTGTGAACAGAAATTCCCCG
This sequence comes from Caerostris darwini, assembly GCA_021605075.1. Taxonomy (NCBI): domain Eukaryota; kingdom Metazoa; phylum Arthropoda; class Arachnida; order Araneae; family Araneidae; genus Caerostris; species Caerostris darwini. The sequence continues at coordinate 127,629 of BPLQ01004400.1, forward strand.
TTATAATAGGGTCCGAGATTTAAAAACTTTTCTTTATAAAAGAAGTTTCCAACAAAAAGTTCTAAAAATAACGAATCTCCTCTGGACATATGAATGCTTTTAATTCAAAATATAGATAATAATAATAATATGTAGATAATGAATCTTAAAGTACGATGATAATAGCTTAATTTTTTTTTCTGAATAGTAATTAATTAGGATTTCTGAATAGTAATTAGGATTAGTATTAGAATTGTACTACAGATTCGAAACCACTCACAAACATCCATACCATCGCCAGGATTCAAATTCGAAAGATGTGGTACCAAAGGTCAGAACGTGCGATGCACAAAAAGGCAATGCACAAAAGGTCAAATTAGAAACTAATGTTTTTCAATCTCAAAAATATAGTCAAAATCAGTAAAATTTACTTATTTAGGAAGAATATATAAACGTCAAAGATATTTAAAAGAAATTTTTAATAAACATATTTTTGCAATTAAATCCAATATTTATTTAATTTTAGAAACAAGCACATTTCTTCTTTTTGCTGCATATCTAATGCGTTCACAATTGTTGTTATTTATTTTTTATTTATACAAACGATCCATTACTAAGTCAAGACTATTTAATGAGAAACAAGATGTAATAAAAACAAATTATGTTAGAAGATAAAAAATAACATAAATATATAGACCGCTAAATAACCAAGGTTGGCATTCTAAAGAGAATCGCAAAGCTATACATTGAGGATATGATTTTTTTTTCTTTCTAATGCAGCTGGCAAACACAGACGTCTTGGATGCCTTAAGGTAAGTGCTGCACAGACGTACTCACTTTGTATTACCCAAGGGGCGCGTGTAACTTGAAGATAAGCTACGGACGCGGTTTGGTTTTTTTTTTGTCGTTCTACGGACGTCTTATGCACACTTTAGGCTAAACAGACCGGGACCTACAGTTTAAAGTGGATTCCGAACCGCTACAAACTTCCATGTCACCCCCGGGACTCGAACCCGAAACCTGTGGCGCCGAGCGCCAGAGCGCTACCACTCGGCCATTCAGGCCCTTGAGGAAAGGATAGAGATAGTTATAAATCAATCGATAGTTGGGATATAGGGATAGTTTATAAATCAATCGATATGTTTTGATTGGGTTTGTCCCGACTGTAATTTGCTATTTAAATAAATTGACATAAGTTATAATAATAATAATATCTTTCAACTAAATATGCATTGTACACATTTTTCAATCCATGCATACATTGTTATCATATCTAACAGTAGATATCCAACAATAACTTAAGATATTGAGAATTAATTAACAGGGCAGTAATATTATCAATTACTGTCCAAATGGCTTAAATGCCATTGTGATGATCTGAAGCTTAAACCTCATTGAATCTGAAATCAGTGAATAGATAGATCGCATACAAGATCAGAGATTACAGGAAAGTGATCTCTCACTGTCACATTCAATAATGTAGCAATGAAATCATACTGATTGCATTCTTTGGAATAATAAGAAAACATTACCTGTTTCTGCTTTACTCCTTTACTGCAAAATTAAATTTATTTTTACAGTGGATGATGTATTATTTATTTATTATTATTTATTTTTTTTGTGCAACATAAATAAAGAATTTTAGTAAATTTCTTCAATTGTTCTTTAAAAACACTTAAAAAAGAAAAATTTTAAATTTTAAAATATTTTTAAAAAATGAATTGCATTCGTTTATAATTTCAGGGAAACAAGACTGTTTTTTGATAAAAAAAAAAAAAATTAAAACTACGAATAACTTAAAAAATACTTTACTTAATACTATACTTTAATAAAACACTTTACTTAATACTACGCTTTAAAAATACTATACTTTACTTTTACTTTACTTAATTTTTTACTTAAAAATACTTAAAATTAAGTATTTTTAAATTTTAAACAATTTTTCTTTAAAAAATTATTTAAAGTCATAATGTTATTAAAAATCAATGTTTCCCAAAAATTATAAAAGAATAAAACTAAATTTTTTTTTAATATTTAAATTTTTGTAATTTTTTCTTTTTATAGCATTTAATTAAATAACAATTGATGAAATTTGTAAGTTATTAATATTAATTTCTGGTTTATTCCAAAGTAATACCATCACATTGCTACGTTCTACTGTAAGTTAAGATCAAGGAGATCAATAATGTAATAATACATTTATTATTATTTTTTTATGATCTCCGAAACAATTAACTTGGAATCTTCATATTCGCATGAATCCTATTGTATACATACACACGTTCCACAACCAACGTATTCACACCGTGCGACTTCTAACTATTCTCTAAACTCAAAAGACCACTCCGGCGACACCATTTTGAGTCGATTGAAGGGATTCAACGTGAATCGTAGCGCGCTTTGAAGGCCATCCCTGCCGATGACTTTTTAGCATGCATTACGGATTGGAAAAAAAGTTGGCATACGTGCATTGAATCCGGAAGGGATTACTTTGAAGGCGATGAAATAAATTTGGAAGAATAAAAAATGAGTTTTTGAAAAAAAAAAAAAAAAAAAAAGTAATTGGTCTTACTTTTTGGGCACAGTAATGCTTCATAATTTTAAGAAATGTACGGCAATACTTACTAGTAATAAAAATAAATTTAGTGTCTCTTACTAAATATATTAAGCAACAATGTGTCTAATGTTAAATGATATCTTTTTTTAATTTTGTTAGTTCATTCGTAATTTTTATCTAAACATATTATTTATTTACACAGTCTGCTTCGTTTAACTTTATTATTTGAAGATAATAAACCATTTTTTTCTGGTTGTTCTATCTGAGCATTCAAATGCATGCTTCTCATTTATCGAGATTCAATTATTTAGATTTCGTTCTAATATGCAGCTAATTCCGCTCCGCTAATTGAAACTGTCATGGAATTCTTGCCCCGGCAGCCCGAGGAATTTCTTTTATTTTGCGAATAATATTTGTAGATTCTTCGGATGTAGCGTTCTCAGCCCGGAAAATTCCTGGGGACGGTATTGCCGAACATTCCGTTCATTCTTCTCCCTCTCACGGGCGGTGAAAATTCGGTTTTTGGGAGGGGCCGTCCCCAGGTAAAACTGAGTACAGAAAAGTAACGGTATCTTGTTTCCTGATCTGAATCCCAACTCTCTATCTGTAAAATATCGATAGAGATCTTAGTTCACAAGCTCTTTATTTTGCTCTCTATGTATAAAATATCGATAGTGATCTCACTGCACAAGTTCCTGTTATTACTTTCGATTAGTTCTTGATTTTAATATCGATAGAGTTCTAATTTCACAAGTTCTTGATTCTTTCTATCTGTAAACTATCGATAGAGATCTCACATCACAAGTTCTTGACTTTGTTCTCTATCTATAAAATATAGATAGTGATCTCACCACAAAAGTTCTTGATTTTACTTTTTATCTATAAAATATCGATAGAGATTTCAACTCACAACTTCATTTTGCACTCTTCGATAATGAAATATCGATAGAGATCTCAGTTCTTAATTAATATTGATACAGATCTTACTTCACAAGTTCTTGATTTTGCTTTCTAACTATAACATATCGATACAGATCTCACGTCACAAGTTCTTGATTTTACTTTCAATCTTGATCTTTAGATTAGTTCTTGATTTTCATATAGATAGAGATCTCACTTCACAAATTCTTAATTTTACTCTCTATCTATAAGATATCAATAGACTTCACAAGTTCTTGAGTATACTTTCTATCAATAAAATATCTATAAAGATATCACTTCACAAGTTCTTGATTTTACTTTCTATCTTGTTCCTTCAATTAGTTCTTGATATTAAAATCGACAGAGATATCATTTCACAAGTTTTTGATTTTACTCTCTATCCATAAACCATCGATAGAGATCTCAATTCACAAGTTCTTGATTTTACTTTCTATTAGTTCTTGATTTTAATATCGATAGAGATCTGATTTCCCAAGTTCTTGATTTTGCTATCTTTAAAATATCGATAGAGATCTCACTTCACAAATTCTTTATTTTACTCTCTATCTATAAAATATCAATAGACATCTCACTTCACAAGTTCTTGAGTATACTTTCTATCTATAAGTTTACTCTCTTACTCTCTATCTATAAGTTTTCAGAAATGCAACATATAAATTTATTAAGCAATGATGAACCTTTAATAAAATCCATTTTTGTCAATACCCTTTATTTAATAAGAATTAGAATAATTTTTTTCATTGTTCAATAATTGCAGAATGTTTCGTTTTTGGAAAAGTAATGCATGTTGTATTTAAATGATTCTAAATTCTATTTTATGAAAGAAATAATTACTCAAAGAATTAGCTATAATTTAAGATAAGTACCAAAGATTAATCTGAAAATTTTTAAATTAACTATTTAATAACTGAAATAACACTAGCACTAGCAGATTGTACATAAAAAAATACGTAGTAGAAAAACCCACTAAAACACTTCCAAATAGCCAAAGCAAAGGTTATGTGGTTAACAGTTATTGAGGCAGAAAATATTGAAATCTCATAAAAAAAAATATATATTTCCAAATAATATTCAATTATTACATTAGACGTAAAATGCATTTTATTATAAAACAGTTTTTGGTGGGTTTAAAATTGTCAAGTATGTTTTCCATGATCTTGTATGGAACCTTTCTCAAATAACAATAACTAGAATTAGTAAAGGTACAGAATCAGAGACTATTGAAAACTTCGAGGCAAAATATAAATATTAAAAAGTAAATATAAAATTGGAATCTTATATTACACTGATTTAAAGATTATTTAAGTGTTTGATTTGATTTTCGTCATAACTCAACACAGAAATGGTTAGTCAAATAGTTTATATTTATAGAATTCTCAATATCGATGCCTTTAGTGTGTTTACACAAAGCATTCAAGTTAATATAATACATTTGGATAATGCGCAAAAGATTATCTAAATACTTGCGCATAATCAAAATGTTTCTAGACTAAGTTTATTGACGAATTCTTATTTATTGATGAAATTCTTATTTATTGACAAAACTTTTTATCTTCTAGCTTGTAAAAAATAAAAATAAAATATTAAATCAAACCTTTTTTGTAATATTTGAGTATTCAATATTTTATTAAATTAGAGCTTGAGTATTTATTTTCCATGCTTTAGTATTACATTAAATTATAGAAACAATTTATATATCTAATATATGATAAAATTTCTTATTGGCAAAACTTTTTTATCTTCTAGTTTGTAACAAATAAAACTTATTAAAAGAAATGTTTTTTTTTAATATTTAAATATTAAATTTTTGTATAAAATTAGAACTTGGGTATCCTCCGTGCTTTAGTGTTACATTAAATTACATAAATATTTTTAAGTATCTAATATTTAATAAAGAGGGGGCCTGAATGGCCGAGTGGCTAGCGCTCTGGCGCTCGGTACAACAGGTTTCGGGTTCGAGTCCCGGCGGTGCCAGGGTTGTTTGTAGTGGTTCGGAATCCACTTTAAAAAGTAGGTCCCGGTCTAATAGGATCGTAGAGCGTTGCGGGGGCATTGTTACTCCGCGGCCGTGGCTTATCTTCAAGTTACACGCGCCCCCTGGGTAACGCAAAGTGAGTACGTCTGAGCAGCACTTGCCTTAAGGCATCCAAAGACCAAGCTGTCTGTGTTTGCCAGCTGCATTAGAAAGAAAAAAAATATATGATAAAGAAATGGCTTGATAAGACTACTGCACGTGTGAACTTCTGTTGTAAAAGAATAAATGAATTTATTTTGCTTATAAAATAGTTAAAACATAATAAATGTGTTGTAGAAATATTTTATTTTCTGTGAAGGTCACAAAATGAGATAGAAAAAAAATACTTTTAGACATCGTTTCTGCATCTAAATGTAGAATGACCGACATAATATGACAAATGATAATGAAAAAAATATTATATCAATGAGATGAACAGCTGTTAATGGAAAATCGAGTAAAAAAGAAATCCTAATTATCATTTTCGCTTATTGGATTATTGGAATTTTATTGGTCTAGCATTTTATTAATAATACATCAAATTACATCATCAAGTTAAATTTGCAATCATCAATACAGATGGTGAGAATAACACGCAGATTCATATTATAAATACATTGCTGCATGTTTAGACTAAACATTTATCGCGAATATTTTTAAATTGCAACAGTTACTAATGGGTTGGTGCATAATTATCAGGCGTTTCTTTGAAGTGCTATGTTTTAATAAAAATTTACAATATCTTATAAATTTGTGAATGAAAATATCCTTCTACTTTTAGGTTATAAAAATTCGTATCGATAATCATGCCCATATTCGTCATACTATTATGCTGTACCACTTTCAGAAAGGCTGGAAAGCAATGCAGTCATTTCGTGATCTCAACGAACCTTTCGGTGAGGGCACAATCAGCAGGGAATGTTTCAAATTTGGCGACATTAGCTTGGAAGATAAAGCAGGAAGAGGTCGACCATCGGATTTCGACGGCCAGGCACTTTTGGCAGCCGTGGAAGGGGAAAGCTTGGCAACTTGAATGCTGGCCGACAACTTCAATATGACCATTCAATCATCGTTCGGTATCTCAAAAAGTTTGAAAAGCTATGGAAATAGGCTGGATAGATACTCCACGAACTGAGTGACTACAATAAAGTCTAACGTGTCCGAATTTTCACCAATTTGCTGCAACGAAACGAGAGGAAACCGTTTCTGAAGAATCTTGTCACTGGAGTTGGCTTCTCATCGAAACCCTAAAAAGAGTTGCCAACGGCCGTACCATGCTGAATATACCGGTTCTCGTTAGATCACCGAAGTCAAGCATCATTGGGCGCGGTCAGTACTTGGGTGGGTGACCACCTGGGAACACCGCGTGCCGTTGGCAAATTTGGGACCTGAATGGCCGAGTGTCTAGCGCTCTGGCGCTCGGTGCCACAGGTTTCGGGTTCGAATCCCGGCGGTGCCATGGATGTTTGTAGTGGTTCGGAATCCACTTTAAGCCGTAGGTCCCGGTCTCCTATGACTGTAAGAGCGTCACGGAGCAAAAGTCAGGCTTCTACCTACGGGTGCTCCATCACAACAGAAGCTGCTTCCTTCCCCTTCAATCATGAGTCCATATGGGCTCGTGGGCTTGGCCAGCCAAGTGGGATAAGAAACAACAACCCTAAAAAGAAAGAAGGTCTGCGTTTCGCCAGGAGTTTCACCAAAAGGAATAACGAAAGCACTGCAGAAGGCAATGTGATGTGTTTGATGGGACAGAAGCTGAATCATCCATTGAGGAATCATCTTAAAAGGGATTTGTTATTGGTGGAACCCAACACCAAAATGAGTATGAATATGGTTATCGACACGCATTTTTATAATATGTTATGTTAATTATATATTTTCATTCATAAATTTATAAAATATTGTACATTTTTATTAAAATATAGCACGTCAAAGAAACGCCTAATAATTATGCACCAATCTGATAATTGCATTATTATTTTTGGTCACCGTCTTATTTTATACAGAATATCATACTGTATAGTTTGAAAGCTATCTAGAAAATTCTCTATTTGGCATCTTTGGTTAACTTCACGTTTTGTACAAGTTGTTTTATCATTTATAAAAGCCAGCGATCAGTAGGATACACATTATTTTTTGTGTTTTTCAATTGTTTAAATTAATTGAAATATCATTAATTGATTTTAGACAATAAAAATAATATTATGAAAAGAAATTTATGGCTTTTACTTTACTGGCAAATTATTTAAAAATTACTTAAGTTAAAAACCATGAAATAGAAATTAAAGAACTTACATTAAAAACCATGATTTAAGAAAATAAAGAATTAAGAAATGATAGAATTTGAGTAAATGAAAATTTAAATGTATCGTTTATACATTAATTATTTATATAATTTGAAGTCACAAATACATGTCAAAGCAATTATTGTAAGAATAATATGTAAAAAAAAATTAATAAAATTCCAGTAATTATAAAATCCGTTGAACAATTATTCAACTAATATTATTTTAAATCATAAAAATTATAAGATCAAAAATTCATTTCAGATTTTATTTTACCTAAAGTAAATATTCAGCTCTTTTTAAAATAAAATTTTTTAAAAAATGGAAAACTTTTTCAGGCGTCATATATTTTCTTTTGCAAAAATGTTAATGGAGTTTAAATATATATTTTCGTTTTCAGATAAGGAATATTAAAGAGAATTTTTGATAATTTATTAATATATCTTATATATATTTTTTGTGTGTGTAAAACACGAGATTTATGTAATATTATTAACATTTTTATTTTTTTATTTTTTTTTTTTTTTTTTTTTTTTTAATTTATATATTAAGTGAATTTTTTTTTTTTTTTTTTTGTAATAATTAAAGCATCTGAACTCTTTTCCAATAAAAGCCATTTAAAGTATTCTTTTCTTAAATCATTTTAAAATTACTTATAAGTATTTTGACAAAAAATATAAACGAGATTAATTAACTTTCAATAGAAGCTTTAATTAGAAGAATAAAAAAACTAAAATTAAATTTTTCGTGTTCTAAAATACTTACTTTGATATAATTTTAATAGAAGTTTAAATGGTATTAAATTTTTCTAAGTAGTAAAAAATAATTCATTTTCTGAAAATTCTATGTAATTTTATTCGTTTCATAGAAATTTTTATTCAAAAATTATATTGAAAAATTATAAAACTATCATCTACTTGGCATCAAATAAAAGTATTTAGCAATTAACTTGAAAAGAAAATTATTAAATATAAAAATACTTATGAAAAATTCTGTATTGCTGCGGTCTTAAGATTCTAACTGAAAAGAAATTCTCTTTCTCCAAGTATTGTTTTTACACAAGGTTTCCTGCGATAAAATTATCTAAATTTTTTTTAAGCTGGATTAATAAGGAATTTGTCCTGTATTGGCGCAGCAGCACCTGCAAAGGCCATCTGCCTACTGACATATTTCTAAACATGAGATGTTTTCTTTTTACGAGGTAGAGTTGTCAGCCAACATTCATATTAGATATGGACCTGCGGTTTAAAGTGGATTCTAAACCACTACAAACATCTACTAATGTGTCCAAAAAGTGAGACCAATTTTCAATTTAAAATTCCCGAGGTTTACGGAATTTCAATTTTGTTTTCTTTTTTATGTTGTTGGCACTGTCCTTGACATCACTGTGAAATTTCACGTCAAAATATTCATTAGGGTTTGAGTTACGCTTGGCTTTGTCAGACGCTAAAACTGATTCCGGTGATTTCTGAAATGTCTGAATTGATTGCGCGTGTAGAATGCTACAGTAGACATTCGGGGGGCATTTCTACATCAGAAAGAAATGTTTAGAAGTGGTATAAATAGCTCAAAGAAGGCAGAGAATGCGTTGAAGACGAAGAGCCCTTTGGTCGACTATCAACCTCAACCGACGAAGCTCAAGTCCAAAAATTAAAGATTTGGTGTTTGCAAATCGTCGATTTACAATTAGAGACCTTGCTGATGATGTTGGAATTTCAAAAGGATCGCTCAATTAAATTTTGGGCCTAAAACACGTCAAATCTCGATTAGTACCGAAAACACTGAATGCGGCAGCTCACACTACATTGATTCTTCGTGACTCTTTCGCCAAAAATGAAACCCATACCTTTCCACAACAACCGTATTCACACCAGCGACTTCTGGCTATTCCTTAAACTCAAAAGACCACTCCGGGGACACCGTTTTGAGTCGATTGAAGAGATTCAAAGTGAATCGCCGCGCTTTGAAGGCCACCCCTGCCGATGATTTCTTAGCATGCATTGAGGAAGCATTGATATTTGAAGAAAAATTGGTTTTACTTTTTTGGGCACAGTAGTATTTAAAAAATTCCAGTCACAAAAACGTTTTTTCAAACATGAAATTTACGAAAAAGATCGTTATTTTGAATAATAATAATTAAAATAAATAAAAGTTAATTAATATTTAAAATTAAATTAAATTAATCTTAACCTTGAAAACCCCTACAGTATACCATCTAATGCCGAACTCTTTTTCGGAAGCATCCGTTAACAATCCGCCCACGCAAGGCCATCCCTGCAGCATCCATGCTCAACCTTCGAAAAGGGATCGTCCGTCATCAGTTATAAGGGCTCAACTTGACAGCTTTTCTATTTGACAAGTCCGAAGTTGACTTCGCTCCCATCTGCCATCAGTGGCACTGTCACTCAGAAATCGTCTGCCCCCCCCTTGTTGACGTTCGACAACGCTACACCCCAATGACAGAATGCCAAACGACGGAATAAACTTGAATGGGAACGTTTTAGTATATTAGAATGCGGGATTTCTATTTTGGAAGACCGCCAATGTTTATTTATGGAGAGACGTCATTTCTGGAGTTATAGGGGAAGCGTTATTTTATTTGCTTGTGGATACTTAAGCAAATTTGAGGGCGGTTGTTGTGCAAATGCAACGGTCAATCATGCCTTCGAAACACGGCTTGTTTGCAACGAAGATAGCCCCTACTATTTTAAGTCTATTTAATGATGATGAGAATTACCAAGCTACAGTCTTAACTTCCATTTAATATTTTGCAGATAGAGAAAAAAAAATCGATTATAATGTCATGTGTCCATTTAAATTTATTATTTAAGTGAAGTTTTTTAATATTATGTCCATTTATTTATTATTATCATCATCATTGGCGCAACAGTCCCATGGTGTGCCAAGGCCGTCTGCCTACTGGCAGATTTCGAAACATGAGATGTTTTCTTTTTACGGGGTAGGGTTGTCAGCCTTACGCCCAGTGCTCTACAGTCATGTTTAGACTGGGACCTACAGTTTAGGTGGATTCAGAATCACTACAAACATCCATAGGACCGCCGGGACTCGAACCTGGAAAGTGTGGAAACCTGCGGTTATTATTATACAATATTAAATTTATTATTTCTCTTATTATTTTGTCATTTATTGGGTTGTTACTGTAAGCCTTATGTGATATTTTGTGGTACGCAAATATTTCTTTTAAACTTTAATTCTTTTAACAGTTTACCTACAGTTACAGGACCTACAGGACCTACAGTTTAGGTGGATTCAGAATCACTACAAACATCCATAGGACCGCCGGGACTCGAACCTGGAAAGTGTGGAAACCTGCGGTTATTATTATACAATATTAAATTTATTATTTCTCTTATTATTTTGTCATTTATTGGGTTGTTACTGTAAGCCTTATGTGATATTTTGTGGTACGCAAATATTTCTTTTAAACTTTAATTCTTCATTGGTGCAACAGTCCCATGGTGGGCCAAGGCCGTCTGTCTACTGGCCGATTTCGAGACAGGAGCGGCTTTCATTTACAGGTAGGATTGGGTAGGCCATTAGTAGCTTTGGTAGATGGATTAGATAATTTTACGGGTAGGATTATCAGCCATACACCCAATGCTTTGCAGACATATTAGACAGTTTAAAGTAGATTCCGAACCTACTACAAACATCCACGGTTCATGGCCCCCCTGGGACTCGAGACAGAAAGTTGTGGCACCGAGAGCTAATCATTCTGCCACCAGGCTCAAACTTCAATTCGAAACCTGAAGAACCAAAAGCCAGAGAGCTAGTCACTCGGACACCAGGCCCAAAGTTCAATTAAATAGCAATAATAATTCTTTTACCTCGAACTTCAAGTAATAACAAAAAGAAATATTGAATTACATTTAAATATATATACACACACACACACACATATATATATATATATATATACATATATATCATTCGAATATCGCCACTTTGACTTAAGATAATTTGTCATTTGTCTTAAATCTATATCAATGCAATATAGCATTACTTAAGGTTACACTTCTGGTGGTCTGCTAAACCTTATCATAATTCTTCACTGCAATTTATAACAAACACCTTCAGCAATAGCATTTAGCAGGTTCGCACCATCGTCCGAGCCCAACAGAAAAACTTTTTGGCTTGTGGATTTATCCTCTGCTTAGAGACGAGAACTTTCCATGGACTTCAAGCTAAGTTACCCTAGTTCAGGAACTTATTGAGCAATCCACCAAATCATTCTGACCCTTGTGTTGAATATTCTTAATTAGTTATATATATTTTTTAGTTCACTTATTGCATTTCAAGTTGACACACAAACTCATTCTGACTATATAATAACTAAGACTAAAATAACTATGTCGATCGCTTTATAAAGGTTATATATTGGGTACCACAGGCTTTAGATTCGAAATCTGACAGTGGCATGGACGTTTGTAAGTGGTTCGAAATCCACTTGAAACTATAGGTCCCGATCTAATTAGCCGAAAGTGGCAAAAGATGACAGTAGAGCGGCAAATGAAACCAATGGCGATATCATACTGATACCCCTATTAAACATATTGGTGAGGGGGAGGGCATAGAAATGCGAGACTAATATTTTCGGGTTGTATGGGAGAAACCCAGAAAATTCTAATCACGTGATCTGATTGCCCATGCAAGAGATTGACACAATAGCCATGAAATATATTTATTTATCAAAACACACCATATTGTGGAAACAACACTCAAATTCTTGCACACTGACATTGAAACATGAGTAAATGATATTGTCTGAGACTAAAACAATTTAAAAATAACTTTATTCTTAGGAACAAGGTCAAAGGTCATGAATATATTCAACCTGTTGCTTGTTAAACCAAGATATAAAATAGTTAATAAATGTTTATTAATATGAAATTCAATGTATGAAATCTATAATGATGAGAATACAATTAAATCCGTAAAACTAAATAGAACGAGATGGGCAGGATATCTACTGAGAATTAGCTCAGAAGGAACAGCACTGATAGTCTTTAATGCAATTCCTTCTTGCAGACGGCCAATAGTAGACTCAAAAAGTTTGGTTTGTCGTTCTATGGTCATTTTGTGCACATTTTAACGAAATAACCTATTTATTTTCTTTCATAGAAAAAAGTTAAATTAAAGAAAAAATTTGGAACTATGAGGTCTATCTCAACATCAGTTGTACAAACTTCTAAGTAGGATTTGGTTTGGTGCTCTACGGTCATTTTGTACACTTTGCGCTAATTAGACCGGGACATACAGTTTAACAGTGATTCCGAACCACTCACAAACATCCACGCCAAAGCCAGAATTTGAACGTGAAGCCCGTGGTACCAAAGGCTAGCCAATTTTCTATCAGGTCGCATTCATTCGAGAAGATTATGTCCACTTGTCTGTGGCATGCATATGTTGTACACGAGACATACACACATACAAAGCCCAGAACAACGAAAATAAAAGGACTTAATTTAAATTGAATTTATTTCAGACATAAATGTTATAGCTATCTTTTCGGGAAGGTAGCTATATCCTTTCTGTTTAAAAGAAATTCAAAATAATAAAAAAAAATGTAATAATACTATATAAATTTAAAAATAATGCTACATTTTTTTATCTAATCTTTTGCCTAATGTAATTTAGATATCCAATTTTATTACGATTACGAGTTAATGAAATCAATTTTATTACGAAACAATTTAATGAAACCAATGATCTAAATAGGTTTCATTAAATTGTTTCAGTTACTCAATATTTGGAGGACCATGATACCAATTCAGGAACTTCTATTGTAAAAAAAATTATGTCAGTAAGTTAACCGATATTTGAACTAAAAATTCTCAAACGCGAGGTAGCCATATGGATTGGTCATAACAATCTGATAGTTTCTTAAACCGTTTCAGTTACTCAATCTTTGGAGGACCATAATACCAATTCAGGAACTGCTACTGTAAAACAAATTATGTCAGTAAGTAAGATTACCGATATTTTTAACTAAAAATTCTAAACGCGAGCCAGCCATATAGATTGAAGCATGTGGTACCAGAGCTCTAGCCAATTGGCCATCAGGCCGCAAAAAAAGATGGAAAGATTGCTTAGATTAACAATTTAACTTGCTTAGATTAAAATTTACTTAAGTCAAAAAATTGGATTCTATTGCTGGCAGAAGGGCGGCATGGGAGAACCTTCTGAAGAAGACCAGTGCCCACAAAGAACTCTCGAGCCAATGTTAAATGATTGAATATGAAAGTTAAAATTATTAGTTTGGTAAATTTCTTTTTGAAACGGAAATTAATTGGATTTCATATTCAATAGAAAAGTTTGTTTTGAGGTATCATAAATATACTTGTTTACTGCATGAAGTTTAAAAAAAAGTTTTAATTAAACTTAAATTCCCACGCTGATTGAAATAAAGATTAAATGACATATCCTGATGTTTAAAAGAAAGAAATATTCATAGGTAGCTGATAAATATATTCTTTTACATATGGTTTTAATGATATACTGCATTGGAAATTTTATAAACTCAATCTCAAACTTAATCATAATTCCATTTTTAGATTGATAAAACTCAATACAACAAAACCATATTAATATAACGGTTCCACGTGAAAAGTTATGCTGAAAAGCTTTAATTACGTTTTTGAATAATGAAAAATCTAATTTTCAGAAGTTGTTTTTAAAAATAATTTGATTGATTTCTAAATGTTCTTAATTTGAAGGTTTGTTAGGTGTGATATTAAAATGAAACATTACTTAATTTTACATAATTATAGTATTGTATATTTATTTAAAAAATGCTTATTTCTTCTTTTGTATTTTTGTAAAGTTTGTTTATTCGTACGCCTCTATTTAAATTGAGTGTTTTGAACAATATTAAATTGTAATTATTTTTAATTATAAATATATATATATATATAATACATTGAGAAAAACATAAGCTATTCTTTTATAGTTTATTTTTTAATTTTCATTTCAGTATTATTGATTTATTAAGGGGTTAAAATTTGTTTATTCATACGCCTCTATTTAAATTGAATTTTTTTAGCAACTTTAAAGAATATATAACTATCTTAATTATAGATTATACATAACATTGAACAAAAAACGTTAGCTGTTCTTTTATAGTTATTTTTTAAATTTTCATTTCAGTATTGTTATTTTTTATTATTAAAGGTTAAAGTTTGTTTATTCGTACGCCCCTACTTAAATTGAGTTTTTTTAAAAATTTAAATAAAATTGTGTGTAATTATTTTAATTTAAATTTATGTGTAACATTGGAAAACAACATAAGCTGTTATGTAATAGCTTTTATAATTGTTCATTTCATTATTATTTTTTTTATTAAAGGTTAAAGTTTTCTTTTGCATTGTTAACCAGTATCCGAAGTAGGTGATATACAGGTTGACCAGTAGGTGAAGTTGTTAAAGGCTAAGGCAATTATGCATTATATGCAATATAGTACGTTTAAAATAATTACAATTTTAAAAATTCGTTGGATTTTCTTTTGCATTGTTGGCCAGTGTGTTGCCGAAGAACAATTTCCTTGTGTGTTGTTAAGACGGCTATGACACCAGCTCAATTATTTCACCGAAGTCTCAATTTATAAATGGTCAGAGTAAAATATCAATTTAAGACTGAAATCTCAGTCATAAGACGGAAATCTAAATTTATAATGACTAGTAGAGGCCAGAATGCTAGCTAATTGGCCATCAGGTGATAGGTAAGTTGACCAGTAGGTTAAGTTGTTAAATATTAAGACAATTATGCAATAAAGTATGATTAAAAGTATTATAATTTTTAAAATACGCTGGATTTTCTTTTGCATTGTTAACCAGTGTATTGCCGACGAACTAGATTCAGATATCTAGATTAGATTTAGAACTAGTTTTAGATTTTGGCCATTTTTAGTGTTCATTTCCTTATATGTAAGACGGCCATGACACTAGCTAAAGTTATCTAAACGAAATCTCAATTTCTAAACGATCCCTTTTCAAATTCCGACGATTCTCTAACCGAACCGCGGCGTTGCCAGGTTACAGTGTTCTAATTAAATTTCTTCAGCAAGTGATTAAGTTCGCATAATAGCTAAAAAAAACGAAGAAATAAGAAAAAAAGAAAATGCATTTTGCCTTTTCGCGGGAGCAACCAAAACATTATCTCCCCCCTTCTAGCTGCTGCTGAAACTTATTTCACTCCTCGCTCCTTCATATGATAAGGGGGCGGGGGTGGACGAAGTTATCTTCGAGCGTTTTAATAAGCTTCATAAATGAAAAGTAATTTTGGAAGGACACGGACCGGAAAGTATCAGTTCCTCTTTTCTCTTTTGTGTAATCGTCGGGAACTCGGGTTCCTTGTTCTTTGCATGGCACTGAAGAACCCTCCAAATATTCTTAAGTAAACCCTTGAGGATATTCCGGAGGAGGTAGGTTTCTTACCGGGGCCTTCTGTACACCCTGTAGCATTCCAAACAAATATATTTTTTCATTTGCTTTGCTTCGTGTTTGTTCAGGAGTGAGGTATGCTCCTGTTATTTACCATTCATTTAATGATGTCTGGAGCGCGTTTGAATATCAAAATAAGAGCCCGGATTTGTTGAAGTTTGTCCTTTGGGGACGTGGGGAAAGATGTCATTTGAGCCTCTCCTGTTTGGATAGTAATTTACGGAGATTTAGTGTTCGTATATGAACTGCAGATTTCGAGATTTCTTTTTTTGGGGGGGGAGGGGGATTTTGTTTAAATGAAACTAGTTTGTTTAGAAAATAGTGTGACTTTACGACTTTTTTAAAAAAGCACATAAACTTTTAAAGCTAATCTGTTAAATATGTATTAATAACTTTTTTGGTAACAATCTTGTGGTTTTTAATTTAAGCATAAAAAGAAATTATTCATGGTTAAGAAATTTTTTATTTTATTAAATTTTTAAGGTTATTTTTAATTTCGTAAATTTTTGGTACGGTTGTTATTTATTTTAAAATTCTCTTATATAATTCTAAAAAGGCCTATTGGCCGAGTGACTAGGACTATGGCGCTCGGTGTCACAGGTTTAAGATTCGTGTACCGGCTGTACTATGGATATTTGTAGTGGTTCGGAATCCACTTTAGATGTCGGTCTAAAATAGACGAATTTTAGACTAATTAGACTGGGACCTACAGCTTAACGTGGATATAGAACCACTAACAAACATCCATGTCACCTGCAGGATTCGAAGCTTCTACTGCTACTGCACCACACCACATCACTGTGCCTAGAGCTGAGTTGCCCCTATACAGTTTGGAAATGATGTGAGTGAAATGAATGGGCGCAAGATGGAGGCGAAAAATTTTGTATAATTCACTTTTGGAGGTACAGAAGTTGAACAATGGGAAAAATTCTTACAAAAACAGAACAGAATTTTAAAAATAGAGGGGGACGAAGTTATCTTCGAGCGTTTTAATAAGCTTCATAGAATGACAAGTAGTTTTGGACCGGAAAGTATCAGTTCCTCTTTTCTCTTTTGTGTAATCGTCGGGAACTCGCGCTGCCTTGTTCTTTGCCTGGCACTAAAGAACCCTTCAAATATTCTTAAGTAAACCCTTGAGATGTTCCAAGGGAAGGTTTCTTACTGTATGCCCTGCAGCCTTCCCAACAAATATATTTTTTTCATTTGATTTGCTCCGTGTTTGTTCAGGAGTGAGGTATGCTCCTGTTATTTACCATTCATTTAATGATGTCTGGAGCGCGTTTGAATATCAAAATGAGAGCCCGGATTTGTTGAAGTTTGTCCTTTGGGGACGTGTAGAAAGATGTCATTTGAGCCTCTCCTGTTTGGATAGTAATTTACGGGAGATTTAGTGTTCATATATGAACTGCAGATTTCGCGATTTCTTTTATTTATTTTTTGGGGAATTTGTTTAAATTCAACTAGTTTGTTCTGAAAATAGTGTGACTTTAAGTGACGAATTTAAATAAGACGTTTTTTAAAAGCACATAAATGTGTAAAGATAATCTATTAAATATATAGTAATAACTTTTTTGGTAACAATTTTGTGGTTATAAATATAATCATAGCTAGAAATTATATACGGTTATGAAATGTTTTACTTCATTACATTTTTTAAGGTTATTTTTAGTTTCGTAAATTTGTAGTTAGGTTATTATTTACTTTAAAATTCTCTTTTATAAGCTTATTATATTTTTAAGGGCCTATTGGACGATTGACTAGGGCTCTGGTGCTAACTACTAGTGCTTTTTCAACTAAAATACTGCAGTGTGTTTTTTTCAGAAACTATACATATTTCTTACTGAAAAAGCAGATGTGAAGATTCAGGAATTATTCAGAGTACCCCAATAACGACTGCTATACTGAACCACAGCAATTTGGAACAAACAACCCAGGAACGACAACTGCTTGTAGAACATAAATCTCACCACTCCACAAATCCAATAGAAGGACGAATTAACATATATTACTATCCAGCAATGGAGCTTGGGTATTCGACATCAAAAGTCAGGTTTCGATTTGAGCTTACTTAGTTTGGAAATTCAGTGTGTTACATTCCTATCCTTTCCATATCCAAGTATTGCAGTTTTTTTTATTGGTGATGATTTGCCAGATTCAAGGAGAGCCTTGATTGCATAGCAACCTCTATCACCTGCTTTGTGAATGAGAGAAGTTTCTTAAGCTTTAAGTCCATTGATTAGACAAAAAATGAGTAAGATATATATATTATTAATTTATTTAAAAATTATTTATTAATTATTAATAGCGTTTCAATAGCAATTCTTTGCATAAAGGCCTGTAACCAACCAAGTCATTAGCGTACAATAATACAAGTATTAGAGCACATACAACTTGCGAATATTTGCCGTTTGTCAGCATTGTTCTTAGTGGAATTTATTTGATTATTTAAATTTGGAAGATTTTTCCTGTCAGTCAATAAAGAAATAAATTCTTTCATTAAGAAAATTGCATTTTGGAATAAGTTAATATCTTGAATGGTATCTGGGTAAAGCACTCTATTGGTTCTGAGTCACAATTGCAGGAGCGGATGAAGTTGCAGAATTTTTTAACATAGAAGCAAAAGCTGACGTTGGGGACAACTTGTCTAGAAGGGATGATCTTGGGAAAAATTGCTTGTCTATTGGAGTTGGAGTTAATTTTCGTGAATTTGGGACAGCCTCTCCAGGCTGCAAGATGACAGATGGCGTTGCAATTAATACATTTTGGAACATCAGTTTTCCCTTCAATAGTACACTCCTTAATTTGTTAAGATTGTTAAACATTTTCAAGATTCTTAAACATTAAGATTGTTAAACAAACCTCCTACATTGTTTAAGATTTATATTTTTTACATTATGTCATAGAGTATCAAAAGTGTTGTCGCAGAAAAATTGTATAAAACCTTTTTAATTTTGCATTTTATAAATGAAATATTTTAAGTTAATTTTTTATTATTATCATGTGTTGATTCTATAAATTACATATTAGTAATATTACATATTATTACATGTTAGTAACATTTGTCATTGATATACAATTTAGCAAAATGTATATCAATAAAACATTTGTAACTGTAGCATTTGTCATTGCTATAGATGAACTGAAGAAAAATTTATATAATTGAGTACTTTGTCAAATTGTTTCACTCTCCATGAGTTATATAAAAGATATATATTAGTAATATAACTTATAAATATTAGTAATATAATATTAGTATTAATTATATAACATATTATTGCATGTTACAGATTAGTAATATTTGTAATTGCTAAAACTGAACTAAAAAAATTTGTATAATTGAGTACTTTTTCAAATTATTATAACTAAAATTTGAAATTGAATTATTTAATTTGAAACTATTATTACTCATAATTATAAAATATAAACATTTATATTTTATAATTATGAGTTATAATAATTTCTCCATGTATACTATTTCTAATAAATCAATTATTTTAAATTCAAGTTCTACACAAAAAATTACACATTTCGCAGTTTTGCATTTGTGTCTCAGTTTCAATATAACATAAACAAGAATTCTTATTATTTTTTACTATTGATTAATATATATGATAAAAATTAAACTATATATTAAAAATTTAATAACTTTGTAATTGCAAAAATTGGCTTGTTGTTCAAAATTGTTGGCTTCCAAAAGTCGTCGTTATTAAAAATTGGATGTATATCAAGGTAAAGTTTTATCATAATTATAATTTTTATTAGTGCACTATTTTTGAAAATTTATTTTGTGAAATATAGTTAGTATTTATAATAAATATAAAAACTTCTGCTTAGCACAATATATATATTATGTATATATTACGTATATATATTATTATATATTATGTATATATATATATATAATATGTATCATCATGATTGGCGCAACAGCCCCATGGTGGGCCAAGTCCGTCTGCCTACTGGAATATTTCGAGAAATGAGATGTCTTCTTTTTACGGGTAGGATTGTCAGCCCTACGCCCAACACTCTACCACTACCACCACCACTACAAACATCCATGGCCCCGCCGGGACTCCAACCCGAAACCTTTGGTACCGAGCGCCAGACCGCTAGCCACTCGACTATTCATTATAATATATATATATATATATCATCAGTTATTAAAACATAAAAATAATAAAGCTTGAATATCTATACGAAAAAATGTATATTAATTAGAACATCTATAAGTTATTAACTAACTTTATTCAAAAATATATTAAAGGATCCCAAAGTAATTTTGTAGATTTAATTAAGTAAAATTTCTCTGACATTTTAAAAATTTGTAACAATTTTATATTATAAGTCTCATATATTAAAAACCTTCTTGCTGAAATGTCTCTTCTAAGTATCTTTGAATATATATATATATATATATATATATATATATATATATATATATATATATATATATACATATATATATATCTGACTGAATGTTTAAAGTTTTAATCTATGACATGCAAATTACCTTTGACCTTTAACATAAACATTTTGCAACGTTTGCTTTCATCTCAGACTTTGCTTACTAAGTGACTTCGAGCGTAAAAAAGCTCACGGTGAGGTCTGTTCCACTGACAAATAACGTCATTTAATTTTGAGCTCTTTTTTATATTGCGGCTAACTTGAAGTATTTTGCAGAAATATATCAACATTTTTCTTTTTCTTTTGATATTACATTTCCAAACAAATTAATAATATATATTTTATAAAAAATTTTATAAAGTATAGAAGTTTATTTGAAATGGAAAGTTTTTAAAACATTTTAAAATGGTTTTCTGTTTTTAGAAAAATCTTAAATTAAATAGCACTACTATTGACTTAGTGGTTTTTTTGCTTATTAGATAGTCACGATTCTGTGGTTTTATAATGTGTGTGTTCGATGGCTATTGTGACAGTAATATTGTGTTTGATGGACCAGCGTCTTTGATGGCTATAGTGACAGAAAATTACTGATACACGTTACACGTATAAAAGTTATTATTGGCCTAGATTCGAGGCATAATAGTAATGTACACCTATGACATGCAGAAGTGCTTTAGTTCGAATCCAGAATCGGCGTTTGTTGAAGTCATTGCTTTCAGAGATACGGTATTGAATGTGTCAGTAAGTGTAATGATCTCATAATGATAGTGTTCCTGATGGGAGATTTTTTTTGTTTTCTTCCTATACAGGGCGCAAATGAGGGTTATTTTCTCTGGAACAAATAAGGTAATATTATAAGGTACTAAGACAATGTTATTTTTTCATCGACCGTCGTTGGGGTTTTCTTGGCAAAATTGGGAACTATGAAACAACAAAAAAAAAAAAAAAAAGGAGGTAACAACAACAAAAAAAGGAAAAGTATCAATTATTATTAGAATGACAAATCGTAGAAAGAGCTCTATGTAATTTGTATTTAAAAATTAAATTTTTATCCGAAATAGAAACAGTCACAATTTTAACTTCATTGTATTCAGTTTGGTCTTCATTGGTTCTTAGTTATTGTATTCAGGTTTTAGGTCTTGACTATTAGTTTTTATAAAGTCACTTTACTTATTTGCAAAAAGAACAACCTTACTTGGATTATAGCAAAAAACTTCCCACGATATTCTACTTATGACAAACAGAAGGCTGAAATGAAAAGATATAGTTTTGTTTTCCATTCATCTCTATAGGACAGCGTGCGAGGTGCAATTCATGCTGGCGTGAGGTAGAGCGTGTGCTACAATAACTTTTTTAAAATAAGATATATTTCGTGACTGTTGGGCGTATACACAATTAAATGGCTGGATCTCCATCCAGCTGTTAATTGTTCTCGCTGGAGTTAAAAATTAAGACATTTTACACTTTTTGTCGACTATCTGTAGGACTACTGAATAGATTGTAACGAAATTATTTGTGGTTTCATTATACAAAACAAGAAATACAAAAAAAAAAAAAAAAAAAAAAAAAAAAAAATTTAAGTCAATTCCTACTTTTTTTTTACCTCTATTGCAGAAAGTCCTTTATAAATAATTTTCATTCATTTTTTAAGTTTATCTGGCGCCATCTATTGGTAGATATATGCAACTTAAATCTAAAAAAAAAGTAAAATTGATTATTAAAATTTAATTAGTGAATTAATGTTTGAAAAAATTGTATTAACATCAAGTGTTATCCACTACAAGTTCAAAAAAATGTATTTGAACTTGAATGGAGGAATAAAAAGTATTTTATTAACGATTGAAAATTTGAACAAGATAGAGATAGGGAGAGTGTGAGCTAATAGAAGGAATTGAAAAAAAATAGCTACACGACAATGTTGGGCCCAATACATGCTCAGGCTTAAGACTCATTGGTGTAGGAAAATCAAAAACAGAATTTAAATGTAGAAAAAAAAATTTATTTATACGATATGGTCCCCTCTCATAATTATAAATCTCTGACAACATGAATTTATATTGAAATCATTCAGTTGATTTTACTGCTCTAAAAAAGTTGTTTTCTGGTTCTGGATAACAATCTAGATCCTGAAAGGCAGCACATGAGTTGCAGTTTCCCTCCTTAAAGTGTAACAGACTGGTATAAAATTGAGATTTTGAGATCTGAATGGTTAATCCATCTGAGGAATATCCACTTTTTTTAATTCCTTCTATTAGCTCACACTCTCCCTATATATATCTTGTTCAAATTTTCAATCGTTCATAAAATAATTTTTATTCATCCACTCAAGTTCAAATACATTTTTTTTTAACTTATAGAGGATGACACTTGATGCAAATATTAATTTGGTAATTACATTTAATTAATTAGTTTTTTTAGATTTAAGTTGCATATATCTACCAATAGATGGCGCCAGATAAACTCAAAAAAAAATGAATGAAAATTATTTATAAAGGACTTTTCTACAATACAGTGGAAAAAAAGTAGGATTTGACTTAAAAACAAATTTTTTTATATTACTTGTTTTTTTAATTTTTCGACCAAATGAGCCCGATATGTACATACGTTGTCTGACACGCCATTAAATGGAATTATTATCAACTGCACCCCTGAAAAGGACAACATAGGAATATAAGATCTTATCCCTATGCTTCCCAGGAGTCACCCTGTAATAAAGGCATCGAGGCCTTTGTGGCCATCCGATATGATGTCTGCGAAGGCCATCAAGCATCCATTGCTGTAAAGATCTCTTTCTTGGACGTTGAAAGATAAAAAGTGGGGGCCCTAGTTCACCCCAGATGAAGGCGAGAATCAGTAGATAGGCTGAACCATGATTCTTCCTCAGTGAATAGAATGGTACTCATTGATCTCTCGTCCAAAGTCGATTTCTTCTGCATCATGCTAAATGGATCTTCTAGTTCTCAGAAGTGAGGACAACGTAAATAAGTCTTCCTACAAATGGATTTCTCTCAAATAGCCTTCTGTGAATAGTAGTTATTTAAACTCTGGTACCTTTGCAGTATGAAGATCACGAAAGAGCTGAGGAACTTGTTGCACTCTTATTAACCCAAGCTATTAAGGACAAATAACGATCTTCATTGGCCATAGTGGTTCTTGGATGGCCTTGACCAAGCTTTATCTCAAATTTAAATATTCCAGTATCCTTAAACTGTTTCTAAAAGTTGGAGGTTGGTATCTGGTATATATCTGTAAAACGTATCTAGTTTTTATTGCCCAACGTTCTAGCAAAATGTTATTATAATATAATTTAAATATTTTAAAGAATTATTAAACACAAATTCCTTTCTTCTCATTAGAAATCATATTTTTTAAAAAATCTAGAAGCTAAAAAGTATTTAATAAAACAAACTTGATATTATCTCTCTTTATGACCAAATGAAACAACTGAATTTAATATATAATGCTTTCTGTCATATGAATGCTGTATTATCTTTTCTTCCTGGTTTTTATTGTCCAACATTCCAGCTTTCGACATACCTCACATTATTGCTCTCTTTTATTACCTCTCTTATTCTTCCTCTGCTACATATAAACGTTTGTTTATCATAGTGTTTATGTTATGTTTATGCGAGTAGTAATTGTTAACAGATGAATTTTCTAGTTTTATAGTGTTTAATTTTGTTCTTTATAAAAGTTTTTGTAACATTTAAAATTCAATATTCCAAGTCAAGAATTTAAATTCCTTATGGTTCAGTGCTTGTATTCATAATTAAAAATTAAGTAATTATTTATTTCTAATTTCTATTATTATCTGAATCTTTAAAATATTAAAGTTATCTTAATAACGAAAAGAAATTTCGTTATTTATTACTTATTTATTATATTATATTTGTCACGGAGAGTGAGAAATATAATAAATAAATAATAAAGTTAATAAATATTACTTTATTATTTATTTTATAAAGTTTATAACTATAATATAATAAATAATTATATTGAAATGCAAACTCCAAATATATAGGGCAATAATACAAAATATGTATAAAGAAAAATATGTGACATAAAATACTTATGATTTGTGAAACATAACTTAAACACTATTTAAACACATTTAAAACTTCAATAAAAGAAAGTCGTGTTTAAAATTATATTATTTATATTTTAAAACATTATGTATTATATTACATGTAATTAAATTACATTATTATATATTTTAAAAAGAAAATTTAAATGTACTGGAAAAATTATATGTGTTACTGGATTTCAAGTCTTTTTTTTTTTTTTTTTTTCCTTTTTTTTTTTTTTTTCAATTTCTTCTATTAGTTCACACTCTCCATATATATATCTTGTTCAAATTTTCAATCGCTAATAAAATATTTTTTATTCATCCACTCAAGTTCAAATACATTTTTTTGAACTTGTAGTGGATGACATTTGATGTTAATAGAGTTTTTTTCAAATATTAATTCATTAATTAAACTTAATTAATTATTTTTGTTTTTTTTAGATTTAAGTTGCATGTATCTAATAATAGATGGCGCCAGATGCGAGAGGAAAATTTCAACTTTATTTGTAAAGGTCTTTTCTGCAATATAATGAAAAAAAAGTAGGAATTGATTTTATAAATTTTTTTTTTTTTTTTTACTTGTTTTTTCCTTTTTTTGAACTAAACTGTGATGACAATTCGATATCAAACTAGAAAAATGAATTTCAACTTACTAACACTGTGATTATTTAAAAAAAATTAAATAAAAATTATCTCATATTATTAAAGATGCTTTTATGGAGATAGTGATCACAAAATTTTAATTTAAAGCTTTTAATTATAAGTATGTACTTTCTCTTTCATGTCAACTTATTTTATTCTACACATATAAACAAATTAAAAACATTTCCGCAATTAATTTAACTATGATAATCAGAACTCTATTATATTTACGTAATTCTTTTAAATATTAATATTCTTTTCTTAAAAATTCAATAAAGCATTAAAAACCTTTTTAAAGTTTAAACTTAGTAACAATTACTGAACTATGACTATAGGAAAACTGCTGTATATATGTGCCCGAGAAAAACTCTGAGATTCTGAGAAGTGTTGAATAAATGAAGTATGGAGATAATTAAATGTAAGACATGAAAAATGAAGAGCATAAAAGGCGGAATCGTGTTTATTTTAATCATAGACACTATTGTCATCTTGGAAGCATTTATAATTATTATTTTTACATTACAATTAAGATTATTATTATTGATTAACAATTAATACTACTGTTATTATATAAAAGTAAGACGAATTATTATTTTTTTTTTCAAAAACTCTTTATTTATTCTTCCAAATTTATTTCATCGCCTTCAAAGTAATCCCCTCCGGACACAGTGCACTTATGCCAACTTTTTTTCCAATCCTCAATGCATGCTAAAAAGTCATCGGCAGGGATGGCCTTCAAAGCGAGCGCCGATTCACGTTGAATCTCTTCAGTCGACTCAAAACGGTGTCCCACGAGTTGTCTTTTGAGTTTAGGGAATAACCAGAAGTCGCCAGGTACTAAATCAGGTGAATACGGAGGTTGTGGAACCATATGGGTTTCATTTTTAGCGAAAAAAGTCACAAAAATTAATGCAGTGTGAGCTGGTGCATTGTCGTGATGCAAAAACCAGCAATTGTCTTTAAATGAATGTGGCCTCTTTTTTCGTATAGCTTCACGCAAATAGCTTCACTTTTGAATGTTTACTGAACTATGGTTATAGGAAAACTGATGTATATATGAGGCCAAGAAAAATTCTGAGATACTGTAAAATGTTAAGTAAATATATGCTGTATGGAGATAATTAAATGTAAGACATGAAAATGAAGGCAAGCGAAAAAAGAGCATAAAAGGCGGAATCGTGCTTATTTTAATCGTAGACACTATTGTAAGTATGTGTACATTAATAAAATTAATTAATTAAAAAAAATGCTGCAATTGAATATTTGCATCAATTTGACGTTGAATTATATGTTTTTATATGAAAATGTAGATGTGAGGTAAAGAATTTAGATCATATTAATGTAACACGTTTTAAAAAACCGTTCTCTAACTTACAAGCACCCATTATGTTAGTTTAAGAAATTCCATTTTTAAAAAATAATAAATATGTAATGGTTTTATTTGTAAAAACTTTTATATTAAATTTTGGGAACAATGTTTATTTTGCTCTGTTAACTATACATTAAAAAATGTGCATATTATTCAGTCATATAAACAGGTGAATCCTGTGATACTTTGCTATATATAAAATTTTAACAAATTTCTTTTGTATAACTTAAAAATACATTTTAAAATATCTTTATATATTGGAAAAGATTTTTAAATGTTGACCTAAGTAGAAATTGACTTTAATTTTTTTTTATATATATATTACGTGTTTTTTTTTTATTATTTACAATTTACAATTATACAACATGGATTATAGGCATAAGGAAAATAAACATGCTTTTTAAATAACCATCTGTATAAGAATAAATAGCTCCTGTCTACACATGAATCTTGTTTCGTAACTATTTCTTACATGATTAAATAGAAGAATCTGATAGAATTCCTGTACAAATACCATAATATAATTTAGCAGAACGATATCTATTTAGCATTAGTGTATATTGAAGATTATGGCAGCATTGTTTAGTATCTAGTAAAGCCATTTCTGTTATCTCTGCTCCTTTTACTTTTATATATGCAGAAATATTTTCAGTTCATTGTATGCGTATATTCAGAATTCCAAAAGCTATTTTAGACATTAAATTGATTGTAAACTGGATGACATTGAAGTATTTTGTCATAATATAGTAAAGTTTCTATATTAGTGAGAACAAAAATCGTATTTCATAATGATTCAATTTTATCAGTTTTAAATAATTTAACTCAATGCCATTTAACAACCTACTACAAGGATGCCTCGTATTTGTAGGCATCTAGGAAAATGTTATAAATACTTTGGAACTAATAAGTGTGTTTCATCATTGAGTAAGAGTGTTATGACAAGTTACAGAATATTTTCAGAATTCTAGAAGCTCTTTTAGACATAAAATTGATGGCAAACCCACTAAGATTATTGTAAACTTAATGGCATTCAGGTATTTTGCAATAATAAAGTAAAGTTGCTATATTAGTAAAATAAAAAAAAAAAAATTATATTTCATAATGATTCAAATTTATCAGTTAAAAATAATATAGCATTGCTATTTAACAACCAACTACAAGGAAGCATCTTATTTGTGGCTATTTATTAAATAACGCTCTATGTAATTAAAATTAAATGTTATAAACGACATTAAATAAATGTTATGGAACTAGTAAGTGTCTTCCATCATTGAGTAAGGTTTGGTTTTCATCTTGTGCACTCTTTAGACTAAACAGACCGGGACCTACAGTTTAAAGTGGATTCCGAACCACTCACAAACATCCATGCCACCGCCAGAATTCGAACCTGGTATCAAAGTCCAGAGCGCTAGCCAATTGGCCATCGGGCCGCCTTTCATTGAGTAAGAGTCTTATGGTAAGTTATAGGAAATTTCTAAAATTCGAGAAGCTCTTTTGGACTATAAATTGACGGTAAAGCTACTAAGATTATTTGAAACTTCATATGTATATAATGATTCATAATGATATATTCATATTTCATAATGATTCAAAATTTTTAATTAAAAATTTAGTTTAAAATTTTCAATTGATCAATTTTAAACTTGAACAACCACAAAAATTTAACCAAACCGTATTATTTACATATTTCCAAATAATAATATTAATAATAATAATAATAATAATGTGAATAATTTTATTAATCATAAACTGTCTGTAAGAATACAAAAAAAAAAAATAGGAAAAATATTTTCATTAAAAAAACCGGAGATAATTTTTTGTTTGTTTATTATGACTTGTTTCTGTGCAAAGTCTTGGAATCAAATTGGCACAAATATTCTCTCTGAAAATGTCTTCCTCTGTATCCTTTCCTCCAACTTCATCGATCAAAAGTGCGAAATCGGCTTTTTATTTCACGAAAGGGACATCCCTGACATACGGGTGCACTGATTGGAGATGACGTCGAAAAGATTGCTTTCCTAAACAGTTTCAGCACGACTAAACTAGGAGAAAGTTGCCTTTTTTTTTTCTTTCTAAAGCTATATTTAGCTCCGAATTTATTATGCTGGAATATGTAATACAAGACAACATTTTTAGAGCATTTCTAGTCTAGCATTTAGTCATATTTTTTCGTTATTGAGTGTATATATTATTAATATTTTTAAACATTGATAATATATATAAGAATATTTATGTCTTATTTGTCCAAACATGTCTTACACGAATCTTATGTCATGAAAATAAAGGAAAAGATTGGTATGTAAATGTGAGTGTATTTTATAAAAGTTAAAACATCACAACATTTAGAAGTAAAATTCTTTCACAAAATGCATTATTTTTTTTATCAGATGTATAGTATTTGTAAACAAAGTACTACTACGCCCAAAACGTAAGACCAATTTTTGTTATTTTTTTCAAAAAATTTTTATTTATTCTTCCAAATATTTTTCATCGCCTTCAAAGTAATCCCCTCTGGAAACGATGCACTTATGCCAACCTTTTTTCTAATCCTCAATGCATGCTACAAAGTCATTAGCCAGGATGGCATTCAAACCGCGCGTCGATTCACATTGAATCTCTTCCATCGACTCAAAACGGTGTACCTGGAGTGGTCTTTTGAGTTTAGGGAATAGCCAGAAGTCGTATGGGAATATCCAGAAGTGGCACGGTGTTAAATAAGGTGAATATGATGATTGTGGAAAGATATGGGTTTCATTTTTAGCGAAAAAATCACGAAAAATCGAAGTAGTGTGAGTAGGGGCATTATCGTGATGCAAAAACCAAGAGTTGTCTTTAAATAAATGTGGCCTCTTTTTCCGAATAGCTTCAAGCAAACGACGCATAACACTCAAATAATATTCCTTGTTGACAGTTTGGCCCGGCGAAAGGAATTCATAATGCTCTACACCACGGTAATCGAAGAAAACAGTCAACATGATCTTGATTTTTGAGCTACTTTAGCATGCTCTTTTCAGTCTTGCTTCACCTTTGGCACGATATTCGCTCGATTAATCGATTGTTTCCGGGTCGTAAGCATAAATACAAATCTCATTTCCAGTTATGACGCATTTCAACTTGTCCTGATAATCAGAAAGCCTTGTTTCACACATTTCAACGCGACGAAGTTTTTCCAAAACATTTAGTGTTTTCGGTACCAATAGAGATTTCACGCGTTCGAGGCCCAAAACATCTGTTATAATGGAATTGACCGATCCTTTCGAAATTCCAACATCATCAGCAAGGTCTCTAACTGTAAATCGACGGTTTTCATACACTAAATCTTTAATTTTTTGGACATGAGCTTTGTCGGTTGAGATTGAGGGTCGACCAGAGGGCTCTTCGTCTTCAACGCTTTCTCTGCCTTCTTTGAACTGCTTATACCCTGTTAATCCCTGGAAGGCTGCCTTGGTCGTCATTTTAAAATTAACAATTGAAAGATGATTTAATTTCCGCTAATGTTGCCAAAGAATGAACGTTTGCTACTTGGAACCTGACGAAAAACTCTTTTAGCGGTACGATTTTTTTAGAAGCCAAATAAGATTTGAAAAAAATATTGTAAAAGATATTAAATTATAATATCCTTTTAAATTTTTATAATTAATGATAATTCTTTTTTATAGTAATAATAATATAATATTTTGCACATTAATTGATTGAGCCAAAGATTTAAAAATACAAAACGTATCATGTTGTAACTCATTCATTTAAAATTAACTTGATTATAAAATTCTTTCGTATTAACATTTTTTCAAATTAAATGCTTATTTTTCAATTAAAGGAAATAAAGTTTTAAATAAATTGCAATTAAGATGCAAACTATATATTTTGGAGATATTATATAAATTATAATAAAGTAAAATAACTTTTTTAATTTTTTCACAAGTATTTAAATTGTAGTCGTAAAGAAGTGATATATATTATTCTACTATAATTTTTTAAGAATATATATACAGAAAATCACTTTTCAATTTTTTAAAATGCAAGATCAAATTTCAGTTAAACTTATATTTAATTTATTAAAAAAATAAATAAAAATTTTTAACGGGAAATAAAATGATCAAGAA
This sequence comes from Caerostris darwini, assembly GCA_021605075.1. Lineage (NCBI taxonomy): Eukaryota > Metazoa > Arthropoda > Arachnida > Araneae > Araneidae > Caerostris > Caerostris darwini. Next base: position 158,449 of record BPLQ01004400.1, read on the forward strand.
ATGAAGTGCTCTTAAGGTTCAAATGATATATTTTGAAAAATAAATATACTAAAAAAATATACTAAATTAAAATATCCTTTTTACTAAGTTAAAATATCAAATATTTTAATTAAAATATAAAATACACTAAATTAAAATATCTCTTTTTAGTTTTTCAAATGTAAACAAAAAATATTTTAATAGTAGTCATGAGAAGGTATAATGTATAAAATATTCTACTTTGACTTTTTTTTTTAAAGAAAATTTAATAAATGTAAAAAATTCAAAAATAATATACAAAATCACCTTCCAATTTTTTTTTTAAACACAGGATCAAATTTGAATTAAACTTATGTTTAATTTATAAAAAAACAGATAATAAAAATTTTCAATGGGGAATAAAATAAATTAAATAAAAAGAAACAAGATTATATATTTGCTGAAAAGTTATAATAATAAATATTAAATAACAGTTAAGCTATCAGCTTTCAGATGCTTATAAAAATTATTTTTCAATTCCTATTATTAGTTCACACTCTCCCAATATATATCCTGTTCAAATTTTCAATCGTTCATAAAACACTTTTCATTCATCCACTCAAGTACAAAATACATTGTTTTGAACATGTAGTGGATGACACTGGATCTGAATACAGTTTTTTCAAATATTAATTCATTCATTAAATTTAATTAACTAATTTTAGTTTTTTTTAGATTTAAGTTAGATGTATCTAATAATAGATGGCGCCAGATGTAAGAGGAAAATTTCAACTTTATTTGCAAAGGATTTTTCTGCAATATAGTGAAAAAAAAATTGAAATTGACTTGAACATTTTTTTATATTACTTGTTTGTGTAGTGGTAGCTAATAAGATTGCTATTTACCTACTATTCCATTAATGCTAATTTATCGCAATTTTAAAATACGTGGTATGCATTTATAGTAAATAAAGAAATGCTACAAATGCTTTTGTGATATGCACAAAATAGTGATATAATGGATAAGTAGAAAAATCCAGTTTCTCAGCAATAAATTATCCATTATAAGATTTGAAGAATATATAAATACTAACCTTTGTTTTAGCTACCGCTTGCTAATACTAACGCGCTCGGCTTTGGAATAAAAGTATTTGTAAATTAGTAGAATTTACGTAATATGTGACGTATCCATATCTGTCGGTAATTGTTTATCATTGCCGACCAAATTGCTACGCCAAATTGTCCTAACAGTATCGTAGCTAATGGTAATGCTACGCCAAATTGTTCTAAAAGTATCGTAGCTAATGCAACGTTTATCAAATGCAAGTCACAAAAGAAAAAAAATTTCAAAACGATATACAATTATTTTTTATATAATGAATAAACATCTACATTACGGATAAAAATATCTATGTATGGATATAATTCTATATTATGGATATTATATTATAGATAAAAATAAATTTACATTATGGAGAAATAAGTTCAGATCCTTAATTTTTTGTTGCTGCCATAATGAAAAACTTTAATAATAAATAAACAAAATAAATAATTAATTTAATTCGATTAGTTATGTAATTAACGGAATATTCAAATGAAGTATTATTAATTATCTGTTTGAATTTCAACAAAGGCAAAGAAAAAATATTGTTTGTTTAAAGTTTCTGGTTATTTTAACGAATATTTGTATTCATTTTGGAATAATAATTTCCACAATTAACTTTAGCAAGGTCAACATAATAAATAATTAATATAATTCGATTAGTTATCTAATTAACGCATCAGAATATTCTAATGAAGCATTTTTATCGGAATATTCGACATTTCAAAATAATGAATTTAATTATCTGCTTGAATTTCCTCAATGATAAAAATTAACAAAATATTCTTTGTCTAAATTTTCTAGTTATTTTAAAGAATATTCTGTACTCATTTTGGCATAATAGTTTCAACAATAAACTTCAGCAAGATCAACATAACAATAATTATCAGCATAATAAATAATTAATATAATTCGATTAGTTATATAATTAACACATCAGAATATTCTAATGAAGCATTTTTATCGGAATATTTGACGTTTCAAAATAATGAATTTAATTATCTGTTTGAATTTCATTAATTATAAAGAAAAAATAATGTTTGATTAGAATTTTCTGTTATTTTAAGGAGCATTTTGTACTTATTTTGGTATAATTATTTCAACAATGAGCTTCGTCAAGGTCAGCATAATGCTTATTTAGAAATTTTTCTCCAACAGTTTCTAAACAAAAAATTATATGTTGCCACTTAGAAATGAAAGTTCTTTAAATAATCATAATTAAAACGTGTCGTCATAAATGTTGCCACTCAGTCTTATGAAAGTTATTTAAATAATCATAATTAAAACATGAGAAGTTTAACATTATTATAAACTATCTTTAGTAAAAAAAACCGTTAATTTTTAAATAAATACTGCAATAATTTTCTGTTTAAAACTTTATATTTTTCTAGAGATCGTATTATTAAGATTATTTGATAAAAAAAAAATTATTACATTTATATACAGTAGAACCTCTTTAAGTCGAACCTCGATAAGTCGAAGATCTCTACAACTCAAAAAATTTTTTTGTTTTCTTCCCTTCAAACCCCAAAACCTCCATTACTCAAAATTTCAACCCCACAAGCCATTTTGGTATATATTTTCCCTCCATAACTCGAAAAAAAAATTTGAACTCTGTATCTCGAACATTAGCAATGTCTGATTTTACAATCTTTTTTACAACCTTTACAACTCGATCACTTCAAACTAATTACCTTTATAGCTCGAAGAAAAATAAGTTTCCGTCTTTAAGGATTTGCCGACAATGGACGTCGTTGTTTCCTAGAAAACAATGTATGAGTATATAGGTAGTAAATAGAATAACCAATTCTATGAAATAGCAACTCGGAAGAAAAAGAATTTTCTGCTCTTTATAGCTTAGATAATGCTATAGATAGAGAACGATCGAATTGTCTAAAGCAAAAAAAAAATAATAATAATAGCTGACTTTTTTAATACATAATATTTTTAATTTTAAGGTTGTTTCGGAATTATTTTAATTTTTTTTTATTGTAGTACATAATATAACTTTTAAGTTGCAAATAAACATGTTTATTACCTGTGTAACTTTAATTTTTATTTATCTTACCTCTCTAACTCAAAATAAGTTAAAAAGAATCTAGACCTCTACAAGTCGAATATTTCCTTACAAAATCCGTGTAAGTCGAAAACTCTATAACTCTAATTCTTTGGCGTTTTCCGTGAAGTTCGACTTACAGAGATTCTACTGTATATCGATACACATAATATGTATATAACATCATTATTTCTAAGTAGTCGGCATATCAAAAGATTCTTTTTCTTTGGGCGGATAACTCGAAAATGTTATAAAATGAATATAAAAAGTCACTATTTTCACACCCAACATTATTTCCAACTTGATAAGAAAAAAAAAAAAAAAAAAAAAAAAATAGGGAAACGTAAGCTTTCTGAAGAATCCCTACATGTTACTATTAACCATCCGGGTTAAAAGTTCTTTTTTTTTTTTTTTTTTTTTTTTCAGTCTTTTTCTCCCCTTTTTTTTTATGAAAATCCCTTCCGGAAAATCCCTACATCAGAGAAATGAAAGCGTTTTTGATGAAGCCTTGAAAGGTTTCGTATGGATGGTCCTGAAATAGAGAGAGAAGCAACAAAGCGGATTCATTGAATCGGGGTGGTTTTTGGAAATCCCTTTTTCGGTAAAAGTATTCGGTATTTTTGCTGAAAAGCCAGGGAATTTACATTTCTAAATTCCGAAAAATCCTTTTTGTGGAGAAAAAAGTTGAAGCAAATCTTTTAAGTATGGCAGTATTTCGATATTCACGACATTTCAAAATGAGCTCGAACATTTTAAAAATTTGAATGAGTGTAATCGCCAAAATAGGGAAATGTCGAAGGTCGAAAAAGTTATTTATTTATTTATATTTTAAACGAAATAATTTTTTAAAATATTTTTCCATAAGATTCAGCATAAATTTTATTTTATAATTTAACTTTAACTTTGCACAACTCTTTTACGAGCACGGAACTTATTTTCCTGCACTTAAAATCTTGATAATATTTGTAAACTTACATAAATAAAAAACATCTCAGAAAATTTATTTTGGCTCATGTATACAGTATTACTTCTTGAGACCTGTCATCATCTGTCAAAAGGAATTAATTTTTTTTTTTTCAAATTTAAAAATTTTTTAATAAACAACTAAAAAACAATTTTTATAATTTTATCAATTTTTTTTCAAATTTTTTTGTGATGCCTTACGGAATAGTGTCTTATATATTTATGATGTAATATTTAGCTTTATAGAAAATAAATTTTATATATATATATATATATTGTTATATCTTTCAAAACAAATTTCAATTAATGTTTTATAAGAATTAATATAAATGTAAAAAAAATATGCTGTAAATGCCTGAATGTTTCTCGCATAATGATGTTGTTTAATATAAATGCAGATACAAGGCATTTTAATACATAAAAATTTTATATTAAAATTTCTTAAGTATATTTTGATAACTAAAACGAATTTACTTTATACTTCCTACTGACCCAAAAAAATTTAGAAAAATAATAATAAATATTATGTATAAAAATGCTCGTGAAAGAAATTTTAAAAAATATCACAGATTTCAGTGAAAATTGAAAATGGTCAAGGACAAGAAAAACCCTTCTCCCGAAAACAGTACCCCTATATTTTATGGCCAAAAAAATGTAATCGACTGGACCGATTTACAAGTTACCCGTGTTATTATTTAGTATTTACTCACTATATTGCTTGAGTTTTATTTTAACGATGCTTTGTGTAATTTTAAAGCATAAGTTACTTATTATTACTTATAATTTAAAAACTTATGTTCCATTACACAAAGCATCGTTAATTTTTAAAAACTTTATGTAATTAGAATTTAATATTTGATATTTAATTTTACAACTTTTCAATTCCTTGTATCAGCTCACACTCTCCCTATATATATCTTGGTCAAATTTTCAATCGTTCGTAAAATACTTTGTATTCCTCCACTCAAGTTCAAATACATTTTTTTTTAACTTGTAGTGGATGACACTTGATGTTAAAACAGTTTTTTCAAATATTCATTCAGTAATTAAATTTAATTAATTAATTTTAGTTTTTTTTTAGATTTAAGTTGCATATATCTACCAATACATGGCACCAGAGAAACGACGTAAAAAAATGAATGAGATTTATTTATGAAGGACTTTTTGCAATAGAGTGAAAAAAAAGTAGGAATTGACTTAAATTTTTTTTTTTTATATTACTTGTTATATTCACGTGATAATAATAATAATAATAATTTCAAAACTTATTTAAATTTAAACAATTTGTAATATATATATATTTACGATTTAATGTTTAGTTGTCATTTTCAATTTAATATTTGATTAATGCCCTTTTTAAAAACGATAATTTCCTTTTCACTCAAAACTGATTCGTAACTGCTTTATCAAAGAAGAAAATTATTGTGTATAAAAGAAATTCGTGAAAGATCTAAAAATAAAAGCATAACTAAACAATATATAAAAAAAATTCGTAAAAGAAATTTAAAAAAAAAAATTACAGATTTTAGTGAAAATATCCAAAATTGAAAGTGGTGAAGGACACGAAAAACTCTGCTTCCGAAAACAATTCTTCTAGATTTTATGGGTAAAAATGTAAAGCGAAAAACACACGATTGTATTTTTTTTCCATCGTATTCTCCTTATGTATCCCATGTACAGTTCACTAAATGAATCGCCACGAACTCCACACCATTATTTTATGAAAGAGCTTTCCCACAATTGCAAGCCATGCAGTTCTGAGAAGAATATAAAGAGCAGTCATTTCACATTCATATGCTATATTCCGGAAGATATTCCAAAAATGTCCATTAAGCTGCATATAATAAGAGATAAGAGACGATTACTACGATGTAATAACCATCACCAAATTTACTACTGTGCCCAAAAAGTAAAACCAATTTTCAATTTAAATTTCCCGGGCATATGGAATTTCAATTTTTTTTTTTTCTTTTACTAGGTTGTTGGTACTGTCCTTGACATCTGTGTGAAACTTCACGTCAAAATATTCATTAGTGTTTGAGTTACACTTCGCTTTGCGAAACACTAAAAGTGATATCGGCGATTTTTGCAATGTCTGAATTAATTGAGCAGAGAACTTGCATTAAATTTTGTTTGTGGAATGAATATTCGTGTGCGGAAAAGTATAGAATGTTGCAGAAGGCATTCGGTAAACAAACTATATTGGAAAGAAATGTTTACAGCTGGTATAATAAAATAATCGTAACGCTAAAAGACTTTGTCGTCAGATTCCAAGTAGCGAACGATCTATTTAACGATTTTCACTCTTTGGCGACATTAGCGGAAATTAAATCATCTTTCAATTGCTAATTTTAAAATGGACAACCGTGGCAGGCATCCAGGAAATACTTTCTGCTTTTAAATCTTTGTCAATTGCAGTAGAAAACAAAAAAAATTATCATTAATTAGAAAAATTTATAAGGATATTATAATTTAATATCTTTTATAATAATTTTTTCAATTCTTATTTGACTTCTAAAAAACTCGTACTGCTAAAGATTTAAAAATCTAAAATCGTACCGCTAAAGATTTGAAAACCTAAAATCGTATCGCTAATAATTTATAAGTCGACTAAGGCATAATAATATTTTTTTCAAATCTTATTTGGCTTCTAAAAAAAACCTACCATTAAAGATTTAAAAATCTAAAATCGTGCTGTTAATAATTTATAAGCCGACCAAGTCATAATAATTATTTTTTCAAATCTTATTTGGCTTCTAAAAAAAATCGTACCGCTAAAAGATTTTTTTCAACAGATTACAAGTAGAAAACTATCTATTTAACGATTTTCATTCTTTGGCGACATTGGCGGAAATTAAATCATCTTACAATTGCTAATTTTAAACAGAACGACCAAGTCATAGTAATTTATAAGCTGACCAGGGCCTAATAATTTATAAGCCGACCAAGGCATAATAATATTTTTTTCAAATCTTATTTGACTTCCAAAAAAATCGTATTGCTAAAGATTTAAAAATATAAAATCGTACCGTTAATAATTTATAAGCCGACCAAGGCATAATAATAATTTTTTCAAATCTTATTTGGCTTCAAAAAAAAAATCGTACCACCAAAAGATTTTTTTTTCTTCAGATTCCAAGTAGCAAACGATCTATTTAATGATTTTCATTCTTTGGCGACATTAGCGGAAATTAAATCATCTTTCAATTGTTAATTTTAAAATGAACGACCGAGGCAGGCATCCAGGGAATACTTTCTGCTTTTAAATCTTTGTCAATTGCAGTAAAAATAAAAGATCCCTCTCTATCACTGCTTTTCAATATAAAAGGTGGGGTGGGGGAGGAACATTTCGGTATTCTACTTTGATTATTTCCTTTCTGAAAATAGCAAGGCAAATGGAAGCCATGAAAAAGACATTAATGATTCGAGAAAAGCTGAAAATGGCTTTTAGTGGAAGTCGCAACGAAGCATATGCAATGACGACGGAGGAGAAGGATATGGATGGCATATGCATAGAAAGGTATGCCTTTTAATGAAACTTTTTATTTTTATTTTACTGCGAGGTTTAAAAGTACAAAAGATGTCTTAAAAGTATTTTTCGCTTGCGAAATGGTTGTTTACATAAATATTTAATAAAGGCTGTATTTAATTTAATAATAAAAGCAAGAGATATATTTTTTTTATTATTAAATATAATTTGTAATTTATTAATAAAGTAGATGATTATTTTTTAAAATAACTTTACAAAATTAATTTTGTTATTAATTAATAATTTGTTTATAAAATAAATGATCAATTTTTAAGATATCGTTAGAAAATTAATTTTGTTATTAATTAATAATTTATTAATAAAGTAGATGATCTTTTTTAAAATATCTTTCCAAAATTAATTTTGTTATTATTTAATAATTTATTTGTAAAGTAAATAATCAATTTTTAAAATATCTTTACAAAATTAATTTCGTTAATTATTAATAATTATTTAATAAAGCTAACTGCTATTCGCTGGAGTATTTTATAATGCTTTCCCTAGAAAAGTATATGGGGACACCCCTCATATATTCTGACCCCTGAAAATATTCTTAAATTAAATATACTTTCATTCGTGTTTCGCATGACATTTTCAGAAAAACTATGCTGTTTAAGTGAATCTTACTTTATCATTTTAAATTGCACTATTTAGACAATGATGGATACCTATTCGTAGCCTCCTTCCTTTAAAAAGTCATATCAAATCCCCAATCGTATCAATCATACACAAATTAATATATGTCCTATTTTTAAAATACGATTTTTTAACGTTATAGTCTTATTTTAAAAACTATTCATAAAAGTTTTATAGTTTTAAAAGTGCCCAACTTAACCAATTGAGATAGGTAAAATCCATCATCATTATTTTCTTAAATAATAAATCATCAATGTTCCTCAAAATTGATTGAACTGATTCAACAATAGTATAGATATCGATTTGTTTATCAAAGAAAAAATGAGCAAGTATACATTCCAAAAATACCCCATATGCGCAGTGGAATGATTGTATCTTATTAAGGATGCATTTCTAACAAGAGTAGGTAGCTATTTATTTGATGGAAACTTGAATAAACATATACCATATTTATTCAAACGCATATTGATTAAACTTTACCGATAGTGATTAACAACTGAAAACTGATCTATAGTGATCTGCAAATGAGAAAAGATTAAATGTCCATGGCTTTCACTAAGTATGACATTCATCTCATACATTCCAAAAGCGCACCACCCACACAACAGAACGATAGAAACACGATACCTTTAAAAGTGATGGCTACATGATGAACAAAGTGTAAGGTAACAGTGCCAGTAAGATAGAGCCTTAAAACAACAGCACCAGCAATCTTCCTTAAACCAAACTGACCAGACACTACAACAACAACATCGATAGTGATTTAGAGAAGCCTTCCATTAATCTCACCACTACTGCCATCACTCGCCATGTAATAAAAGAAGCCAGGGGTGTATTTCATAGCAGGGAGAGGGACGAAATAAATTGTTCGATAGAAGCGTTCGATGAGAAGGAACTCGAGAGAAGGGGGGATGACTGAGTGACGTTCCACTAATGAGTACTGGAGTGGTGCTACTAGAACGCGTGTCGGGGTTGTCTTCCATAGTGGTAGTCCCTCTCTCTCCCTTTAATAGCTGTTGCCTCAGAGGTTTATGGCGTCTTCGGGTATGGGCGTCGTCGAAATGGCGAAACAACATTGGTAATTGTTTGGTAATCATCGCAGATAAGAATTCAATTTTAAGATCCATAAATTTTTAAATATATTCAAGATCTTGATTTGCATTTAAAATGTATGGCAACTTTTTTATTAAAAATCTTGCACTCTTTATAATTTTTCTTAAGACACAACCTTTATTCAATTTCTTCTATCAGCTCACGCACTCTATCTATATATATCTTGTTCAAATTTTCAATTGTTCATAAAATACTTTTTATGCATTCACTAAAATTCAAATACATTTTTTTAACTTGTAGTGGATGACACTGGATGTTAATACAGTTTTTTCAAATATTAATTCATTAATTAAATTTAATTAATTAATTTTAGTTTTTTTTAGATTTAAGTTGTACATATCCACCAATAGATGGCGCCACATAAACTTAAAAAAATGAATGAAAATTATTTGTGAAGGATTTTCTGCGATAGAGTGAAAAAAAGTAGGAATTGACTTTAAAACTTTTTTTTAATATTACTTGTTCCTTCTTTATAAAATATGCATTGTGGTATAATTATAAAATAATTCATTCTGAAGACCAATCCATATGGCTATAGTCCATAGCAGTTCCTTCTCTCTCCCTTTAATAGTTGTTACCTCAGAGGTTTATGGCGTCTTTGGGTATGGGCGTCGTCGAAATGGCGAAACAACATTGTTAATTGTTTGGTAATCATCACAAATACTTAGTAATACTTCGTAATTTTAAGATCCATAAATATTTTAATTAATATACTCAAGATCTTAATTTGCATTTAAAATATAAGGCAACTTTTTTTTATTAAAAATCTTACGTTCTTTATAATTATATAATCCATATGGCTAGCTCGAGTTTTAGAGGTTTTAGTTTAAAATATAGGTAATCTTACTTACTAAGATAGTTTGTTTTAACATTTCCTAAATTGGTATCATGGTTCTCCAAAGATTAAGTAATTGAAACGATTTAAAGAAACCATCGTGTTGTTATGACCAATCCATAAGGCTAACTCGAGTTTGAGAGTTTTTACTTTACAATATCGGTTAAGTTAATAACATAATTTGTTTTATAGTAGCAGTTCCTGAATTGGTGATAAAATGGCATGTAAAGCCCTGAAGATAATGCCATCCTGTCGTTGCCCATCGGTGAAGTATTCATGCCATATAAAAATGGAATACTAAGTTTATCACTCCGCACACATGAAAAACGAAATACCAATATTTTTTTTTTTTTTTTGTTAATGGAACAACCATTTGTAACGTGTCCATCTAACATGCTTGAAGTTACCGATTTCAGAAACAACGGCAACTGATGGTAACATGCATCGACGGAGTTCTTGAAAGTAGTTTATCAAGTTTTCTTCCAAATTACATGTAATTGTGAAATGGCCTTGAAGGCCCTGAGCTTAATGCCACCCTGTTATTGCTCCTCTAGAAATATTCGCTGTGGTTTACTTAAATGGATAGAGGATATTGAAACAATAATTTATTTATATTTCGAAATCCAGACAATTCAAAAAGGTCTACAGATTCCGTGACTTGATATGTGTCAATCGTTACATTTAGTAGCACATATTTCATGCCAATTGTAAAACCATCATAAATAAAATCACTTGAAAATTGATGTTTATTTTAAATAAAAGTTTTTGAAATGAAAGTTCTTGTGTTACGCAAGGATATGAATCTGTTTTAAATAATAATTTATACTCTTACTTATTGTTTATTTTATAGCTTCACTTTTTTTAGACGTCGAAAAACTCTAAGCTGGACGACATATCCACACATGAAAATAAAATGTGCCATTCTTTTTAAACAACCACATCCTTTCGAAGTAAAATATTTTGTTTTTCAATTTAAAAAATTCTCATTACATTCATTTAAAATACTACAAATAAAAAACGAAAAAATTTAAATTTATCATTTCATTACTAAAAGTGAAAACATCATTAGTGTACAAAAAAGGAATTTTTCTATGTGCCCAACCAAGTCCAGAAAATATACCATTGTTTCAGTATATATATTTGTTTCAGTTATTTTAAGCCCCATTTTCAAATCAGGAAGAACATTAAAAAATATAATAAAATAACAATATATAAAATTCCCTTCACTTCAATGTGACTCAAACTCTTCACTTTAAAATATAGCAAATATAAAATAATATTCAAGGAAACCTTTCCTGATTAAAGGATTTTTATAAATATTATTTTTAAAGAGAATTTTTCTTCAAATAAGATATATTGAAAATTATTTGAAGTTATTAATTATGGTATATGAATTGACTAAAAATAATTTATATGCATAAATTAATTCATAATTTACTAAAAATAATTCAGCATTTGAACGACCATAATTTTTAGAATTAATGTATTTTTTAAATAAATGTATTTTTAGGATGCATTTGTTTTATTTTAACAATTAATTTTTGTTAAATAAATAATTTAATCAACCAACATTAAAATAATAATTTTTTATTTTGAGTACTGTTTGTGTGCGAAAATGTAAACAAGAAATTAAATAAAAACAAATTAGATAATAATACATTAAGTAATACAATATACATAGTTAAAATTTTCAAATAAATAATAATAATAATGATAGCAGGTGTCTATAGATACATTTGGAAAATTCTTTCTACTGTAATCTCAAAAGAAAAATTTTAATATAAATTTTAAATATTAATAATTCAAAATTTGATAATTTAATTACAAATAGCTCATAATTTTTGACAAAGGATTCTTTAAATTTTTTTAGTCATAACCCTTAGTTAGTTAGGAAAACTTAAAGTATTAATTTTCAATTTATTTCCCGGTCTAACATTGTTATATATATTTTTTTTTAAATAAGGGATCAACGTGAAAAAAATAACTGAGAATTCTTGGACAGAAAAATTTCTTATTTATCCAATTCATGGTATTTAAGGCGTGTTATATAAAATTAAATCTTAACTCTACAAAGAAATTAATTTTTTTTTTTTATTCAAAACTTAGTAATGGTCTATTTTGTGCAACCGGGCAATGTTATAATTAAGCAATAATACCTAGATATTGATAGTGTTTTAAATGCTTATATAATATTAAAATGAATTTTTAATAAATACTTTCAAAAGCATTGACAGCTACTCTTAGAATTCATCGCAGTTTTCTAAAGGGCGAATCAGACTTTGATGTGATTCTAAAACTTTTCAGCTTTAATTAAGCAATAATACCTAGAGGATCTTCAAAAACTTTTACCTTGGAAATAAATGGAGCTTTTAGAAAGGGAGCGTTATTCTTTGGGGGGAAAATGTATGGCAGCGCCAACCAAAGGTGAATTTTCCCTTTCAGAAACGTTAAAACATTGTACTATACAATGTCTCGCAAAAGTTCTCTAGACAACCCCTTTTCGCTCGTCCAAAAGAGCCTCGGCAGCTCCGCAAATAGCGAAGGGAAAATATTTTCGGTGCAAAATGGGAATTCCCTTTCGTTTCAAGGAATTGTTAGGGGAAAGCGTCCCGGAGTATTAAATGAAGTGGAATAATCTTTCGCCGGAATGGTGCTTCTGATTTATATTTTTCTTAAGACATAAAAAAGATGTAATTATCAAGTGAAATACGCTTTTGATACACTGTATTGAACCTTTTTACAGAATTTGATTGTAATTAATGAAAAGTTTTCTTTTTCGGATAAACTTTATACTCATTTGCTAAAATTAATTGCCAGTAATGATGAAATTTAGTTCGAAAGTAGAAAATTTTTATGATTATTTTATTGTATTGTAACTTACAGAAATTTAAAATTGTTTTACAAAATGGAATTCATATAATTAAATTATTTTAATATATTTAATTAAATAAGTGTTCTAAATGTTCAAAAAAATGTTTATGATTATTTTAATTTATTGCAGCCTATAAAAATTTAAATATGTTTTACATAGAGGACTTTATTTAATTCAAATATTTTAATTTATTTAATTAAATAAATGTTTTAAATGCTCCAGAACTGAAAGAACCAGAACTTAAAGGTTATAGAAAATATAACTTAAATGTTACATAAATAAATTTAAACTTCTTATTAATATTAAAGAAAAGAAAAAGTAAAAGAAATTATAATTTAAAGTAAAGAAAGTATAACTTAAATATTATATTTTATCTACATAATATTAAAATGAACTTTTAATAAATACTTTCAAAAGCATTGGCAGCTACTCTTACAATTCGTCGCAGTTTTCTAAATAGCGTATCAGACTTTGATGTGATTCTAAAACTTTTCAGCTTTAATTAAGCAGTAATACCTAGAGGATCTTCGAAAACTTTTACCTTGGAAATAAATTGAGCTTTTAGAAATGGAGCGTTATTCTTTGGAGGGGAAAATGTATGGCAGCGCCAAACCAAAGGTGAATTTTCCCTTTCAGAAGCATTAAAACATTGTACTATACAATGTCTCGCAAAAGTTCTCTAGACAGCCCCTTTTCGCTCGCCCAAAAGAGCCTCGGCAGCTCCGCGAATAGCGAGGGGAAAATATTTTCGGTGCAAAATGGGAATTCCCTTTCGTTTCAAGGAATTGTTAGGGGAAAGGGTCCCGGAGTATTAAATGAAGTGGAACAATCTTTCGCCGGAATAGTTCTTTTGATTTATATTTTCTTAAAATATAAAAAGACGTAATTATCAAATAAAATACTTTTCTGATACATTGTATTGAACCTTTTTACAGAATTTGGTTGCAATTAAATGAAATACTGCAGTTTTCATTTTCGGATAAACTTTATACTCATTTGCTAAAATTACTTTGCAGTAGTAATAAAATTCAATTCCAAAGCAGAAAAAGTTTATGATTATTTTTAATGTATTGCAATTCATAGAAATTTAAAATTGTTTTACAAAATGCAATTTATTTAATTAAAATATTTATAGCGCTTTAAATGTACAAGAACTGGAGAAACCAGAACTTAAATGTTATAGAAGAGTTCATTTTATCTATATAATATTAAAATGAATTTTTTAATAATTATTTTCAAAAGCATTGACAGCTACTCTTACAATACATTACAGTTTTCTAAAGGATCGAATCAGACTTTGATGTGATTCTAAAACATTTCAGCTGCAATTAAGCAATAATACCTAGAGGACCTTCGAAAACTTGTAGAAATATAGTAACTTAAAGAAATATAGCAACTTATAGAAATTTAAAATTGTTTTACAAAATGGAATTTAATTAATTAAAATTTTGATAGTGTTCAAGAACTGGAGAAATCTGAACTTACATTTTATAGAAGAGTTCATTTTATCGATAAGATATTAAAATGAATTTTTAATAAATACTTTCAAAAGCATTGACAGATACTCTTACAATTCATCGCAATTTTCTAAAGGGCGAATCAGACTTTGATGCGATTCTAAAACTTTTCAGCTTTCATTAAGCAATAATACCTAGAGGATCTTTGAAAACTTTTACCTTGGAAATAAATGGAGCTTTTAGAAAGGGAGCATTATTCTTTGGGGGGAAATGTATGGCAGCTCCAACCAAAGGTGAATTTTCCCTTTCAGAAACGTTAAAACATTGTACTATACAATGTTTCGAAAAGTTCTCTAGACAGCGCCTTTTCTCTCCCCCAAAAGAGCTTCGGCAGCTCCGCAAATAGCGAAGGGAAAATATTTTCGGTGCAAAATGGGAATTCCCTTTCGTTTCAAGGAATTGTTAGGGGAAAGCGTCCCGGAGTATTAAATGAAGTGGAATAATCTTTCGCCGTAATGGTGCTTTGGATTTATATTTTCTTAAAATAAAAAAGGGATGTAATTATCAAGTAAAATACACTTTTGATACACTGTATTGTAACTTTTTACAGAACGTGTTTGCAATTATATGAAATGGTGCAGAAAAGTTTTCACTTTCGAATAAACTTTATACTCATTTGCTAAAATTAATTTGCGGTATTGATGAAATTTAGTTTCAAAGCAGAAATATATATTTTAATATGTTACAATGTACGTAACGATACGTAAACTTAAATACATATATACATTATAAATGTTATATATATAAACATTTATAATGTATATATATATATATATATATATATATATATATATCCTTTTCATTGGCGTAACAACCCCATAAAGGGCGAAGGACGTCTGCCTACTGGCAGATTTCGTGACAGGAAATATTTTTTTCATGGGGTAGGTTGTCAACCATATGAAGAAATAGCCCCCGATATAGAAATGCTCACCGAATGCCTTCTGCTACATTCTATACGTTTCCGCAAACAAAATTTAATGCAATTTCTTTGCTCCATTAATTCAGACATTTCAAAAATCGCCGGAATCAGTTTTAGCGTCTCACGATGCCAATCGTAACTCAAACACTAATGAATATTTTGCCGTGAAATTTCACACAGATGTCAAGGGCAGTGCCAGCAACCCAAAACAGAAAAAAACTTGAAATTCTATAAGCACCGGAAATTTTAATTTGAAAATTGGTCTTACCTTTTGGACATAGTAGTAGAGCAAATGTCATTGATACACGCAGTTCAATGAATAACCATTGAAAACGTAAATGCAATGTGCATGTTCTGCATTTCTCTCGGTTAGCTTTATGAATGGCAGCCGTAATATATTATAATAATCAGACGAGTATTTCCTATTAATTCTGCATAGGTTGTCCATTAGTGTTTTGACCCTCCGAAATTCGAAACTTGATATTCACGTTTCGGAAAGGATGAATTTCAAAGCGTACTTCTGTAAATAATTAAACCTGGATTCCGTCTACTAGTATATGATTTCAGTGCAATTTGAAATTTATAAAGGGTGAAGGTATTTTATTCACCTTTTAAAATAAATGTTGTTTTTCGAATGAATGTAGACACAATTTTAATTTTAATTATATGTTTTATGAAAGCTTTTAATTAGTATTTTTTTTAATTTATATTTTTTCATTTTTTTCATGCCAGTTTTAATTATATTATCATATTTTAAATTGTCTTTCGAAAGGACTTATAAAATTAAGTGAATCCCTTAAATGTAATTTTTAATTAATGCTATAAATTAAATAATTGCAATTATTTTTTTTTAATTTAAGCTGTTAATTTTTTTATATTTATTTTAAAGAATTTAATTTTGAAAAGTCATTTTTTTTTTTTTCAAAAAAAATAAGAAATTTATTTATTTTTTTATTATTATTATTATATTATTATTTCAATTAAAAAAAATATTATAAAATGTACAATTTTTTTCTCATAAAATTTAAAAAGGCATCAAAAATTTGCAAACTCAAAAACTACTTGCATTAAAGTAAAAACTAGTTGAATGCATGTTACTTTATTTTATAATATTGCTTTTGAAATATTTAAACGAATAGAAAACAAAATGAAATATTTGTATGCAATAGATGACCTTATCCTAGGTTATTATCCTATTAGGTTATAGATTATTATGTAGTCACTTATTATCTTGTTAGCTTATAAGTTATTATATCCTCTTATAAGTTATTTATTATTATTATATTAGGCCATAATCTAAATAATAATAATAATTAATAATTTACATAATAATAACTAATATTAAAAACCTATTGCCCGTATAAGTCCTATTATAGAAGTTGCTTATTGCATATGTACTAAGTACTATGCTATCTTTTATTACTTTTTAATTTATATAGGCCTGATCCAATAGGATACTATTCTAAACTTTCAACTCATCCAAGACGCCATGTCAAACTCGTACAGAAATTGTTAAATAACAAAGTATAACCTGAATCTATGAAATCATTTCATTCGTAATTTACCATTAATTATTTTATTATCGTATAAATTATTACTTATTCTTTTATTGGGCCATATCCTATGTAATATTAACTAATAATTTATAAAATAATTAACACTATCATCGTATTGCCTGTATAAGTCCTATTCTACAAATGTTTTTCATGTATTGGTCCTAGGTTTTATCCTGTAGGATACTATCCTAAACTTTCAACTCATACAAGACGCCATGACCAAACTCGTACAGTAATTATTAAATAAAAAGTTATAACCTGAATTTATGAAATCATTTCATTTATAATTTGCCATTAAATTTCATTGATCACATACATTGACATAACTGCTTATAATCTAGAAAAACAATTATTATAAAACGTTATGTCAATGTATGTGATCAATGAAAGTTAAATGCAAATTTTCACAGATTTGCTGAAATTCTGTTGCTATACAATGAGTAAAAGATAGGAAACCACAATATAAATAAATAATTTTAATTTAAATACAAATTTCTATAAATTCCGTTTTAAATATATAGTTAAAGAAAGTTTGTTTAATATTAAAAAACTTAGCCGTTACTTTTTTGTGTCAGATGTATGCCTAAATATCTAAGTTTTCAAAGTCGAGTTTAACGATTAGCCACTTTATAAAAGTAAAAGGGCATTTAATATTACTATCATTTACTGTATTACATTTAAAGTATCATTTTTATTTCAGCAGAATGTAATATGATTTCCAAGAACCATCCCAAAATCTTTATAAAATCTAGTTATTTCTCTTAAGCGAGATTAGTCGCAATGCTCACATGGATTCCAATACTGAAAGGAAAAAAAACCCCAACAAATGTGAAAAGAGAAGCAAACATAAAAAAAAACTGTAATTCCTTTTTAAAAAAGAGCGTTCCACTAAATACTAATTAGATAAAAGGCCTCTAAAGTTATTTAAAACTCATATAATAGGAAGGGGATGTGAAACATTGCATTCGAATGAAAGAGTCCCCGTTCCCGTCGGTTTTCAACGAAAGGTGAATAATTAATGCTATTGGCATCTCTTAACGTCTTTCTGTTCCTGAAACAGAGAAAGTGTGCTTACTTCCTTTCATTGAAGTGGAAATGGATGAAAAGTAATTCTTGATTACAAGGGTTTTTTTAATTTTCCTAGTTCCAATCATTATTTGAGTTAAATCTACTGCAATTCAAACACGGATTAATAGATTTTTGAAATTGAAAATAGCTTAACCAAATTCAGTAATTATTATTATTATTATTAATATTTTGAAACTAGTATTGAAACAAGTCCTGTCCTACAAATGTTTTTCATGTATTGATTCTCTGATCCTATAGGATACTATCCTAAAGTTTCAACTCATCCAAGACACCATGTCAAACCGGTACAGTAATTATTAAATAACAAGGTATAACCTGAATCTATGAAATCATTTGTATTTTGCCATTAACTTTTATTGATCGCATGCATTGACATAACTTTTTATAATAATTGTTTTTCTAGTTTTCACCGTTTTGCTGAATTTCTGTTGCTATCAATTGATTAAAAGATATAAAACTAAAATATAAATAAATAATTTTAATTTAATTATAAAGTTCTATAAATGTTTAAAATATATAGTTAGAGTAAGTTTTATTGTAAAAATAAAATTATTAAAAAAATTGAAAATTATTGAAAAACCTAGTCATTCTTTTTTTGTGCCAGATGTAAGCCTAGATGTATAGATATGCCTAAATATCAAAGTTTTCAAAGTCGAATTTAACAATTAGCCACATAATAAAATTAAAAATACATTTAATCTTACAAACATTTACTATATTCCATTTAAAGTATCATTTTTTTATTTCAGCAGAATGTAATAATATTTGCAAGAACCATCCCAAAATCTTTACAAAATCTAGTTATTTCTCTCAAGCGAGATTAGTCGCAATGCTCACATGGTTTCCTTTATTGGAAGGGGGAAAAAACTCCACTAAACGTGAAAAAAGAAGTAAAAATAAAAAAAAACAATCATTCCTTTTTAAAAAAAAGAGCGTTCCACTAAATACTAATTAGATAAAATGTCTCTAAAGTTATTTAAAACTCATATAATAGGAAAGATGTGAAACATTGCATTCGAATGAAAGAGTCTGTTCCTGTCTGTTTTCAACGAAAGGTGAATAATTAATGCTATTAGCATCTCTTAACGTCTTTCTGTTCCTCAAACACAGAAAATGTGCTTACTTCCTTTTATTGAAGTGGAAATGAATGAAAAGTAATTCTTGACTACAAGGATTTTTTTAATTCTCCGAGTTCCTATCATTATTTGAGTTAACTCTACTGTCATTATTTGAGTTAAATCTACTGCAATTCAAGCACGGATTAACGATGTAGAAGTAATAGATTTTTGAGATTGAAAATACCAAATAAAAAACCCAATACATGTGAAAAGAGAAGTAAAAATAAACACGTAATAGAAAAAAAAAATTTGAAGTCAATTCCTAAATTTTTTTCACTCTATTGTAGAAAGTCCTTTATAAATAATTTTCATTATTTTTTTAAGTTTATCTGGAGCCATCTATTGGAAGATATATGCAACATAAATCTAAAAAAAAACTAAAACTAATTAATTTAATTTAATGAATGAATTAATATTTGAAAAAACTGTATTAACCTCCATTGTCATCTACTACAAGTTTAAAAAAAATGTATTTGAACTTAAGTGAAGGAATAAAAAGTATTTTATAACGATTGAAAAATTGAACAAGGTATATATAGCGAGAGTGTGAGCTAATAAAAGGAATTGGAAAAAAACAGTAATTCCTTTTTTAAAAAGAGCGTTCCACTAAGTACTAATTAGATAAAAGGCCTCTAAAGTTATTTAAAACTCATATAATAGGAAGGGGATGTGAAACATTGCATTCGAATGAAAGAGTCCCCCCGTTCCTGTCTGTTTTCAACGAAAGGTGAATAATTAATGCTATTAGCATCTCTTAACGTCTTTCTGTTCCTCAAACACAGAAAATGTGCTTACTTCCTTTTATTGAAGTGGAAATGAATGAAAAGTAATTCTTGACTACAAGGATTTTTTTAATTCTCCGAGTTCCTATCATTATTTGAGTTAACTCTACTGTATTATTTGAGTTAAATCTACTGCAATTCAAGCACGGATTAACGATGTAGAAGTAATAGATTTTTGAGATTGAAAATACCAAATAAAAAACCCAATACATGTGAAAAGAGAAGTAAAAATAAACACGTAATAGAAAAAAAAATTTTGAAGTCAATTCCTAAATTTTTTTCACTCTATTGTAGAAAGTCCTTTATAAATAATTTTCATTATTTTTTTAAGTTTATCTGGGGCCATCTATTGGTAGATATATGCAACTTAAATCTAAAAAAAAACTAAAATTAATTAATTTAATTTAATGAATGAATTAATATTTGAAAAAACTGTATTAACATCCATTGTCATCTACTACAAGTTTAAAAAAAATGTATTTGAACTTAAGTGAAGGAATAAAAAGTATTTTATAACGATTGAAAAATTGAACAAGGTATATATAGCGAGAGTGTGAGCTAATAAAAGGAATTGGAAAAAAACAGTAATTCCTTTTTTAAAAAGAGCGTTCCACTAAGTACTAATTAGATAAAAGGCCTCTAAAGTTATTTAAAACTCATATAATAGGAAGGGGATGTGAAACATTCCATTCGAATGAAAGAATCTGTTCCCGTCTGTTTTCAACGAAAGGTGAATAATTAATGCTATTAGTATCTCTTAACGTCTTTCTGTTCCTCAAACAGAGAAAATGTGCTTACTTCCTTTCAATGAAGTGGAAATGGGTGAAAAGTAATTCTTAACTAGAATGTTTTTTTTCAATTCCTTCTATTAGCTCACACTCTCCCTGTATATATATATATGTATATATATATGTATATATATCTTGTCCAAATTTTCAATCGTTAATCAAATACTTTTTATTCATCCACTCAAGTTCAAATACATTTTTTTTTAACTTGTAGTGGATGGCACATGATGTTAATACAGTATTTTCAAATATTAATTCTTTAATTAAATTTAATTAATTAATTTTAATTTTATATGGGAGAAAAAAAATGTCTCTTATATAAGATATTTAGCAGGATATAAATTTAGGAATGAATACCGTCAGTAGATCGCTGGAAAAAAATGTCTTTTTCAGATTCTTTTCTCATTCTGGGTTCTAGTCTGAGTCAAGGAGGGAACAAAATGGAAAATGAAACATGTGAATAAATGAGTGAGAGAGATGGAAAGTGTGTATGCGGGAGAGAGAATTTGTTTTTAATTTAAAAAGAAGAATGAAAATTATTTATAAAGGACTTTCTTCAATATAGTGAAAAAAAGCAGGAATAGACTTTTAAAAAAAATTTTATATTACTTGTTTAATTCTCCGAGTTCCAATCATTATTTGAGTTCAATCTATTGTAATTCAAACACGCATTAACGATGTAAAAGTAATAGATTTTTGAGTTTGAAAATACCCAATAAATAACCCCACTAAATGTGAAAAGAGAAGTAAAAATAAAAAAAAAAAAGCAGTCATTCCTTTTTAAAAAAGACCCTTCCACTAAATACTAATTAGATAAAAGGCCTCTAAAGTTATTTAAAACTCATATAATAGGAAGGGAATGTGAAACATTACATTCGAAAGAAAGAGTCCCCGTTCCTGTTGGTTTTCAACGAAAAGTGAATAATTAATGCTATTAGAATCTCTTAACGTCTTTCTGTTCCTCAAACAGAGAAAGTGTGCTTACTTCCTTTCATTGAAGTGGAAATGGGTGAAAAGTAATTCTTGACTACAACGGTTTTTTTTAATTTTCCGAGTTCCAATCATTATTTGAGTTAAATCTACTGTAATTCAAACACGGATTAACGATGTAGGAATAAAAGATTTTTGAGATTGAAAATACTCAATAAAAAAAACCAATAAATGTGAAAATAGAAGTAAAAATAAAACGAGTAATATAAAAAAAAAATTTTTAAGTCAATTCCTACTTTTTTTTTCACTATAGTCCTTTATAAATAATTTTCATTCCTTTTTTTAGGTTTATCTGGCGACATCTATTGGTAGATATATGCAACTTAAATCTAAAAAAAACTAAAATTAATTAATTAAATTCAATCAATGAATTAATATTTGGAAAAACTGTATTAACATCCAGTGTCATCCACTACAAGTTCGAAAAAATGTATTTGAATTAGAGTGGATGAATAAAAAGTATTTTATTAACGATTGAAAAATTGAACAAGGTATATATAGCGAGAGTGTGAGCTAATAAAAGGAATTGAAAAAAAAACATTAATTTCTTTTTTAAAAAGAGTGTTTCACTAAATACTAATTAGATAAAAGGTCTCTAAAGTTATTTAAAACTCATATAATAGGAAAGATGTGAAACATTGCATTCGAAAGAAAGAGTCCCCGTTCCCGTCTGTTTTCAACGAAAGGTAAATAATTAATGCTATTAGCTTCTCTTAACGTCCTTTCTGTTCCTCATACAGAGAAAATGTGCTTACTTCCTTTCATTGAAGTGGAAATGGATGAAAAGTAATTCTTGACTACAAGGATTTTTTTTAATTGTGATTAATTTTTTTTAACTCCCCAAATTCCAATCATTATTTGATTTAAATCTGATGCAATCCAGTAATAAGTTAAATTTACTTATATCGTTAATCCGTGTTATAATAACACGATTTGTGATATAACGATTAACGATGATAAAAATAACCTTGATATAAAGTTATATAAGTCTTGATATAAAAATAACATATTTTTGAGAGCGAAAATAGCTTAACAAAATTCATTACAGTTATTATTCAATTCCTTCTATTAGCTCACACTCTCCCTATATATATCTTGTTCAAATTTTCAATCGTTATTAAAATACTTTTTATTCATCCACTCAAGTTCAAATACATTTTTTTTTGAACTTGTAGTGGATGAGACTTGATGTTAATATAGTTTTTTCAAATATTAATTCAGTAATTAAATCTAATTAATTAATTTTAGTTTTTTTTAGATTTAAGTTGCATATATCTACCAATAGATGGCGCCAGATAAACTGTTGTTTAATTGTGTGTTTTATATTCCCCTCTCTTCTCAAAACCAACAGGGGATATTCTAGATTGTCCAATATCTAACACAAACACAAGCAAAAGACCATTTCAAGTGAAATGAAGTATTCAGTGTGAAATGCATATAAGTATAATTTATTCGCGTTGATAACTTTCTTTTTAAGTTTTAATTAAATTTTACTATCTTCAAAGTTGTCCCTAATCTTCGTGATCCAAAAATAATGTAAACCAAGTCCATTAGATTAAAATAGTTGAATTATACAAAAAAAATCATGTGTTAAAAAAATCAGGGATTCTTCCATGGTAATATGAAAGCAGTCAAAATATGTCCTCGAAAGTACATTTACCAAGAATTTTCAAGAGAAATGGAATATGAGCATGATTTTCTCTTTTCATAAAAAGGAAAATAAATAGTCCATCAGCTTTTACGTCTTTCCTAGAAAAACCTTTCTTTGACTCTGAAAATATTGTTCTCTAAATTGAGAACAACATACATACATACATATATAGAGAGAGAGAGAAGAGAGAGAAAGGGTTCTGAGACATGGACTATGAGAAAGTATGATGAAAGGTTGTTGAGAGTTTAGGAAAGAATTTTGAAGCAGCATATGAAAATGGCAAATGGAGAATTAGAACACGTAAAGAAACATGTGATTGCTATAAGGAATTAGATATTATTACAGAAATAAAGTGAAGGAGAATTTAATGGCTGGTTCATGTAGAGAGAATGGAATTAAACAAAACAACAAGACTTAAGAAAACCCCAGCAGATCTAGACCCAGAGGAAGATTAAGAATTAGATGGGGATATCAAGTCGTGGAAGACACTCAGTACTACTAACTGGAAATTAAGGGTAACTAGTCGTGTGGAATTGCAAAAAATCTTGAAGAAGTTCAGACACTTCACTGGCTGTAACACCACTGGTGATGATGATATCTATATATATAAACTGAATGTTCGTTTCGTTGAAATGGTGCTAGTTTATTCTACTTAATAACTTTCATTCATAGGTAATGTTACGTCGAAACCCAGGTTCCCCTGCTTAGGGGAGGTCAACGCCCTATGTCCAGAAAAACATCCTGTTTGAGGGGGTGTCTGGCAGGGGGTGAGGGCCAGGGAGAGAAAGAAGGAATGTAAGTAAAATGAGTTGAAACTCAGCGACCAAAGAGAATGGTTGTGTGGCAGTCGATCCTCGAGCGCGATGGCTGCATAAATAAGAGAGTTGAACTTCTGTAACCAACGAGAAAGGTTACGTGTGGCAGTCCATCCATGAGTGCGATGGCTGCATAAATAAATTGAGTTCAATAAGTGTAACCCCAGAGAGAGGTTGTGTGGTCAGTTCATCTCCGAGTTTGATGACTGCCTAAATAAAGGAGATAAATTAATTACAGTCCATTATCTGTGTACGTGTCACTATTCGAGTTTGTTTCTTGTGTGAGCTATCGAACAGGTAATTAAATGTTATATCGTACCTTTACGTAAGTAAACTAGTACTTTAAAATTATTAAGCTAAAAAGTCCACTAATGTGAAACGGCAACATTTGGACAAGACAAACTTACTCAAAATATAATATAATATTCGATATACTATTGTGCCCCTAAAGTAAGACCATTTTTTTTTTTCAAAAACTCTTTATTTATTCTTATAAATTTATTTCATCGCCTTCAAAGTAATACCCTCCGGACACAATGCACTTATGCCAACTTTTTTCCACTCCTCAATGCATGCTAAAAAGCCATCGGCAGGGATGGTTTTCAAAACGCACGCCGATTCACGTTGAATCTCTAAAATCGACTCAAAATGGTGTCCCTGGAGTGGTCTTTTGAGTTTAGGGGATAGACAGAAGTCGCGCGATGCACTGTTCCAACATCATCAGTAAGGTCTCTAATTGTAAATCGACGGTTTGTAAATCGGTAATCAAGGGCTCTTCGACTTCAACGCGTTCTCTGCCTTCTTTGAACTGTCTATACCACTTTTAAACATTTCTTTCTGATCTAGGAATGCTCACTGTACGCCTTCTGTAACATTCTATACATTTCTCTCAAACAAAATGTAATGCAAGTTCTTTGCTCAATTAATTCAGGCATTTCAAAAATCGCCGGAATTAGTTTTAGCGTATCACAAATCCAAATATAGCTCAAACACTAATGAATATTTTGACGTCAAATTTCACACAGATGTTAAGGACAGTGCCAGCAACATAAAAAAAAATTGAAATTCCATAAGCCCCCGGAAATTTTAAATTGAAAATGGGTTTTACTATTTGGAGACAGTAGTACACTAGTGGGCAATTTCTAAAAACAGAGGACAATATCACTGCTAGCAACTACAAAATGGAAATCAGAAAATGGGGAAATTTTAATAAGTTGTGGATACAGGAAGAAGAGTTCTGTGTATGCAAATTTTTCATTTCAACGCCTGTTCTTCACGTGGTACACTGGTAGGATATTTAAATTCCAATTTATTACAAAATTTTATTTTATTTTTCAAAATGAAAGTTTAATGGGAAAATTTTAATTGACGCTTAATTAAACCTTAATTTTATGTCTTATTTGTGTCCTATACACTGAAGTGACAAAAGTCATGGGATACCTCTTAATATCGTGTCGGCCCTCCTTTCGCCCGGCGAAGTGCAGCAACTCGACGTGGCATGGACTCAACAAGTCGTTGGAAGTCTTCTGCAGGAATATTGAGCCATGCTGTCTCGATAGACGTCCATAATTGTGAAAGCGTTGATGGTGCAGGATTTTGGGCACGAACAGACCTCTCGATGATGTCCCATAAATGCTCGATGGGATTCATGTAGGGCGATCTAGGTGGCCAGATCATTCGTCGGAATTGTCCAGAATGTTCTTCAAACCAATCGCGAACAGTTGTGGCCCGGTGACATGGCGCATTGTTATCCATAAAAAACCCATCGTTGTTTGGGTACATGAAGTCCATGAATGGCTGCAAGTGATCTCCAAGTAGCTGAACATAAGCATTTCCAGTCAATGTTCGGTCCAGTCGCCCCAGAGGACCAAGTCCATGCCATGAAAAAACAGCCCACACCATTACGGAGCCACCACCAGCTTGAACAGTGCCTTGCTGACAGTTTGGGTCCATGGTTTCGTGGGGTCTGCGCCACACTTGAACCCTACCATCAGCTCTTACCAACTGAAATCGTGACTCATCGGACCAGGCCACGGTTTTCCATTCATCTAGGGACCAACCGATATACTCACGTGCCCACGAGAGTCGCTGCAAGCGATGTCGTTCTGTCAGTAAAGGCACTCGAGTCGGTCTTCTGCTGGAATAGCCCAAGAAAGCCAAATTTCTCCGCACAGTTCTAACAGACAAGTCCCTTGTACGTCCCACATTGATTTCTGCGGTTATTTGACGTAGTGTTGCTTGTCTGTTAGAATTTACGACTCATTGCGGACGTCGCCGGTCTCGTTCGTTAAGTGCAGGCGGTCGACCACTGCGCTGTCCATGGTGGGATGTTATGCCTGAAATTTCATACTCTCGGCACACTCTTGACACAGTGGATCTGGGAATGTTGAATTCCCTAACGATTTCCGAAATGGCATGACCCATGCGTCTAGCTCCAACTAACATTCCGCGTTCAAAGTCTGTCAATTCCCGTCGTGCGGTCATCATCACGTCAAAACCTCTTCACATGAATAACTTGAACAGAAATGAAAGCTCTGCGAAAGCACTGCGCATTTATACCTGTTCTACGCGATGCTACTGCCATCTGAAAATTTGCATAGTTCTATCCCATGACTTTTGTCACTTCAGTGTATATGTGAAACTAGCTGAAAATTATGTAAGCTTTCATTTTTCAGTGATTTTTTTTTTATTTGAGATATTTTTTCTCACTAGTGAGAAAAAATTAAAAGTATATAAAAAAAAAAATAAACACTAAAATAAATCTTTTTTTACATTCACGTACTACTACTAATCATAATTTAAAAACTTATTTAATTTTAAACAATTTGTAATATATATATATATAATAAATAAATGTAATATAATATATATAAATATAATCATTCTTTCATTTTATTGGAGTGTGTCAGTAATGTTCGATTCCAATAGTTGCTTAAAATAATTTTAATGAAAAAGAGCTGTTTAAATTTATAAGCTAATTCGATTGATTTATAATGAATTAAAAGAAATTATCTTTCAAATTCTCATCTTCAAAAGCCGTTTTTAAGCAAACAGTGTTAAAATCCCCACCGTATGACACAGTATCCATTGAAAAGTTTTCTTTTCAGCAATTTTCCCCAAAGGGAATTTCCGATTTGTCTCTGGAAGGGAAGAATCTGCTTTGTTTCCCAATTCGATGAATGAATTCCTCATCCGGTTTTCCCCAGGGGAAAATCCCTAATGGAAAGTGATCACTTAAAACAGAGTACATACTTGAGATTCAAGCTTCGTATTTCAAACACTGTGTAATTCAGTATACTTTCTAATACAGTGGGCGTGAGAGGGAAAGGGGAATTGTATGCCAATTGATTCTGTCAACAAATCTTGCTGCAGGAAAGGGTATTCTTGGTGAATCATTAAGAATTGAAAAGCTTTAGTTTAATTTTTTAATTGGAAAATATTAAGAAATCGGTTAATAAAGCTACATGTGTTTTCTTATTTTTTTATAGCATAATATTTTTATAGGTGCTTTCAATTGTATTTTATTGGTTAAATAAATATAATTATAAATAATTCCTTAAAAATATAAGTGTACTACTGCGGCCAAAAAGTAAGACCGATTTTTTTTTTTCAAAAACTCTTTATTTATACTTCTAAATTTATTTAATCGCCTTCAAACTAATCCCCTCCGGACATAATAAGTCGCACTGTGTGAATACGGTGGTTGTGGATTAATATGGGTTTCCTTTTTGGCGAAAAAGTCACGAAGAATCAATGCAATGCACTCAGTGCTTTCGGTACCATTCGAAATTTGACGCGTTTGAGGCCCAAAATGAAATTGACTGATCCTTTTGAAATTACAATACCATCAGCAAGGTCTCTAATTGTAAATCTATGGTTTGCAAACACCAAATCTTTAATTTTTTGGACGTGAGCTTCGTCGCTTGAGGTTGATGGTCGATCAGAGGTCTCTTCGTCTACAACACGTTCTCTGCCTACTTTGAACTGCTTATACCACTTCTAAACATTTCTTTTCGATATAGGAATGCTCATCGAATGCCTTCTGCAACATTCTATACGTTTTTGCAAACAAAATTGAATGCAAGTTCTTTGCTGAATTAATTCAGACATTTCAAAAATCGCCGGAATCAGTTTTAGAGTCTCACAATGTCAAGCGTAACTCAAACACTAATGAATATTTTGACGTCAAATT
This sequence comes from Caerostris darwini, assembly GCA_021605075.1. Classification (NCBI taxonomy): domain Eukaryota; kingdom Metazoa; phylum Arthropoda; class Arachnida; order Araneae; family Araneidae; genus Caerostris; species Caerostris darwini. Next base: position 186,929 of record BPLQ01004400.1, read on the forward strand.
TCACACAGATTTCCAGGACAGTGGCAGCAACCTAAAAATGAAAAAAAAAATGAAATTCTATATGCCCCTGGAATTTTAAATTGAAAATTGGCCTTACTTTTTGGGCACAGTAGTATGAAGTCGTATTTCCTTTGACACATAACAGGAAATGTGTAAAATTTTGAAAGAAAGGGACTTCTAAAGAAAAATTCAGTGCCTGATAAAGAAAGAAATTGTGCATTAACTGTTCCACTAAATTCTTGAATGCTCCTAGTTTTCTCCAATGCAACATAAACAATGAGGAACAATTACTCATAAGATCATTAATTCCTCCACACCATTCCACAGATGATGTTGGTACATGGAAGTAAGCATAATCATTATCATGACCATTACCATCATCCTTTTTCTATGAAGTCAACGATTATGTAACATATTTTTATGGAGCTGGTCCTACTTATTCTTCAAGAGAACACCGTTTAGGATAAGTAAGACTATGGATCTTTTTTCAAACTTCCACGTTCATTTAAATCTGACATTCATTTTTTGAAACCAATGTTTCCATCTTGTGACAAATTCCAAAAATTAAAACTAATTTTATTAATTAAAAATGGATCTTTTAGGTTTATAAAAATAAAAATAAAAAACTCCACCACATAATTAACATTTCTAGAAATTTTTATGTGGGAATATGCCATTTTGTGAATCTTGTTCAGATGAATTGTCTGCTGTGTAGTATATTGCATGTGAAAAAAAGAAGGATAGTGACTTAATTTATAATATCCTCTTCACATTTATCCTTCCAACCACTAGGCTACGATTGGACCAACGCATATTTTAAATCAAGTTCTATAAAAGCAAAATGTAAAGATTTTTTTTTAAGTAGCGCAAATTCGTTATATAGTTAAGCAAGTATAGTTAATAATATCAAGCACTTCAATATAAATAATTGTCAGTTCAATGTAAAACTAATACGGCTTTTTTTCAATTCCTTCTATTATCTCACACTCTCCCTATATATATCTTTTTCAAATTTTCAATCGTTCATAAAATACTTGTTATTCATCCGATCAAGTTTAAAAAAATGTATTTCAACTTGTAGTGGATGGCACTTGATGTTAATACAATTTTTTCAAATATTGATTCAGTAATTAAATTTAATTAATTAATTTTAGTTTTTTTCTAGAATTACGTTTCATGCATCTACCAATAGATGGCGCCATGTAAACTTTAAAAAATGAATGAAAATTAAAGACTTAATTAAAGGACTTCTTGCAATATTGTGAAAAAAAAGTAGAAATTGACTTAAAATTTTTCTTTTTTTATATTACTTGTTTTGGACACACTTACTGACCAGACTCGCTTCTTCAACATCGTCAGTTTAGTGTAAAACTAATACGGCTTTTTTGGATCCATTTACTGAACAGACTCACATCTTCAACATAAATAATACTATAAATGTAGAGCTTAGGGCTGACAACGCTACTGCTGAAAAAGAAAACATCTCCTGTCTCAAAAATAGGCCCACCATGGGGCCCTCCATGGGGCTGTTGTGCCAGTGAAGTAGAAGCTATGTTCTTTATTATTGAAAATGTTGACAACTAATTAATAAAAAAAAATAGTAATATTGCCGCATGAAACTTACTGTCAAAATTGCTACCAAATATATATTACTTACTCAAAACAGAAATTATAATACATATTGCCACAGAAAATGAACCATCAAAAATATTCCCACCAACAACTGAGGCCAATTAGCACTGGGGGCATAATGGAGTTAATTTGAAGAAAACTATTACACATTATAACATTTTGTGAAGCTTGCACTAAACCATGTATAAGCGAAATCATTATATAAATAATAATATTTTTAACCTAGATGTGATTTTTTAATAGACAAAAATTAAGATTACAAAGATTTACATATTTCGATTTACAGTAACACAAATGTTTTTATGCATATAAATATACGCTAAAAAAGTGCTAACATTTGAACACATTTTAAATAAGAGATTAAATTAGTCTGTTACTTAATTTATAAACAATTAAATCACTTTAATCGACAATAAATAAAAAGATTATATAATATTTAGTGTTTTGGATTAGGATTATAGACAAAAATTAAATAATTTTGTTTAGTTTGCTATCTCAAATTTATTGTATTACATTTACATAACTTTTTATTTAGTTATTAATTTTTGTATTAAAATGAAACAGACATATTACTTAATTGAAAAACTAAAGAATTATTTATCAAATCATTAAAAAAATAAAATTCCTGTTATGATTGAAATAAAATAAACAAATTTAATCTTCTTATTTCGCTGTTGTTTAAATTCCTTATGGTAAAATTCGATATATGCATTTAAAACAATTCTGTTTCACTTTCATATTATTCTTTGCTTTACATTAACTTTCAATATTTACTAGTAGCTTGCTCTATTTCAGACATTTAAAAAATTTATATCATTACACTGTGAAAAAAAAATCAAATTCTTCAACATATTTATTATAAACACCTTTAAAGGATTATCATCTAGGTTTGCGAGAAATCCTCGTGAAATAAACAATGACAATTTAATTCCAGTACAAATACTTCACAAGTAATCCCATTTTCAATTTCTCTCCGGAGTAAAACGAAATTTTATTTTCGAGGTAATCTTAATAAGCTTTTTAACGAGAAAGAAGAGCTTACAAAAATTGAATATTGTAGTCCGTTTTTTTATTTTAATTTAATCTCCTTATTGATTCACAAAAGAATCAAAATCGTCTGCAGTTTTATTTTTTTAATATTTTTTATTGTTCTTCAATCAATTTTAACTTTAACCGTTCTCTTATATTGTAAATGAGCGATATTTTTCACTTTAAAAAAAAAGTGAATTCTATTCAGATTTTTTCTTTTTCAATTCCATCTATTAGTTCACACTCTCCCTATATATATCTTGTTCAAATTTTCAATCGTTAATAAAATACTTTTTATTACTCCACTTAAGTTCAAATACATTTTTTTAAACTTTTAGTGGATGACACTTGATGTTAATACAGTTTTTTCAAATATTAATTCAGTAATTAAATTTAATTAACTAATTTTAGTTTTTTTTAGATTTAAGTTGCATGTATCTACCAATAGATGGCGCCTGATGTAAGAGGAAAATTGCAACTTTATTTATAAAGGACATTTCAATATAGTGAAAAAAAGTAGGAATTGACTTACAAATTTTTTTTATATTGCTTGCTATAGTATAAAATGTTTATCTTAATAGTTAGAATTCTTTAGAATAAATTTAAAGGTAAAATAACCTTTGATTGATATATTTCAAAATACTTAATGATTATTTTATATTACTGCAATTAAGTATTACTTACTATTAATTTAATTCCAGAACAAATACTTCACACGTAATCCCATTTTCAATTTCTCTCCAGAATAAAACGAAATTTTATTTCGAGGTAATCTTAATAAGCTTTTTAACGAGATAGAAGAGCTTACAAAAATTGAATATTGTAGTCCGTTTTTTATTTTAATTTAATCTCCTTATTGATTCATAAAAATATCAAAATCGTCTGCAGTTTTCTTTATTATATATTTTTTATTGTTCTTCAATCAATTTTAACTTGAACCGTTCTCTCATACTGTAAATGAACGATATTTTTCACTTTAAAACAATAAAGTGAATTCTATTCAAATTTTTTTCTTTTTATAGTTTAAAATGTTTATCTTAATAGTTAGAATTGTTTAGAATAAATTTAAAGGTAAAAGAATCTTTGATTAATATATTTCAAAATACTTATTTATACTTAAAGTGAATTCTATTCAGATTTTTTCTTTTTTTCAATTCCTTCTATTAGTTCACACTCTCCCTATATATATCTTGTTCAAATTTTCAATCGTTAATAAAATACTTTTATTCCTCCACTTTTTAAACTTGTAATGGATAGCACTTGATGTTAATACAGTTTTTTCAAATATTAATTCAGTAATTAAATTTAATTAACTAATTTTAGTTTTTTTTAGATTTAAGTTGCGTGTATCTACCAGTAGATGGCGTCAGATGTAAGAGGAAAATTTCCACTTTATTTATGAAAGACTTTCTGCAATATAGTGAAAAAAAGTAGGAATTGATTTTTAAAAAAAATTTTATATTACTTGTTATAGTTTAAAATGTTTATCTTAATAGTTAGAATTGTTTAGAATAAATTTAAAGGTAAAAGAATCTTTGATTGATATATTTCAAAATAGTTTATTATTAGGTTATATTACTATAATTAACTATTACTTATTATTAATTCAATTCCAGTACAAATACTTAACATGTAATCCCATTTTCAATTTCTATCCGGAATAAAACGAAATTTTATTTTCGACGTAATCTTAATAAGCTTTTTAACGAGATAGAAGAGCTTACAAAAATTGAATATTGTAGTCCGTTTTTTATTTTAATTTAATCTTCTTATTGTTTCACAAGAGAATCAAAATCGTCTGCAGTTTTCTTTATTATATATTTTTTATTGTTTTTCAATCAATTTTAACTTTAACCGTTCTCTAATACTGTAATGAACGGTATTTTTCACTCTAAAAAAATAAAGTGATTTCTATTCAGATTTTTTTTTAATATAGCTTAAAATGATTATTTTAGAAGTTGGAAATCTTTAGAATAAATTTAAAGGTAAAAGGATCTTTGATTGACATATTTCAAGATACTTAATAGTTTATTTCCCAATTATATTTTAATTTTAATTTAATTACTCTTTTGTATTAAATACGTAATTATTTTCTTTCTTCAGAAATATATAGAACAATTCTGATGATAACCATATTATGAAAATTGTATTTCAGGTAATAAAATCTTTCATAATAAATTTCAAATTACTAATTACAAATATCTAATAGTCCATTTTTTTTAAAATTTAATCTTCTTATTGATTCACAAAAGAATCAAAATCGTCTGCAGTTTTCTTTATTATATATTTTTTATTGCTTTTCAATCAATTTTAACTTTAACCGTTCTCTTATACTTTAAATGAATGATATTTTTCACTTTAAAAAATAACGTGAATTCTATTCAGATTTTTTTTAATATAGTTTAAAATGATTAGTTTAGAAGTTAGAAATCTTTAGAATAAATTTAAAGGTAAAAGGATCTTTGATAGACACATTTCACGATATTTAATAATTACTAGTTTATTTTCTGAATTTTTTTTTTTTTAATATAATTAATATTTTGCATTAAGTGCGTTTTTATTTTCTTTCTTCAAAAATATATGGAACAATTTTTTCTGATGGTATCTATATTATGGAAATCGTAATTCAGGTAATAAAATATTTCGTAATATGTTACTAATTACTAATTTTAAGTATCTTATAGAAGTGTAAAAATATCTTAACTAAAGGCCAAATATGCGATGGAAAAAATATTTCCATAGCTTAAAATCAGTGCGAAAATTAGAATAATAATTGTTATTCAAGCTTCAAATTTTACACGTTTTAGTTGGCAATAACGATAAATTTCTCTACATTATAAATCAAAAATAATTTTGGATGTGTATTCCATACAAATTTAAAACTATAACCCCTAGTAGTTTTGTTTTAAAACTGTTATTTTTTTTTTTTTTTTTTTTTTATTTATTTTTTTTTTTTTTTGTTCCCAAAATCACTTTTGACGAATCACTCAAAAATCGCCGAAATCACTTTTAGCATCTCACAAAGCCAGGCGTAACTCAAACACTAATGAATATTATGACATCAAACCTCACACAGATGTCAAGGACAGTGCCAACAACTAAAAAAGAAACATAAATTGAAATTCTATATGCCCGGGAAATTTAATTTGAAAATTGGTTTTACTTCTTAAGCTCAGTAGTATATTAATCCATTTAAAATGTTTATTTATATTTTAAGTATATTTTCTATTTGATTTTATGTTATTGTAAAATTTATAACCAACAACTCATTACCATTAATAATGTTAAAAATAATTTTATTATTGGGAAAGAATTAAAAATGAAAAACTCTTTCCAAATGTTTTTCAACTTAAAGGACTAAAAGAATTCTTTCAATTACATTTTGCTCAATGATATATGAAACCCTTGAAATAAATCGGAGCTTTATTTAGTACAGTGTACCTGCATAGTTCTTTTAAACTTATACAGTTCTCTACTCAAAAGAATTGAATTTCCTATGGTTAAAAATAATTGCTCCTTTAAATTTCCTAGAAATGTTTTCAAAGAAAATTCTCGTAGGCGAAACGAACAATAATGATCTGATAAAAACCTAAAAATGTCCATTTTTTAAAATAGTTTTACTAAAAAGAAGCCTATTATTATTTTCAAATAATTATTATTGTTAATTTATTATACTTTTTTGTCTATTACTATTTTATAATATTAATATATACAGCAAGTGTAAATGAATTATTGCCAACAGACAGCAACGGATTTAGGTTCGATGGCGCCCTAGGCCCAAGTTAATTTGACGCCCTTATATATAATAATAATACGAATAAACATAATGGATTCGAATTAAATTTAGGTATTGAATTTCGGCATGAATTAAATATGTATATATATAGATATATATATATATTTAATTCATGTAACAACTAAACATACATTTTAGAATAAATTGCTTTTAACTAAGAAATAAATCATATCTATCTAATTAATCATATAATATATTTGTTTTTGAGTAACCGGACAAAGGTATAACTAAATATGGTGAATTAATATTTTGTATTAGAATGATGAGCAAACAAACGCTACATTTAGATTTTTTTTTTTTAAATTTATGAAAAATCTAACGTCAATAGATAAATGCTATACTTAACGAAAATTCTTTTAGTACCTATTTGATAGATGTTTTAAATTTTACTACTTACACGATAAATTATTTAAAAAAATAATTCGATAAAAACAAAATCGATTTCAAATTTTTGCCGCCTCGAAAATTTTGGCGCCCCTAAAAATTTGCCGTCCTAGGCCCGGGCCTCACGGGCCTAAGCCTAAATCCGTCACTGCTAACAGAATAAATAAAATTATTAAAACTTATTCATTAATCGAAAACACCAGAAGTTTCTTTTTACAATATGATTATTCAATCATTAATGGTAGTTTACTATACTTTAATATAAATATTATATTCATAAACATGAGTATAACAAGTAAAATATAATTATACATGTTATATACACAAATATGTTTATAAGTAAAGATTTTTGTTTGAAAATATTCCAGACATTTGACTATAATTTATATTTTAAAATTTCCTCAATCATATTGCTTATAAATAGTTAAAATATGTAGAATATATATAATTATATTCTACATATTTTATGCTGAAATTAGAAACTTTGTTCAACCTGTGTACATCGAGACATTAATTGTGTAAACGTTGCTGAAGAAAACTAATAAAATGAAACAACACTTTATTTATTTTGTAACTATGACTCTTAGATTAGGGTAATTAATCATAATGCAAAGGATTTTGGAATTTTATAAACATGTTTATGAAGAATAACTTTACTACTTTTACAGAATTTAATTATAATGATTTTTGCTAGTATTTAACAAAGGGTTTCTCACATTTCGATTTTCTCCATGAATTAAATTTAATTTAGTAAAATAAAAACCGATTGGCAACAATTCGAAATAGGATTTAATTATCGTCTGCATCATTAAAATTATTCTTTGGTTTAAAATATAGTTCGAAAATGAACTATATATCGACAGTTAAAATTATTGCTATTTACGAAGAGAAGCAGTTTTATTATGCTATTAAAAAGATGGGGATATCATGATTTTTATATTATAATGCGTAAAATTAATGACAAAACGTAAAGAAACTTCGAAAATTGCATTTAAAAAGGTTAAAAAATGTATATCCAACAAAGATACTTATTTTTATTATTATATCTAAACCTGTATTTCATGTTTTATAATACAATCCTGCCACCCAAAAAACTACAGCAAAATTTTTATACATCTTTATAGAAACTGTTAACAAAAATTATAAAATTTGATTTCATTATTTTCTTGAACAAAAAATAAAATTTTTGTTTAAGTAATATAAAATCAACTAAAATTTGTTTGTACGTTGATCACACTCCAGATAAAAAATGAAGGAAACAAAAAACACCATTGAGTTTCTCAGTGAGGGATTTTTATGTTTGGATATATACATATATATATATATATATATATATATATATATATATATATATATATATATATATATATATATATATACATATATGTAACTAGCTATATAAATGTATATATAACAATATATATATCCCATAGCGTTGGCGCATGGCTAGCAACCTTACCCCATAAAAAAATCTCATGTTTCAAAATCTGCCAGTAAGCAAGTAGGCAGATGGCCTTGGGCCACTGTGGGGCTGTTGCGCCTTTGAAGAGAAAGATATGCCTATATATATATATATATATATATACATACTATATATAGAGAGAGAGAGAGAAAGAAGATAAACATCAAATTTAAGTATTATACACTGAAGTGACAAAAGTCATGGGATACCTCTTAATATCGTGTCGGCCCTCCTTTCGCCCGGCGAAGTGCAGCAACTCGACGTGGCATGGACTCAACAAGTCGTTGGAAGTCTTCTGCAGGAATATTGAGCCATGCTGTCTCGATAGACGTCCATAATTGTGAAAGCGTTGATGGTGCAGGAGTTTGGGCACGAACAGACCTCTCGATGATGTTCCATAAATGCTCGATGGGATTCATGTCGGGCGATCTAGGTGGCCAGATCATTCGTTGGAATTGTCCAGAATGTTCTTCAAACCAATCGCGAACAGTTGTGGCCCGGTGACATGGCGCATTGTCATCCATAAAAATCCCATCGTTGTTTGGGTACATGAAGTCCATGAATGGCTGCAAGTGATCTCCAAGTAGCTGAACATAAGCATTTCCAGTCAATGTTTGGTCCAGTCGCACCAGAGGACCAAGTCCATGCCATGAAAAAACAGCCCACACCATTACGGAGCCACCACCAGCTTGAACAGTGCCTTGCTGGCAGTTTGGGTCCATGGCTTCGTGGGGTCTGCGCCACACTCGAACCCTACCAGCAGCTCTTACCAACTGAAATCGTGACTCATCGGACCAGGCCACGGTTTTCCATTCATCTAGGGACCAACCGAGATGCTCACGTGCCCACGAGAGTCGCTGCAAGCGATGTCGTTCTGTCAGTAAACGCACTCGAGTCGGTCTTCTGCTGGAATAGCCCAAGAAAGCCAAATTTCTCCGCACAGTTCTAAAAGACAAGTCCCTTGTATGGCCCACATTGATTTCTGGTGGTTATTTGACGCAGTGTTGCTTGTCTGTTAGAATTTACGACTCTTTGCAGACGTCGCCGTTCTCGGTCGTTAAGTGCAGGCAGTCGACCACTGCGCTGTCCATGGTGGGATGTTATGCCTGAAATTTCATACTCTCGGCACTCTCTTGACACACAGTGGATCTGGGAATGTTGAATTCCCTAACGATTTCCGAAATGGCATGACCCATGCGTCTAGCTCCAACTAACATTCCGCGTTCAAAGTCTGTTAATTCCCGTCGTGCGGTCATCATCACGTCAAAACCTCTTCACATGAATAACATGAACAGAAATGAAAGCTCTGCGAAAGCACTGCGCATTTATACCTGTTCTACGCGATGCTACTGCCATCTGAAAATTTGCATATTGCTATCCCATGACTTTTGTCACTTTAGTGTATTTCCCTAATGCGTATTATTGGTAACCATATCTATTTAAGTGTCCAATTAAATATTGAACTCATTTAACACAAATAAAAATTAAATTTATATAAGTAAATGTTATTTCTGTTAATTTTCTATTTGTTAGGTAACAATTAAATAAAATATAGATTTCCCAAAATGTTTGTGAAATATTTAATTGCTCATAGTATATCATCCCGAAACCAAATTATGAATTGGGCAAAATTTCCTAATCAGTAACTTGAATTGTTTCTCAGATATCCAAGGAACTGTTGGATAGTATTACATACATTAAGGTGTCGAATTTCAAATTAGATAAGCGTGGTAGGAAATAATTGAAATAACAGATGTAATCTTCTGTGACATTTATCACAAGGATTTACTACTGTGTCCAAAATGTGAGACCAATTTTAAATTTAAAGTTCCTGGGGCTCTCGGAATTTAAATTATTTTTTTTTTCTGTTTTATGTTGCTGCCGCTGTCCTTGACATCTGTGTGAATTTAACATCAAACTATTCATTAGTGTTTGAGTTACGCTTGGCTTTGTGAGACGCAAAAAATGATTCCGGTGATTTTTGAAATGTCTGAATTCATTGAGCATAGAACTTGCATTAAATTTTGTTTGCGGAAACGTATAGAATGTTGCAAAAGGCATTCAGTGAGCATTTCTATATCGGAAAGAAATGTACAGAAGTGGTATACAGTTCAAAGAAGGCAAAGAATGCATTGAAGTCGAAGAGCCCTCTGGTAGACCCTCAACCTCAACCGACGAAGATCACGTCCAAAACATTAAAGATCTGGTGTTTGTAAACAGTCTATTTACAATTAGAGACCTTGCTCATGATGTTGGAATTTCAAAATTCCATTTTAAAAGATGTTTTGGGCCTCAAACGCGTCAATCCCGATTGGTAACAAAAACACTGAAATGCGCCAGCTCGCACTGCACTGAATCTTCAAGACTTTTTTACCAAAAATGAAACCCATATCATTCCCCAACCGTGCTACTTCTGGCTATTCCATAAACTCAAAATACCACTCCGGAGACAATGTTTTGATTCGATGGAAGAGATTCAACATGAATCGCCGCACTCTCACCATCCCTGCCGATGACTTATTAACATGCATTGAGGATTCGAAAAAAAGTTGGCATAAGTGCATTGTTTCCGAATTACTTTGAAGACGATGAAATAAATTTGGAAGGATAAATAACGAGTTTTTGAAAAAAAAATTATTAGTCTTACTTTTTGGGCACGGTAGTATAAATTATTATTAGTACATTATTAGTCATTATTTGAAATTAAGTTTATAATTTTAGTAAGTTTTTTATTAATTTTAGTGAATACCTTTTATGTATGCATCAGTTCGATAAAAGCGTTCGTAACGTGCCGATAAAAATTAATCTTAATCGTTTTCTGATAATCGATAAAAACGATTATATAAATATAGGACGTAACATTCAACAGTTTAGTCAAGCGAATAATTTTAATGTTGTTGCAATACCAGGAAAGTTAAAATACTTCAACTGCGAAACTAAAAAAAAAATATATTTTTAGGAAACTTAGGATTTATTTTGGAAACTGGTTTGTTATTAAAGGATTTGTTAAATAAAATTAATCTATAAATAAACTAAATCATTGATATTTAATTTTTAAAATAATAAGAAATTAGAATATGTTTTACAGATGTTTTCAAAATTTTTAATATTTTTATTAGAATTTACTGAAAAAGGAATTTATGAATTTAATATTTGACCTTGACATTAAATTTAATTCTCATCTTCAAAGATATTTAAAAATATCCTGACTTGATTATTTTTCACCAATTTAATTGTAATTGTGCAACATACTGCATCAAAGTAAACGTTGAAAACTATAAACAATTTGTATCATTATATCGTTTTCTGTTACAAAAAAACATTAAAGCACATTTTTTTCATATTTTGTTCTATACATCAAATTAAAGATTAATTTTTGAAAAATTGAAAAAAAAATTCTAAACTTTAAACATTTATTCACTGACTAAGTAGCGTTTTGAACTCATTGACAAATTTTTATTAAGTTACTTGGTTATAACTTACATTGTAATTTGCAGTTTTATAAATAATTATTAATAAACAAAATGTTTTACACTTAATATTATAGTCATAAATTCAAAATATTTTTTTAAGGAAATTCGTTTTGCAGAGAAATACAGATTTCCATATCTTTAAAGCATTTTCTCAATATCTAAACAGTCCTCTTACCGTTTTAAATTCTTTTAAAGTATCCATTTCAAGGATATCTTCAGAGGAATTTATAGTAGAAATGTCCTAAAGGAATGTACGACAAGGAACATCCAGGAATTTCTTGGTAACTCTCTGCCCCCCACACACACACCTTTTCATGTTATAGTGATATTAAATTGTTGTTTCGCCCAATATTTAAACATTTAAAAAGAAAACCACCACATTTTAAGCACCGAACTTAAAACTGAATTTGAACTTTTTTTTTATAATGATCAATACTACTGAGTTCAAAAATTTTCAATTTAAAATTTCCGGGGCTTATGGAATTACAATTTTTTTTTCTTTTTTACGATCGATCGACAATTTACGATTAGAGACCTTGCTGATGATGTTGGAATTTCAAAAGGATCGGTCAATTCCATTTTGGGCCTCAAACGCGTCAAATCTCGATTGGAGCTGAAAACACTGAATGCGCAAGCTCACACTGCATTGATTCTTCGTGACGATTTCGCGAAAGACCAAACCCATATCGTTCCACAACCACCGTGCGACTTCTGGCTATTCCCTAAACTCAAAAGACCATTCCGGGGACACCGTTTTGAGTCGATTGAAGAGATTCAACTTGAATCGCCGCGAGCTTTGAAGGTCATCCCTACCGATGACTTTTTAGCATGCATTAAGTATTGGAAAAAAAGTTGTCGTAAGTGCATTGGGTCCGGAAGGGATGACTTTGAGGGCGATGAAATAAATTTGGAAGAATAAATAAAAAGTTTTTGAAAAAAAAATAATTGGTCTTACTATTTGGGCACAGTAGAATATCTGAAAATTTTTTTTAAATTATATGTATAGAAATAAATAGTGAATTCTTTTCTCTACAAGTTATGAAACATTTAAATAAATAATGGCGATATAAATCAATATTTTTTAACTTAAAAATTATTTCAAATAAGTGCAAATTAATTTTCGCTCTTTTAACTGGAAAATTTTCCAATCATTTTAATCAACAAATCAATTGAACAAATTAAAAAATATATTATAAGAAACTGCTTCATATAAAATAATAAGCAAAATTTTATACAAACAATTTTAAGAAACAAATACAAGTAAATTTGTAAAAAAATATATAAAATTCATTACATATTTATGTTAAAAAAATTATGTTATGTATGAGTACATATGAGTATGTTAAAAAAAAATGTATGATTGAAGTATTTTAATATCAAAACTAATATACAATATGCTAAACTATATTTTTATAGTATATGAAAATTCAGCTTATACAAGTAAAGTACTTTCCATTTTATTAAGAAAAAATATTCTGTATACTGATGACTTTTCCACGTTTTAAGGATACATTATCAAAAAATAATTAAAAAATATTAATAATATTTACATAAACTTTTTATTGCTAACTTCAAACAGCTCATGTTCCTTAAAAAATTAATAAGGCAAAAAAAGAAAAAAATTTAAATGATGTACGTATATTGGATTGTAGTAATTTCTCCGATTCAATTTGTTAATAACTTTAGAAAAAGATAAACTATTAATTAAATAACTATTAATTATGAATTAATTAAACTATTAAATCGCAAATTAAAACGAATTATGCGGAATTATGGATTTTAAATAAAGACATTAATTTTGCTTTTAAACCTGTAACAATTTTTTGTATTAAAAATTGCAGTCTTGCAAAATTGTAAACATTTGAAATAAAATTTCAGACTCTTTCCTGGTAAAATTTGGATTTTGTTTCATTAAAATATACACCATTAATTGAAATATACAAAACATAATAAATTAAACTCGTTTATCAACAATTTAATTAAAGGTACCCAATTTTAAAGACCACTTTTATGACAAACACTGATGGATTGACATGAATTACTAGCTTTCTAATTAAGCTGTCTTCTACATTATTAGACTTAACCGGAATATTTTTTGTTCTATACACTTAGTCACAAAAGTAAGTATGCAACTCATAGCTTAAGTGAAAAAGCTCTAGTTCTCAAATAAATATAAGAAAAATATTATTTTGGAGAGTGTTGTTTATAGCTTCTGATTCAAGTCATAAATTAATGAAAAATAAACCAAATCATTATATTTTAAAAAACTTTAAGAGTAATTTTGTTAACTACCAGTAGAAATTTAAATCACAAAAGTATGTATGCACTCTGAATTTTTGACTTTTAAATGGGCTGAATGAAACTTCTCGAGTCATTTTTGTATTTCAGTGATATGTTTAGAAGTTCTGCTATAAAGCTTGTAAGTTTGAGCTTTAAGTACATCAACAATTTACCAATGGCTCCACGTGGAAAAGAATTATCAAAAGATCTAAAAGATGCAATAATAAAGCTCTATAAAGAAAGCAAGTCCCAAAGACAAATCGCTAAAATCATAGGCAAAAGTCCTGCAACAATGCAAAAAATCATAGAAAAGTTCCGGGCTGAGGGAAATACTCTAAACAAGCCAAGAACAGGACGACCGCCCATTTTGACGGATCGAGAAAGGCGAATTATTGTTGGAAATGTGAAAAAAAATCCGACGATTAGCGCACCAAAATTCACAACTGATGTGAAAAACAATTTTGCGAAGTCATACAATCTTGATACAATTCGCCGTGTGTTACGGAAGGCAGGATACCATGGTCGAAATATGCGAAGAAAACCATTTGTTAAGAAAAGAGAATAGATTTTGCAAAAGAAATGTAAGGCAGGACACAAATTTTTGGAATTCCGTGATTTTTTCGGATGAAAGTAAATTCAACATCCACGGGTCAGATAGACACCAAAAAGTTTAGAGGAAAGCAAATGCAGCTCTAGAACCAAAGAACATGAGAGGAACTGCAAAACACGGTGTTGGTTCAATTATGATTTGGGGTTGCATGGCAGCAACTGGAGTAGAAAATTTAGTTATAATCGACTGGAGTAGGAAATTTAGTTATAATGAATCAATATAGCTATTTGAATATTTTAAAGAATAATCTAAGTCAAAGTGCTTCTAAATTGGGACTCGATGGATCCTTCACTTTCCAACAAGATAATGATCCCAAACATACTGTTCGGGTTGTTCGGGAATGGCTGCTATATCACGTGCGAAAATAGCTAAAAACCCCACCGCAGTCACCTGATCTTAATCCCATTGAACACTTGTGGGATTATCTCGATCGCCAAATTAGAAAGCAAGCGATCAAAACTAAGAATGATCTAAAAAAAGCCCTTTTGAAGGAGTGGCAGAAAATACCATCTTCTGTCACTCAAAATTTAGTAAAACCAGTGCCATCTAGATTGAGAGCTGTTATAAAGGCCAAAGGCTATCCAACAAATTACTAATTTCTTTCAAAAATTGTAAAATTTGCAATATTAATGTCTTTGTTTTTGTTTGCATACTTACTTTTATGATGTAAATTACATCCTATTTTAAGTTAAGCTTATTTTGCTAACTAAATATTTGTATTTTTTAATTACTTTTCATTTTGTTATTAAGCTCTATTTTGCTGTAATCGAAATAAATCGTTAATTTGAAAACTCTAATATTGTAGGTCTGTTTTTTTTTCATAGGACATCATCACATACACTCTGCATACTTACTTTTGTGACTAAGTGTATATCTTACCTTCTTCCAAAATGCATGCAAGGAATGTTTCAATTTTATTTTGTTACGAGCCGTACATAAAACTTCTCAAACCAGAGTATTACTGATCAACAATTCAATAACTAGTTTTAAAAAAAAGACACCAAATCTTTCACGTGCTACTAGCTTGACAAGAATTAATAGCATTTTAATTAAGATATCTTCTACATAATATTCCACCTGACAGGAATTTTTTTTTTTTTTTTTTTTTTTGTTCTTTACATCTTACCTCTTCCAAAATGCATGCAAATTATCAGAAAACAATGTTTGAATTTTGTTTTGTAGCAAGCCTTACATAAAACTTCCAAACCAGAGTATTACTGATCAACAATTTAATAACTAGTTTAAAAAAAAAAGACACCAAATCTTTCACGTGCTACTAGCTTGACAAGAATTAATAGCGTTTTAATTAAGTTGTCTTCTACATAATATTAAACTTCACCGGAATATTTTTTGTTCTTTACATCTTACCTCTTTCAAAATGCATGAAAGCAATGTTTAAATTTTGCTTTGTTACAAGCCGTACATAAAACTTCCCAAGCCCAGAGTATTACTGATCAACAATTCAATAACCAGTTTAAAAAAAAAGACACCAAATATTTCACGTGCTACTAGCTTGACAAGAATTAATAGCATTTTAATTAAGCCATCTTCTACATAATATTCCACCTAAAAGAATTTTTTTTTTTTTTTTTTTTTTTTGTTCTTTAAAGCTTACCTCTTCCAAAATGCATGCAAATTATCAGAAAACAATGTTTGAATTTTGTTTTGTTGCAAGCCTTACATAAAACTTCCAAACCAGAGTATTACTGATCAACAATTCAATAACCAGTTTAAAAAAAGACCAAATCTTTCACCTACTAGCTTGACAAGAATTAATAGCGTTTTAATTAAGCTGTTTTCTATATAATATTCCACCTAACAGGATTTTTTTTTCTTTACATCTTACCTCTTCCAAAATGCATGCAAGCAATGTAAATGAATTTTGTTTTGTGACAAGCCTTACATAAAACTTCCAAACCAGAGTATTACTGATCAACAATTCAATAAAAAGGACACCAAATCTTTCACGTGCGTACTAGCTTGACAAGAATTAATGGCGTTTTAATTAAGCTGCCCAGAACAAAATATCCAACCTGACATAGCGGTGCCATTTCACTTTTCTTTTTACATCTTTTACAGCCCTCCCCCAAGTTCATGCAAAGTTCCAGAAATGCAAGGATTTAATAAAATCGAACCCCCTTATCTCTTGTGTTGTCACCATTCGAAAAGGAATGTTTTCGCATTCCACGTCGGTTGCTTAGTCACCCTTGTCTTCCGCCCAGCAATCATTCCGTCATGTTAAACTGAGGAGGGCATGTCGGCTTAATTAAAGCTCAACAAGGCAATCACCACCCACGCTTGGATATCCAGTTGCTTTTCGCCCTCCGTCCGTCCACATATTAAACTCTCTACTTGATGCTTGCTACTTCTCGGATTTCCAACGGGTGTTCTTTTTTCTTTCTTTCTTTCTTTCTTTTGAATATAAAAACAATGGGTGGATAGTAGAAAAGGTAAAGCTGTGAGAAAAAGTTGGTTTTTATTTTTGCTTGACGACTCCTGAATAGCCAACATTTTAATTCAGGCAGCAAGACGTGCCAGTTAAATATGTGAATGAATTGAAAAAATTTTACAGGAATTAAAGAATGGTAAACATTTTTTTTTTTTTTGTTCTAATACAGCTGGCAAACACAGAATGATAAACATACAAGAAATAATAAAAAAAGTATGCATAAATCTGCATTTTTTGTTTCGCTACTAGCAACTGGCAAATTTTTAAAAATCAAAGGGAAACCTTATAAGACCAATCGGGATGGTAAAAATGAACGCTAGAACTTCAAACTTTTAATTTAAGCCGTATAAGTTAGTTAAAGCTCATTTAAAATAGGTATTGCTGAAACATAACCATGCATGAAATTTTCCTTTTTTTTTAATTTTCTGTAAAAAAATTAAAATATCTTTTATTGCTTTTTGTTGACGCCCGTTTTTGTTGCTTTTATTTGCTTGACGCCAGAATAGCCAACATTTTACTTCAGGTAGCAAGACATGCCAGTTAAATATGTGAATGAATTGAAAAAATTGCACAAGGATTAAAGAATGGTACACATAAAAGAAATAATTAAAAAATTGTGCACAAACATGCATTTGTTGTTTCGAGATCTGGCAAATTTTTAAAAATCAAAAGGGAACCTTATAATATAAATCAGGATGGGATGATTTGCTGTTTGTTTGAGGCTAGAACTTCAAACTTTTAATTTATAACAGTATAAGTTAGTTAAAACTCATTTAGAACTGGAGTTGCTGAAACATAATCATGTATAAAATTTTTCTTTTGTTTTAATTTTTCTGTAAAAAAATTAACAACAAGGCAATCACTACCCACACTTGGATATCCAGTTGCTTTTCGCCCTACGTCCACATATTAAACTCTCTACTTGAAGCTACTTCTCGGATTTCCAACGGGTATTTTCTTTTCTTTTACTTCCTTTGAATAAAAACAATAGGGGGATAGTGGAAAAGGTAAAAGCTGTGAGAAAAAGTTGTTTTTATTTTTGCTTGACGACTCCTGAATAGCCAACATTTTAATTCAGGCAGCAAGACGTGCCAGTTAAATATGTGAATGAATTGCAAACAATTGTACAGAGATTAATGAATGGTAAACATAAAAGAAATAATAAAAAAATGAGTTGTTTCGCTGGCATCTGGCGAATTTTTTAAAATCAAAAGGGAGCCTTATAATAGAAAACATGATGGTAAAATTTGCTGTTTGTTTGACGGTAGAACTTCAAACTTTTAATTTAATCCGTATAAGTTAGTTAAAACTCATTTAAAACTGGTATTGCTAAAACATAACCAAGCAACCATGCTAAATTTGCTGTTTGTTTGACGCTAGAACTTCAAACTTTTAATTTAAACCTATAAGTTAGTTAAAACCCATTTAAAACTGGTATTGCTAAAACATAACCATGCATAAAATGTAACTTTTTTTTTAATTTTCTGTAAAAAACAAGTAATATAAAAAAAAGTAGTTAATTCCTACTTTTTTTTCACTATAAAAAGACACTATATTCACTGAAAGTCCTTTTATAAATAATTTTCATTCAATTTTTTAAGTTTATCTGGCGCCATCTATTGGTAGATATATGCAACTTAAATCTAAAAAAAAAACTAAAATTAATTAATTAAATTTATTTACTGAATTAATATTTGAAAAAAACTGCATCAATATCAAGTGTCATCCACTGCAAGTTAAAAAAAAAATGTGTTTGAACTTGAGTGGATGAACAAAAGGTATTTTATGAACGATTGAAAATTTGAACAATATATATAGGGAGAGTGTGAGCTAATAGAAGGAATTGAATAATGAAATATCTTTTATTGCCTTTTGTTGACGGCTGTTTTTATTGTTTTTATTTGCTTGACACCTGAATAACCAACATTTTAATTCAGGCAAGACGTGCGTGTTAAATATGTGAATGATTTGAAAAAAATGTACAGTGATTAAAGAATGGTAAATATTAAAAAAATTTTGCACAAACCTGCATTTGTTGTTTCGCTGGCATATGGCAAATTTTTTAAAATCAACAGGGAATCTTATAATAGAAATCAGAATGGTAAAATTTGCTGTTTGTTTGACGCTAGAACTTCAAACTTTTAATTTAAACCGTTGAAAAACATCTGTAATTCCTTATATTAGAAAACAAAGTTCATAAAATAAAATTATTGGTTAAGCGTATTCTAGTATTTAGTTTTAAAAAAATTTATTATAAAATCGCGTAATTTGGTTAAGCGTACTTGAAGTTGAAACTTTTCTTCCAATAATTTTTATCGAAGTTTTGAATTCAGTCGATAGTTATTACTACGTAATTCGAATGTTATTAAGTTCGAATGTACAATTTGAAAAGGATATTGCCTAGCATTTAAACATGTTTAAAAAAGATATTGTCTAACATTTAAACATGTTGAAAAACATCAGTAATTCCTTATGTTAGAAAACAAAGTTCACCCGACTGCAAATCCTCCTTTCCCTCGAGCCATTTAAGTATCTTTGGCTAACTTTCGTAACCAACAAGTCAATATTTTCAGGTTTGGCAAACCCCAAACCTCCATCAGAGGTTTATTTTAAGCAAATATCCGACCGCAATATCCGCTGTGGGGCTTCTCTCTCGAAAACAAGCCGAATAGGATATTGAGACGAGTCACTCGGGAGTGCTCGGATTGAATTTTAACATGCACTTAGGTTTTTAATTTTCTTTTCCGATCATTTCCGAGCGTCTCCGAAAGGCAACGCTTCATTAGCGAATCGGCGAAGCGAGAACCGCTCTCTCTCTCTCTTGCCTTTGGCCGGAAATCAAATAGTTCGAAAAGGGACCATCAGAATTTAGCAGTCGCAAAATTTAAAAAGGACCGCGGTGGTCAAATTGAGAACTATTGGAGAGAAATTAGAAGAGTCTGGGGGATCCTTATACATGAATAATTCCCCCGTTTGAAATGTCAAAAGGGGAAAAGTTTCGCAGATGGGGGGAAAGAGAGAGGGAACTGAAAATGATGCTATTAACCCACAAAGACAAATTTAATTCCTCCCACCGAGTGGAAGGGGGGAAATACATTAATTGTAAAGCTCCTATTTCTAGGGGGGAATTGAAAGAAAGTATGTTGAAAATGTCTACGTTAATGACAACCGGAGTACTACTGCGACCAAAAATAAGGCCAATTATTTTTTTTTTTTTTTCAAAATCTCTTTATTTATTCTTCCAAATTTATTTCATCACCTTCAAAGTAATCCTCTCCGGACGCAATGCACTTATGCCAACTTTTTTTTCCAATCTTCAATGCATGATAAAAATTTATCGGCAGGGATGGCCTTCAAAGCGCCCGGCAATTCACGTTGAAACGGTATACCCGGAGTGGTCTTTTGAGTTTAGGAAATAGCCAGAAGTCGGACTGTGTGAATACGGTGGTTGTGGATCGATATGGGTTTCATTTATGGCAAAAAAAATCACAAAGAATCAATGCAATGTGAGCTGCCGCATTCAGTGTTTTCAGTACCAATCGATATTTGACGCTTTTGAGGCCCAAAATGGAATTGTCCGATCCTTTGGAAGTTCCAACATCATCAGCATGGTCTCTAATTGTAAACCGACGGTTTACAAGCACCAAATCTTTAATGATTTGGACGTGAGCTTCTTCGGTTGAGATTGATGTTCGACCAGAGGGCTCTTCGTCTTCAGCATGTTCTGTGCCTTCTTTGAACTGTTTATACCACTTCTAAACATTTCTTTCCGATATAGGAATGCTCACCGAATGCCTGCTACAAGTGATCTAAGGAGGAACTGTGTCTGTAGTAACATATCGGTATAATATCCTTGATTCATTTGTCATATCATATGCTGGTGCTAAAAGTTCGATCTTACTAAGCCAGGTATTTTGAGGAATATCTTGAAGATCAAGATTTGAAGCGAACAGAAAGATCAATTTGATCTTCGGATTTTAATCTCGTAGCATCGTAGATGTAGTAATTAGATCTCGTAACTATAGATCTAACACTAACGAGATCTCGTAACTATCTCTCTTAGCACCTTTTGAAATAGGTGGGAGCTTTAGATTTATCTCTGAGCTCATTAAATGGCAAGCAACATGGATTTCTCCATGTAGGGTCTTTGCTTTTAATTTAGTCAAGAGCTTAGTTTTCAAAATGCCAAGTCGATGCCACTAGAACATTGTAGCTAACTGTGAACTGAGAGTGAACACATTCCTAAGTGATAAAGAACACATTCCTAAGTGATAAAGAACACATTCCTAAGTGATAAAGATCACATTCCTAAGTGATAAAGGTGAACACATTCCTAAGTAATAAAGGGTGAACACATTCCTAAGTGATAAAGAACACATTCGTAAGTGATAAAGGGTGAATACATTCCTAAGTGATAAAGGTGAACACATTCGTAAGTGATAAAGGGTGAATACATTCCTAAGTGATAAAGGTGAACACATTCCAAAGTGATAAAGGGGAACACATTCCTAAGTGATAAGGGTGAACACATGCATTTTTTTTTTTTTTTTTTTTTTTTTTTTAAACAAAAATATGCTTTCTTTTCTTACATTTAAAGAACTTCGGTACAAAAAAATAATTATTTATTTGTAAATCACACTCGATGTTAAAGATATGTAAATATAATAAAAACTATTTAATGAACAATTCTTCCAAATATGTGTTTCAATTCTTCTAATTTTCTAATCGTTTATGTGCATTTGTTTGCAAAATAGACAGAAAAGGCGGCTTTTGTGTCTATTTTGTGCCTTCTACTTTTGTGTCTGTTGTGACTAATGGTTAAAGTTTCAAAGTTATCACATACATAGATACCAATGCAATGCAGTGCAAAAACAATCATATATATATGTATAAATATATATATGATTGTTTTTAATATTTTTGGCTAAAATTGCAATTTTACAATTATATATTTGCAAAGAAAGAATAAACACTAAGAATAATCCATCTTGAAAAAACCTTCTTTTGCATTACATTTCTTAGAAATACATATAAGCTAGTTAATCAAATATATCCTTTACAGCATGAAAGGCAAAATATAAATAGAAGGCAAAATGAGAAGGTTTCTTTTAACTATGTATTTATATAAATAAACGGAAAAATAATTGGCTTATCTCCTTTAACAGATTTAATCTGCTAGGCGATATAAATAAGCAACAATCGTAATGATATATAATATAATGACTTCTAAAAATGAACTGGATTTTATTTTATTTTCTCGTTTTTCCATTATATTTCACAAAAAAAAAAAAAAAAAAAAAAAAAAGATAATTTATTTCTTAAAATTGGTAGGGTTTCAAAGCTATCATTTGCCTCTCTTGAACGCTACACGTGTCAGAGGGTATCGTTAAACATTATGTTGAAAAATAAATTTTTGAATTAATGATTTCTAATGCGTGATTTTTCTTAGTATGCCTGAGATTTAATTGAAAGTATTTTTGTTTCCTCGTTAAATGGTAACAAGAACCAAGTTAATATATAACCAATAATTATTTTTTGTTTAAAAATAATATAAGATAATGATTTCTAGTAATTATTTAAAATATGCGCAAAAATAAAAAATGAAAACGCTTAATGATTAGACCGAGTAGAGGACTTAATGATTAGACAAAGTTAGAAAAGAGATATAAATTTGATCATAAGGAATAAAAGACAGAAAACCGCCAAAATATCTCTATGATTCTGAAAATAATAACCATATATATGTGTGTGTAGGCGGTAGATGGCACAGGTGTCGGGTTCGAGTTCCGGCGGTGGACGTTTGAGTGTTTCGGAATGCACTTTAAACCGTAGTTCTCGGTCTAATAGGACTGTAGAGTGTTGGGCGTAGCATTGAAAACTCTATCCTGCAAAAAGAAACCATCTTCTATCTTGGAATCTGCCAGTAGGTAGACGGCCTTGGCCTATCTTGGGGCTGTTGCGCCAATGATGATGAACAGTTAATTATGTATTTGTTTACACGTTTTTACTTTTATAGCAGGTAGGTGTGTAATGTGAGGACCTAACGGCCGAGTGACCAGGGCTTTAACACTTGGTGCCACAGGTTTCGCGTTCGAGTCCAGGAGGTGCTAGGGGTTGCTTGTAGTGATTCGGAATCTACTTTAAACCATAGGTCCCGATAAAATATGACTGTAGCTAATATGAAAACAGTTAAATATGACAAACCTACCCGGTATTTGCCAGTAGGAAGACGATCTTAGCTCACCATGGGGCTGTTGCGCTAATGAATAATAACAAGAAGGTTTATGATGTTGTAAAATAAGAAATTGAAATTATTAATGATATTTAATATTAAAATGTCCATTTTATTATAGTCATTTTAGAAGTAGTATCAGGAACAATCAATGAGAGATAAATTTAAAAGACATATTTTTTTGTTAATATGAATGTATAATAAAGCAGGAAATAGAATGAAAATGGAATAAAAATTCGAAATTTTGATTGGTCTAGCACTTTTAGAAGTATATGATGATATATTGTTATTTAGGGTTGTAGTGCCAATGAGTTATATATATATATATATATATATATATATATATAACTCCCTGGTGCTACATATATATGTATGGCATATATCAATGCGAGACACTTTGTCACAGTCACCGTCAAGTATATTACCACTAGTTCAAAAGTTGGCTAAATTTGTATCACAAATGTTTAGATGTTTTCAGACCTCCATAATTTTTTTTTCTTCTGTTTTCAATCTTATACTTCCAAGTATAATATTTCTTCAATATTCGTATCTCGGAAAATATCATTTTAACATCCTTTTAGCACAGGATTTAAAGATTATACAATTAAGTTCGTCTTAACTGATATGAAATTTATTAATAAATCTGTGTACTTCCGTTTATAATAAAAAAATTGCTTTGAATAAAATTATTTAAAAATTAATGCACATTAATAATTTTTCACAATTTTAATGTACTACAGTACTATTTTCCATTTCAAGGGAAAAAATTAATACTATAAGAAATATTTCAGGACCATTTAAAATCTCAACAATTTCCCAATCCAATCCATCACTCAATATATCCCCTACTTCAGCAATATATCAAGTCTATTTTTAGGTTTACGCAAACATTATATATATATATATATATATATATATATACTCGTATGTATATACACTCAAGAGCCAAAACATTTTGGCCACCTGTCAATAACGAGTTGGCCCACCTTTGGCGTGCAACACAGCTTCAACCCGCCTTGGCACGGATTAATACCACCACTTAATACCAGTTAAATACCACTTCCACCTGATCACGTGCCTTCCACGTCATCCAGGCGAGTTCATTGCAAAATGTAGGGGTGGTCATAATGTTTTGGCTCTTGAGTGTAAATATGCCAAATAAAGCAGAGATGGATCGTATACGAAGCGCGTCACAAATATCGTCGGATTTTTATTGATGAACCAAGTATACCTCTAAATTACAGTTTTTCCCGAAAAATCCTGGGGAAAAAAGGAGAAAGTGATGAAAAACACTAGATTTTTTTCAATATTAACTTCTTCCCTCTTCTTCAAGAAATAATTTGAACAACGCTGACACCTCTACGAGAAGATGAGTAGTAGAAAGCCCCTGTTTCGCAGGGACCAAGGAATCACATGACTTTCTTCAACCCCCCCCTTCCTTCCTTTAGTGTTAAGGTTGATGATAAAATAATATGAAATATGGCTGATGAAAATTTAATGAAAGACCATTTAAAATCTCATCAATTTCCCAATCCATCACTCAATATATATAACCCTATTTCAGCAATATATCAAGTCAATTTTTAGGTTTATACAAACATATATATATATATATATATATATGCTACATAAAATTAATTGCGTCTTAACCGATATGGAAATTATTAATAAATCTGTATACTACCGTTGATATAAAGAAGTCACTTAAAAAAAACTTTGCTTTGAATAAAATTGTTTAAAAATAAACGCACATTAATAATTTTTCACAACTTTAATTTACAGTACTATTTTTCATTTCAATGAATATTGATACTATAAGAAATATTTCAGGAGACCATTTAAAACTCAACAATTTCCCTATCCAATCCATCACTCAATATATAAACTATTTCAGCAATATATCAAGTCTATTTTTAAGTTTACACAAACACTATATATATATGCTACATAAAATTAAGTGCGTCTTAACTGATATGGAAATTATTGATAAATTTGCATACTACCGTTAATATAAAGAATTTGCGACAAAAAAATTTGCTTTGAATAAAATTGTTTAAATATTAATGAACATTAATGATTTTTCAGTACAGTACTATTTTTCATTTCGATGAATATTAATACTATAAGAAATATTCCAGGTCCATTTAAAATCTCAACAACTTCCCTATCCAATCCATCACTCAATGCATCCCCTATTTCAGCAATATATCAGGTCTATTTTTAGGTTTACACAAACATTATATATGTATATATATATATCCATCTCTGTTATATATATATAAAGCAGAGACGGGTCGTATACGAAACGCGTCACAAATATCGTCGGATTTTTATTGATGAAACCAAGTATAGCTGTAAATTACAGTTTTTCCCGAAAAATCCGGGGAAAAAAAAGGAAAGTGATGAAAAACACTAGATTTTTTTTTTTTTTTCTTTTTTTCAATATTAACTTCTTCCCTCTTCTTCAAGAAATAATTTGAACAACGCTGACACCTCTACGAGAAGATGAGTAGTAGGAAACCCCTGTTTCGCAGGGATGGAGCAACAGGACGAGGAGTCACGTGACTTTCTTCCAACCCCCCTTTCCCATCCCTCCCTCTCTAGCGTAAGGGGTGATGGGGATGGGAAGATTTATTGAGTAGGATGGCTTCATCCATCTCCTTTTCCCCCCTCACGGCTCTCTGAGTCATTTTTTAGTCAACTGAAACGAAGTGGGGAAAGAGAGAGAGAGAGAACGATCAACTTTCTCAGAAAAATATCGCCCTCGATAGAAATTGGAGAACCGGTACAGGGAGGTAAAAATAAAAAAAAAGTACCGACAGCAGTGCGAAACAATATCGGAATCGTACATTTATCAGCTGCCGAAGTCGAACTCCTACGCCTTTCACAGCAGCTTTTTGTCGGTCTCTGATTTCTAGGATTTCTATTGACGAAAAGTTTCTTGTTAAAAAAAGTTGAAGTAATAGTTTTAGTTACGTCACTTGAGAAAATCTACTTGTTTGCCAGCTGCATTAGAATATATATATATATACTACTGCGTAAAAAAGTAAGGCCAGTTTTCAATTTAAATTTCCCGGCTATATGTATGGGATCAACGTAGGATTTTTAATACGCTTTTATTAGTTTCACCTGTATGTTTGCTTGTAACTGACTCTTTGGGCTCGATTTTGCCCTACTTTAGGCGATCAGATTTAATTTAAACATTGTAGACTTATCAAGGACGACGACACTAAAATTTTTTGATAAGTTTATTATCTCATCCTGATTAGGATCGCCAGGATTAGGGATTTTATTTTAACTTATGAAGAGCAATTTAACCCATGTAGAATGAAAGTACCTAAGTGGGACATTCAAACCTATGTGGGACAGTGGCACAACGGATAATTCGCCTGACTACGGATCAGGAGATTCCTTGTTCGAATACTGGCTGGCTCGACATATTCGCATCTAGCTTTTGTTTTGCTCACAATTAAATTATTCTAAGAACAATAGTTCTAGTCCTGTCACTGTTCTAAAAGCGTGGGGTGCTTTGTATGACGTTTTTAAACCAACTCTGCATTTTGGAATGAAACTAGTGAAACATTATAATGCTCACCGAATGCCTTCTGCAACATTCTATACGTTTCCGCAAACACAATTTAATGCAAGTTCTTTGCTCAATTAATTAAGACATTTCAAAAATCGCCGAAATCTGTTTTAGCGTCTCACAAAGCCAAGCGTAACTCAAACACTAATTAATATTTTGACATCGAATGTCAAGGACAGTGCAAACAACCTAAAAAAGGAGAAAAAAAATTGAAATACCATATGACCGGGAAATTTAAATTGAAAACTGGTTTTAATTTCTGGATACAGTAGTATATATATATATATATACCGGATTGAGACCGGGACCTAAGGCTTAAAGTGGATTCCTAACCACTACAAACATCCATGGCACCGCCGGAACTCGAACCAGAAACCGAACGCTGGACACTCAGCCATTCAGGCCCCATAAGGTTTTTTATATACTTATAGCAGGCATGGACAGTGTAAAGGGTATTTCATATTGCACCCTGATGGGATTTGCTTTCTAGGAATGAATGCCTGAAGTCAAAATACCTGACATCAATCTGTAATTTCCCTTTCAAATACATGTCCAATTTCTCTGGGAAATTTCCTATGTAAACGCTTATGTTCAATGGCCTATCATACTTACAGTGACTAGGAGCGCATAATAATACACGCTGGTCTCTAATTAATCCCGTAAGTGCTCATAATCCATCTGTCTTTCACGCTCAATCGCACAGATAGTGAACGTGGTCGTTCTTGCCGCTAGCTTTCCCTAAAGTCAAGTGTGTAGAATGCTTGTTCGACTAATATGCAAAGCTGCCAGGCATGCTTCCACTAAATATGGTAAGCAAATCGAAATGAATTTAGCAAAGCGTACCTCTTTATGAGCTGGAGGACCTTTATTAACTGGCTGGTATCAATAAGGTAATTAAATCAGGGTTTTCTCTTGGGGTGCCTTATAAATAGTGGTGTGGGTCGCTGAAGAGTTTGTAAATATTTCTTCAGAACTATCTTTGTCATTATTTAGATTACCTCATTTACAAATGGGAAAGTCTTAATGTATTTCACAGGTACACAGAATTAGTATTGTTAACTGTATAAAGTAACTTAAAATGAATTGGCGATGCTTTGTCCAGTAAGAAAAAATTACAATTTTTAAACTTTAATATTAAAACAACAATAAAAAAATAATAATCAAAATTGTTTGAGGTTTTTTTTTTTTTTTGATGATTCATTACTATGTCCAAAAAGTCAGACCAATATTCAATTTAAAATTCCCTGGGCTTATGGAATTTCAATTTTTTTTTTCTTTTTTAGGTTGCTGGCACTGTCCTTAACATATGTGTGAAATTTGACGTCAAAATATTCATTAGTGTTTGAGTTACTCTTGGCTTTGTGAGATGCTAAAACTGATTCCGGCGATTTTTGAAATGCCTGAATTCATTGAGCAAAGAACTTGCATTCAATTTTGTTTGTAGAAACGTATAGAATGTTGCAGAAGGCATTCGGTGAGCATTCCTGTATCGGAAAGAAATGTTTAGAAGGTGTATAAACAGTTCAAAGAAGACAGAGAAAGCGTTGTAGACGAAGAGCTCTCTGGTCGACCATCAACCTCAACCGACGAAACTCACGCCCACAAAATTAAAGATTTGGTGCTTGCAAATCGCCGATTTACAATTAGAGACCTTGCTGATGATGTTGGAATTTCAAAAGAATCGGTCAATTCCATTTTGCGCCTGAAACGCGTCAAATCTCGATTGGTACCGAAAACATTGAATGCGTCAGCTCCCACTGCATTGATTCTTCAGGACTTTTTTGGCAAAAATGAAACCCATATCGTTCCACAACCACCGTATTCTCACCGTGCGACTTCTAGTTCTTCTTCACCGTTTGACTAGGATATTCCCTAAACTCCAAAGACAACTCGGGGGACACCGTTTTGAGTCGATTGAAGAGATTCAACGTGAATCGGCGCTCGCTTTGAAGACCAACCCTGCCGATGACTTTTTAGCATGCATTGAGGATTGGAAAAAAAGTTGGCATAAGTGCATTGTGTCCGGAGGGGATTACTTCGAAAGCGATGAAATAAATTTGGAAGAATAAATAAAGATTTTTTGAAAAAAAAATAATTGGTCTTACTTTTTGGGCGCAGTAGTAATGTTACATTTCCTTCATCTCTCAAAATAAATATTTTCCTTTACGTCACATAAAGCGTCAGATTTTAACCAATTAAATAATTCTATCTATATCAACGATATTATACAATAATAATTGCCAAAGAATAAAAAAATTACTATTCGGTTATTCAATATCCTAAACTCAATTATCCCAGCTTCGAAGAGTGCTCAAAAGGGAGTACTGATATTAGAAATACTTTTTTCTAACTAAATAGGCAATATGTGGATACCATTTTGTATTACATATCTTGCAATGATATTATTTTGCGTAAGAGAAAAGTAATATGATTTCAAGCTATATTTGGTTGTATTGAGTAGCTTATTCGTCTAACTAGTGTTTATTTATAGGCAACTAAATGAAAAATAAGTGCGCTTTATGAAGGAAACATCCATAATTGAAAATATCTTTGAAATAAGAAATAATAAAAAAAATTAGATTGATTAATGAAATACATATTGTTCATATTCCCCGGATAATTATTTTAACTTCAAAATAATTAATTTAACTTTTATTTTAACCCCCGTGTGGGTCAGGATTGGAATAGCCCAAACATGTCGTAAAAGGCAACTAAAACGGATATCCAGTGCCCAGGGTTATAACAGGGTGGGGTAAAGTCTGACTTCTCCCTTTGGGAGCCTGATGTCTTTGTGCTGCAAGATCAAGGACAAAAAGAAGCTGCATTTTTTACACTTTACTATGACTCGTCTGTTTAAAAATTTTTATTGTTATAGGGCGAAGTTTCATTGTTTGAAAGCAGCCAGGTCCATGGACTTGGTCTAGATGTTGCTGTCGACTAAGTGGGATAAGAAACAACAACAACATATTGTTCATATGAAATACTTGTAAATTTCAACTATTTTATTTAAGTTTTTCCCTATAAATTTTCTATATTAAAACATTATGTCAATGGATGAATAGTTGGTTTCTCAACATAAGAGTGTTGTACTTCAGTGGATTCCCGGGCATGGCGACCTGTATGTCAATGATCAGGCAGATTTTCTCGCCAAAAAGGGGACTACGCTACCATGTAAAATCCAAAAGACCTCCTTCCACACTGCAAGGCATTCATAAAACTGTTTATGAGGTCAAAATACCAGCAAGAACTTCTCAGTAAGATTGACTGCGAATACGGAAGAGACTGACTCCAGAGTATTCCCTATAAACGTAGACGCAGGCAGTGGCTTTGTTCCGTCTATCAACAGGACATAATTGCCTTGCCGTCCATGTTAACCGTTATTGGCATTCTTGCAGTGGCTACGTGCCCATTGTTTAACATAAATGTGAATTTAGATGGAGACCACCTGCGTTCCTGCGGTGCCCTCCATGGAGAAGATGAGGCATCCAGATATTGAGAGGCAAGGAGCTTTATGTGGCGATAACCTCCGGTTACCATCTGAACTTTGGATGTTCTTGTTGATACTTCTTTTCTTAACTTCTTCTTCTTACTTTTAATTCTTATTGTGATATGTTATTCTGTTTGATATACCCGAGTCATTGGAATAAAAAAAATAGTTGATTTCTTATGCCAAGGCAATTTGGAATGGACACGCCATGGTGGCATCTGCAAAATCTTTCTCTGCAATCACTTTTTTAAATCCTAAGAGGGAACTCCCTAATCAACTGTTCAATGTAACCGTATCCATTATATGCATCTTGCCATTATTCATTGGTTCTCTCATATTTATCATGATCATATTCATCCATATTAACCTTCTGAAAAAAAATTAAAACTTTCCTCAAGCAGCGAAGGCCAGATGGCCAATTGACCTATGGTACCACAGGCTTATATATACAGCGATACGAGCTAAACCAAAGACGAAGCTGCTTTAGTCTGCCTGACTATATAGGTGATAATGTTGCTTTTTTGATATGCTACAGTCATTGTCATCACTAATGAATGTAAAATAATAGTTAGGAAAAAATGTATCAGAACGCACAATTAAGCATACATTTTTTCCTAAGGGACTGTGGTGCCATCTTCGTTAACTGTGATTTATCGCCATAAAAGAAACTGTGTGAACGTAGGGATGTCGACTACATAATTGAGAAATTTAAGGTCTCAAAAACATAAAAATATCATTTTTTTTATCATTAAATGGTTATATTACTGTGCAATATTTATGGATACAAAAAAGGGAACTAACATGAACATCACTATCACTTTTTTTCCCCACGTTATAAAACCTCTAAAATTTAATTGAAAGCATCAACGCCTCTTCGAGTCGCTTTTACTTCTAAAGCTGACACCCACAATTTTTTTTTTACATGTGCTTGTTATACTTTAACTCACAAGTGTATAGTTTCTCATATTATAGTATTGCCTATTAGAAAGATTTTAAAAGGAGTACAGTAACAAAAAAAAAACCCTGAAAACATCCACCAGACAGTCAAACTATCTACATATATTGTACAGAAATGTTGTCATAATCGCTATCAAGTCTCTTCGTATCTGAAAGCAGTTATTGCAAGAGAGGGCTTCAAGATTTCATTTGGTGGTGTTTTTTTTATCTGAGAAAGCATACAATTAACTAAGCCTTATTCTACCTAATTAAATTATAACCGGTATTTTAATTTGTAATACTTATATTTGTATTTTTAGCACTTTTTGGTGATATTTTTAATTGTCTGAATTCATATTTAAAAAAAAACAATATTTAATCTATACTTTTGATTTAAAAAAACAATATTTAATCTATATATTTGATTAAAATAATATTTAATCTATTTATTTGATTAAAATAATATTTAATCTATATATTTGATAATAAAACAATATTTAATCTATACTTTTGTTTAAAAAAACAATATTTAATTTATACATTTAATTAAAAAAACAATATTTAATCTATACAATATTTAATCTACAAATTTGATTTAAGAAATAAAATTAATTTTACAATTGAAAAAAGCTTAATCAACTTTTTGGCAGAAAGTCCTTTCCTTTTTTTTTAACGTCCTAGAAATAATTCTGAACAGCTGAAATTAATTAGCATTAATCCTTTCAGTAAAAGAAAATATATCCTAAATTTAATTTAAGAAATACATTACTGAAAATCAATATTGCTTATTCAATTGCATAACTTAATACTTAGATTAATTGGTGTACATTTAATTTTAAGTTGAATTATTGATCTTAGAAGTTTATTATTAGTTAATGCGAATTGCGAATTAAGTTACCACTGCTTAACTATGACTTTGAACTACAGTAGTTTTAATGAAAAGATTTTTAAATATTTGCATCAGATATGTAAATCAAATACGAGCAACAGCTAATTATTTCTTTTTGTGGCTCAACTTCAGTTTAATAATATTTTAATCAATGATTCTATGAATGTAAATCTCGTATGCATGCAATTATAAATTTATTTAATACCTAAGACTGCGTATAATATTTAAATTGTGATTATTCTTATTTAAATTGTGTTGTTTCTTATTTACTTTTACTTTATTAAGTAAAATATTATTTTTATTTACTATTTACTTAATTTATTATTATTATAACTTTAATTTATTTACTTTTATTTAACTTACTTATTAATTACTTTAAATTTTTATTATTTAATTTTTTATTTAATACCTTCAATTTTATTTATTTACTTTTAATTTTATTATATAACTAACTTTTGATATTATATTTATTATTATTTTTAATTATTTATATAATATATTAAAACTTTACTTTTAATTATTTTCTTTATTAAACTTATTTATTAGTTACTTAAAATTTTTGTCTATTTTCTTTTTAAGTTATGGTAAAATTGTACTTTAACCCATACCTTTGCAATGGATTCAAAAACCACAAAAATTAGCATATTGAAGCGCTGGTTAAGAATTTAACGATTTCGAAACATGCAGAAATTAAAAGTACTATATTTGGCGCAATGTATATATGGCTATATTTATTCATTTAATGTGAAATCAACATATATTGTATGTATATTGTATATATATATAGTATATATAGTACTGTATGTATATACTACGTATATTTATAGGAGCGCCAGCTTGTGTGGGAATTGCAATGTTTAAAAATTTTCTATTGCAGTTTCTGAGACTCCGTCGTCTGTAAGTAGTAGTTTGTGGAGTTGATGGTCTGTATATAAAACTGTGAAGCTGTGAGACATTAGAAGGAGGCTTATTTGTCAAAAATTTGTAAATAGTGTATAGAAAGTTGTGTATAGTAAATGTGTATGTAAATATTGTATAGTGTATAGAAAGTTGTGTATAGTAAATGTGTATGTAAATATTGTATAGTGTATAGAAAGTTGTGTATAGTAAATGTGTATGTAAATATTGTATAGTGTATAAAATTTGCATGTATTGCTAGCTCTTTTATTGCCTTCCAGGCCGGATCCTATTCCTTTAAATTCTCCTAAATAATAAAACAGCTTAAAAACTGCTCATTCAATGGATTTAATGCGAAAATGTATAGATATATATATGCGCATGTGTGTGTGTAGTGATCTCAGAGGTTACTGTCAAGTACAGTTGTAAGTCAATTGTAATATGTAGCGAAATGATAAGCCATGAATCCTTATCTTCATTTTATTATCATAGATCTTAATAGCATAGGGAATTAAAGAGTTCAGATCCATCTTGGAAATCCAAAAACAAAGAAGAGAACAGTATGTTGGTAGGCCGCGAAATTGTTTAGTGATTGTTCAGCGATTAAATAGCCATTTGCTCTGTCAGTCAGAGCAAATGGCTATTAAAAACAAATCATTAAAATGTTTCAATTAGCAGATTTCAGAGCGTGGGAAATATTAAGCTCAGTACATGAAAATAATTTTTAAGTAACCGATTAATTAGAGCAGTGATTCTCAATTTTTTTGAAGTAGTGGCGTTTTTAAAAACCTACAAATAACTGTTGTGCACTATTTACAAATGTTTGACAACTAAGTATCCTCTGCTAACGCCTCACAGTTTTATATCCAGACAATCAACTCCACAAACTACTACTTACAGACGACTGAGTCTCAGAAGCTGCAATAGAAAATTTTAAACATTGAAATTCCCACACTAACTATGAAATCATATTTTCTTAGAAAACTTCTTTGGCGCATTATTGTTGTTTGGCGATTTTTTATATGAAGAAAGAAAAAAAAAAGAGAAACCAGAAAGATTTTTTGTTTGCAAGGAAAGCTATCTTTAAATGACAAGTAAAATAGCAACTATAATTATTTTTATATATGGACACATATTTCTCTGGAATATCACAGGACCCACCAGGAAATCGACTAGGGCACACCAGTACGGCCTGGCTCTCTCTTTGAAAATCACTGAATTACAAAAAGGCAAAAAGGGTTGCTATGATAGAATTTAAGAATTAAAGGTTGATAGCCTTTAATGTAACGAAATTAAAAGAAATTGGAGGTCAAAAATCAGGAAGAGCACACCAAGTGCTATTGTTATACATATATATATATATATATATATATGTATGTGTGTGTGTGTGTGTGCATATATATATATATATATATATATATACATATATGAGTAATTTCCATTAAAATTCTAAGCGAAATTTTTTTAGTTTAAATTTAAACGTAAATGTGATTTATTTTATCAATTACATATTTTCGCATTAAATTTGATTTCTAAAAGAAGTTATACTGCATGTATGAATTAAAATGGCTATGAACTGGACTTGACTTGGTGCTTTGAGATGGATTCCCATTGCCGCTGCTTTATCTCAATTTATCCAAATGTTTTACCCTTTTTTTTTTTAATGATCAAAACATATTTGCAGAAATGAAAATGAAACACCCTTAAAATACCACTCTAAAATTCAAAATTCAAAAAAACACCGAAAAATTCGAAATATCAGGAATCCAAAATTTTCTCTAAAATACAATAAACGTTGCCTGCACCCTCTGGCAACATTGGCTATGAACATGATAAACATAACCTGACGGATCGCTTTTGTTTCGTTTATTCTTAAGTTTCCTGACCGAATCACGCTATTACATTACTCCCGAATAAGATAATGCTTTGCGGTAATTAAGTGGCGAAAAAAATAAACTACCCACTTAAATGAACAGTTTCGTTCCTGATGAGTTTGCCCTTTTTGTCCTCTCGTTATTCAGCAAATTTTAATCTAAGAGCATTTCTATATCAAGATAGTTAACAAAGAAAATTTTCCAGTAATAATCTCCGAATTTCCGCTCTAATTTTCATTTTACTTTCAATATATTTTACATAGGATTTTGAAATGATCGGAGCCATTTAGGGATTGTGCGTTGAACTTCAAAACAGAGGAAGCTTGGTTCGCAACTCATTAAGAAATACGGCAATTCAAAATTCCCTCATCTATGCCGGCTACTTGCTCGTTAAATTCATAGGTTGGAACGTCTTTTTGTTGAATTTGAGAGGGGGGGCGATGTTCCAAACTGTCGTGGGACAATGTGGTCTAATGTAAATAATAAAGTTCTAGTGTCCTGTAGAAACCTTTCCTAAGTTTAGATAAGATCAAATAAGCGTCAAGCAGTTGGTTTCTAAAACTATAGTTCCGCAAACTGTACTGCTGTTCATTTCTTTTTTCAAATTTGTAATCCGTTAATTTTTAATGGAGGGCATAATAATAATTGTATAATTGATTAATCATTATCAATCATTGATCATTCATATAAAAATGGCTGTAGAAGGCCACTTCTCATTCATAAATTTACAATGCAATTAACAATTTGTTATTTAATTAATTTATTTTTTGATACTTATTTTAAGTTTTACAATTTATTTAACATAAGTTAATTTTAATATTTTAATTCTCATTACCATCTGAAATAATAACTCATTTACTCCTTCTTCAATGGCGCAAGGCAGTCTGCCTACTGGCACATTCCGAAACATAAGGTGTTTCCTTTTTACGGAGAAGAGCTGTTAGCCACTATGCACAATGCTCTTCAGTCATATTAGACCGGAACCTATGGTTTAAAGGAGATTCCGAACCACTACAAACATTCATGGCCTCGCCAGGGCTCAAACCCGAAACATGTGACATCGAGTGCCAGAACGCTAGTCACTCTACCATCAGATCCACAAACTAAATATAAATAATTATATAGTATCAGTATAGTATATTAATATAAATTATTTGTACAGATTTAATGCAGAACACGGATATTCTTTAATAATAATATGGTGGAAAATTAAAATAATTCAAATTCGTGGAGCATCACGGAATTTTAGGAAAATGCTTCTTTAAACTTTTCAAAAAATTCTAGAATTTACTTCTTCATTGGCGCAACAGCCCCATGGTGAGACAAGGCCGTCTGTCTACTGGCAGATTTTTGTTAGCTTCTTACGGGGTATTGTTGTCAGCCCTATGCTGTATAGCCATATTAGATCGGGACCTACAGGTATACCACTAGAAACATCCATGGCACCATTGGAACCCAAAATCTGAGGCACCGAGCAACAGAGTGCTAGTCACTCGGCCATCAGACCCCAAATAATTATCTAGAAATATTTATATCTATATATCACTTTTTTTGAGCAAACAAAGCTCGAAGCCACAGATCGGAACATCTTTTTATTTATCTTTTTATTTAATTCAAGAAAAGTGTGCTCCAAACCGTAATGCAACAGTGTGGTCTAATGTAAATAAATATTTAAGATGCATTTATATACATTATTATCTACTAAGATTTAGGTTTATTAGGTTTTAAGTTTAGATTTATAGAATTCAAGAAAAGGGTGTTCCAAACTGTAATACCACAGTTTGGTTTAATGTAAATAAATATTTAAGATACATTTATATACATTATTATCTACTAAGACTTAGGTTTATTAGGTTTTAGGTTTAGATTTATAGTATTAGGTTAGATTTTCTATTAGGTTTATTTGAATTATGTTTTTCTACTAAGTAAATATTCATTATTTTGTTGATAAAATGATAATAACCTCTTTCACTCTCACTTTTAATTTATTAAGTTTTACTGAACATATCTTTAAATATATAGTTTTACAAAGAGATTATTTGATTCTCCTTCAATATAATCAAATATTTGTATTAAAAATCTTAATTGATTCACAAATATTATATTATAAATATTTTTATATTAATTAAATCTCTTTCTTGCTATGAATTCTTGATTCAGAAAAAGGAATTAACTAGCTATTGGTCCATGTTTTTCATTTTATAACATGTATTGAAAGACGTTCCCAATTAGCTCAATTAATAAAAAGCACGTTGAATCATTTTAACAAAATGAACTTTGTAACACACCCTTTAAGTGTTGTCGTCGAATTTTAATTGGATCGTTTGGTGAAAATTGCTCTAAGAATTGTGGACAATAAAGAAAGAAAACCAAAGAATTTAATTTACTACATTAACTTTATCTAATTTAGGCTTTATTATTACATTCTTACAATCAATTAACTAATTCTGTTTCATTTTTTAAAACTCTCGTTTTTCAATTTAATCGAAGGAAACCATCAATCTCTGTTGACTTTTACGAATTTAATGCAGAATAAAAATAATCTTATAAACATAAATAAAGGCAAGATAAAATGAAATCTGCGCAGCAAATTTCAACTTATCATGTGTGACCATTCGAGAACGGATGAATAAACTTAGGAATGTGCCAATGTTTAATAATACAGGAGATATATGAAACAGTTGATTGGAATATTAAAAAAATGGCCGAATTCAATAGCCACATGAATATAGCAAAGTTGAATAGATCAAGAACTTCATGACTAATGAATTGTTCAAGAAACTCTGAAAGAATATACAAAAGTAAGATAAATGTCGTCGTAAATGAAGAATGAAATATTCCAAATTCTACAATAAACGATGTCACATTCAATAGCCAAAAGAATATATCAAAGTTTGAAAATTCTAGGTATAAATGAAGAATGTAGTATTCCAAATACAAAAAGAAGCCTTATACCGGTCAATATTTATGAAACTTCAAGAAGAAGGAATTGACCAACGCACTACGAGTACTTATAGCCATTGGATATATAAATGCTTAAAATCCCTACCAAATCCTAAAAATCCTACCCAAAACATGAAAAGTGATTCAAAACCCTACTACAAAACACTTCAAGCAAGAACCAAATTCTCCAGAAAATTCCTTACGACTAACGTTATTCATGAATCATTTCAAGAGTTAAGGGTCACAAACTACCATTTTAACATTACCAAACTACCAAAATTTACAATGGAGTTTTTTTTTTTTTTGCTTGACCCTCATTTTCAGATAGCATCATGGACCCCTAAACAGGACAACATCATGTTCACACATGATAATAAAGAAATGAAGATTTTTCTCATTTTATGCATGTTCCTTTTTATACGGCTTCGTGTTCTTCTTATGTATGCTGAGAATAACCAGCCAATAAATGATGGCCAGGCCTGATGATGGCCTTTCCCCAGGCAGCACTATAAAGGATGCTAGATGCTTTACACACATTTATCACAACCTACATGAACCTACAACTTTTTTTGTGAACAGTAGACAACGGATTCGAACCTACGTGCAAAAAAAAGTTTCTGCACAAAAGTTGTGCTGGTTATCACTCGGCCATGGAACAGGGTTGATATATTGTTCAGAAATTCCTACTACTTCAAGGCTCTCCGTCTAGTAAATTGTCATCGTCGTCGAGATAATTAAATTCTAGTTGTTAAAATATAATACTGATTTATGAAGTTTAATTGCATAAATTGATGTGAGCTTTTATATAAAATATTCTTCAGGTAATCTTGAAATAGGGGCCGGGGCCTGATGGTCGAGTGACTAGCATTTGATGAAACAGGTTTTGGCTTCGAGTTGCGGCGGTGCCATGGAAGTGCCAAATGAATTAGTTTAATATTATGAAGTTTAATTACTACATTTCATATTATTATTATCCTATATTGGAAAACTGCTTCAATTATTTTTTATAAAGAATTTAGGATTTTGATCAATTAAAGTAACAAATAAAGTTTGATTTCGCAGAAAAATATTATAATGCATATGTATAATGCTTTTATTTGCTCGAAATTTATTTTGGTTAGAATTATAGACACATACTGTTAAATTTTTTTTTAAAATAAAAAAATAAAAACAAAACAAAACTAATAATAATAATAAATAAATAAATAAAATTTTAAAGTTCATAAAACTTTTAAAATTATAAAATTTTTAAATTAATAAATTAAATGAACAAAATTTTAGGTATAATAGAGTTTTCGATGTTTAGCTCTATTTTGAAACAATACGGTATTGAAAAAAATCCATTATCTAAATGATCATTATTTAAATTGTTAGTAAAACATAAAAACTATTCATTTTTAATTTTCTTTTTATATTTCTATTTAATTTTTTAGTCATTTATCTTTCTTATCTAATATTAAATATTAATAAGTAAATCACTTATGTAGTCAATATAGAAGAAGTTACAAGAAAAATTCTAAAAATAGGAAAAATAAATTATGTACATAAATTTTTTTCACTTAAAATTTTTTAATTTATTCAATATTTTAATTTTTTAGCAGACGAATAATGAAAATAAGTATAAATATACTATAATTTTAAATTTTTAAACAGAAACACTGTTTTTTTCATTAATTTTATTAAGATATTCTTCCTAACATTTAAAAATCTTTTCAAATATATAAAGATATTTTAAAATGTATTTTTAAGTTATAAAAATGAAATTTATGAAAATTTTATATACGAAAGTATCGCAGAATTCACTCTCTTTATATGACTGAACAACATGCACATTTTTTAATGTATAGTTATTAGTGTAATAAAAATATAGCTACCAAAATTTAATATAAAAGTTTTTACATATAAAACCATTGCATATTTATTATTTTTTTAAAAATGGAATTTCTTAAAAATGTGATTCAGTATATAAAAGAACTCAATGTGTATTTTTAAGGGTTTTGCTATAATTTTAAGTGCATTATAAATAGATTTTTAATTAAAATTTTGAAGAAATATAGCACAAAAAATTACTTAACAAGAATATAATTTCTTAAAAAAAATTATTAAATTATGAGCATAACATTAAATTTTCACTTTCTATTTATGTGCATTATCTGCTCCCAATTAATTATTGCAAAATTAAAATAAAATATTCAACAACATTTTTTTTCTTCAGAATAATTATATTATTTTAAAACATTATTTTCTTATTATATGATTTTAAATCATTATTTCATTTATTTTCTTAGAATAATTATTTTTATTTTTAAATATCATACGAACATATTGAGTTACGAATTAATTAATATATGTAAGGCAATATAACACTATATAAGTATGATTACAAATTAGGAATTTAAAAATTTTACGTTTTTAATTATACATATTTACAAAAAATTTTACATTTTAATATAGTAATTTTTAATTTTTATTAATTTTAGTTATAAATAATATTTATTTAATATTATTTATTATTTTAACAATTTTTAATCATAAATAAAAGATGAAAATAGCAGTTTATGCTTTAATAAAAAGCAATATTATTATGGTTTACATTTGAAATAAAAACTAAGTTGAAATATTTCCTTCTTTCTTTAAAATTTTATAAATAAAATAATGCATTCAGTAAGAAATGTAATTATTTCTAATCTATAAAAATATATATGCTCAATTTATGATTAAATAAAAATTTAAAATTTTAATTTTAATTATAATTTAATGTAATATTCTCTTAACAAACTATTAATTGGACAATTAATTAATTAACAAATGAGATAATTCAAATAAATATAGTTATTTTTTTTAATTTAAATAATATTTTTACTATTTTCAGTAGTTCATTCTTTGTTTTATTCAATTCCTTCTATCAGCTTACACTCTGCCTATATATATCTTGTTCAAATTTTCAATCGTTCATAAAATACGTTTTATTCACCCACTCAAGTTCAAATATATTTTTTTGAACTTGTAGTGGATGATACTTGATGTTAATACAGTTTTTTCAAATATTAATTCTGTAATTAAATTTAAATAATTAATTTTAGTTTTTTCTTATATTTAACTTACGTATATCTATCAATAGATGGTGCCAGATAAACATAAAAAAATGAATGAAAATTATTTATAAAGAACTTTCAGTAATACAGTGAAACAAAAGTAGGAAGTGAAAAAACTAGGAATTGACTTAACTTGTTTATATTTTAAAACAAAATAAAAATATTTTTATTTTATATATCAAACAATAAAACGTAAATAAAATTCTATATTCGTTATTTTAATTTTAAAACTGTTGTTTGTTATTAATTAATTTTCACTTAATACATATTTATATTATTTATAATATAATTTTAAATAAAAGTCATTTACTGAAAATAAACAATCTACCAAAGGATATATAAAAACAATTTTTTAAATTAACAGATGGCATAAAAATTTGTTTATTTATATTTTAAAATAAAATAAAAATTATTTTTATTTTTAAATATCACACTTGAAACTTAAATAAATTTCTCTATTTATTATTTTAATTTTAAATCTGGGGTCATTATTAATTAATTTTCACTTAATAGCATATTCATATTATTTATAATATAATTTTAAATAAAAGTCATTTACTGAAAATAAACAATTTGCAAACGATATATAAAAACTCCTTTTTTTTTTAAATTAACAGGTGGCATAAAAATTCCAGAAATATTATTTTCTAATTATTGCTCTGATTTAAAAATCTATAACCTGGATGCATAACATTTTTTTTAATCAATAAAAACTTTTTATTCATATTTAAATTGATGCTCTTCTAATTTGCTTATTTACTCGAAAGTAACTTCATCATAAGTAGTTTAAGTTATTTACTCGAAAGTATGATAAATGTTTTGCAATTTCGTGGGTACGAGCAAATTTAAAGTGTAAATTAATTATTTAAACAATTGTAAACAACATGGAAATGCTTTTTTAATTATAAATTATTAACAGTATCCCCAAGTCATTGTCAGCAATTTTAATTAATAAAAAAATATTAATTTTTAATAATAAAATTTATAATAACATTTATTTAAAGAAAAGTAATAAATGCTGTAAATTATAAATTAACACACATGTTATAACATATTTATCATCGAAAGTAAAAAAAATTAAACAAACATTATTTTATAATTTAAACCATTTATATTATTAATTGCTATTTAATTAAAATAAGCAATTTAATTTGTACTAATATAAGCCACTGATTAGTTTTAGGAATATTTCATCTAAATAAAGCATTAATTTTAAATAGCATATATATATATTAATTTTTATTCAAAATATTATTTAAATTAATAATTATTGAAAAATATTACAAGAGATAAATAAACATACAATTTACCCATCAAAGATGATAACAAACTTAAAAATGTATAATAATAATTTTTTTTCTACTTTTAAACATTTGCACTCTTTATTAGTATTTATCATGCAATATCTGAAAAAAAAACTTTTTTTCTACCTAATTTAAATCATATATACCGTTAATAGAACTTTTTTTTTAAAAAAAATATATTATTTTTTTGCAACGAGACACAGTTATTTATTTTTATAAAAAAAATTAAATCAATTTTTGTTTAAATGAAAAAAAAAACTGTAAATGAACACATAATTTACAACAAATAAAGGCAAAAGAAAAAGAAGAAAAAATTATTAAATTTAAACAATCTTTATTCTTTTTTAGAATTATCGTAGAATGCAATGAATTTATTTAATTTAAATCATCAGTGACTTATTAATATATTTTACTTAGTAGTATTTTTAATGAAGAACGTCAATATTTATTTTTCTATTTAAAACATATTTTAAATTGACACTCTTACAAAAAAATATTGCAAAACTATAAATAAACACACATTTAATAACTTTACAGCAAAGATTCGAAAATAAACTTTAAAAAACCTGCATTTTTTTAAGCTATTTCATTTATCATTAAATGCAACACAAATAACAAAATTTATTTTTTCTAGTTTTAAACTACTGGTGATTTATCATTTATGATCTAATATTTTTTATAATTATTTTCAATGCTATGCATTATTATATATATATATATATATATATATATATATATTATATTTTTA
Organism: Caerostris darwini; assembly: GCA_021605075.1. Lineage (NCBI taxonomy): Eukaryota > Metazoa > Arthropoda > Arachnida > Araneae > Araneidae > Caerostris > Caerostris darwini. The sequence goes on from BPLQ01004400.1 coordinate 230,035, forward strand.
TATTTTTATATATTTTTTATATTAAATTTTAATTTAACGAAAAAAAATATTGCAAACGATTAACAAACACACATTTAATAACTTTACAGCAAAGATTTGAAAATAAACTGTTAACCACCTGCATTTCTTAATGTTATTTTTATCATTAAATTGCAAACGATAAACACAAATAAAATATTGCAAACGATAAATAAACACATTTAATAACTTTACAGAAAAGATTCGAAAATAGACTTTTAACCACTTGCATTTTTATCATTAAATTGCAAACGATAAATAAAAATAAAATATTGCAAACGATAAATAAACACACATTTAAAAACTTTACAGAAAAGATTCGAAAATAAACTTTTAACCACCTGAATTTTTTTATTATTATTTATTTCATGTATCATTAAATGCAACAAATAAAAAAATTTATTTTTTCTAGTTTAAACTACTGGTACTTTATCACATAAAATATAACAATTTTTTCACTAATATACATATATTATATAATTTTTAATAATAAATATTTTTTAAAGTTTTAATTTAACGAGAGAAAAAATATTGCAAACGATAAACAAACACATACTTAACAACCTGACAGGTGGCAACGAACTTTAAGTTTCTATGGTAGCCTAACCTCAAGCACTCTCTTCAAGAAGCAACCGCAACAAAAGGGGAACTGACTCACCTTGCGTTCCCGCCGAAGAAAGTGTGGGAAGAGAAATCCGAGGAATTCCAACAGGAGGAGGAGCAACTGGTCCGGGAGCGAGGCGGGAGTCTCGTTAAATAGGGGGTCGCCCCTCGACCGCCGGAGAGAGAAGACCGGCCCAACACCCACGCAAACGATGCGCCAGCCATTCCTTCAGCCCCACTCGACGCCCACGCGCCCTGGACGAAACTTTTCCCGCTCTCCCCCCCCACCTCTCCCTCGCTTGCTGTCCTCCACCACTCCTCCATCTTTCGCCGGGGAATGAATGACTTTTCTGCAGTGAAAAATGAGAAAAGGTGGACTGGCGGTTTGCGGACCATATTTGCACGTGTCCACTGGGTATTGGCTGAGATTGCATCACATATATCCGTCCAGAGAGAAAAAAATGCAGTTTTAAACATGATTGATTTTTGTCTGGAATTTATTTTCTGCGTGCAAGTATTGTATTGCAAAGGCTGTTATTACTTTTTAATATTGTTTGAGATTTACCTGCCAGATTTTTATTGTTTCGCAAATTAAAACTTAATAATAATAATAATAAATAGTATAATAATAATTAATATAATTATTTTTATTTTAGTCAAGTTCTATTTTTTTTTTTTATTTATGGGACTATAAAATGTATCAATATTTTATGAAAAATTGTATAATTTTCATTACTGTTTAAAAACATTTTTATCGCAGCAACTTACAAAAAAAAAAGGTAAAAAAACATTGCAAACGATAAATAAACACGTATTTTTTTAACTTTACAGCAAATAATCGAAAATAAACGTTTCGAATATTTTCTGACTTTTCTGCAATAAAAAAAATTAAGAAAAGGTGGACTGGCGGTTTGCGGACCATATTTGCACGTGTCCACTGGGTAATTGGCTGAGATTTCATTACATATATCCGTCCAGAAGAAAAAAAATGCAGTTTTAAACATGATTGATTTTTGTCTGAAATTTATTTTCTGTGTGCAAGTATTTTATTGCAAAGGTTTTTACTACTTTAATATCGTTTGAGATTTATCGGTCAGATTTTTAATGTTTCATAAATTAAAACTTATTTTAATTTTAGGTCAAGCACTGTTTTTATTTTATTTTATTTTTTTTATTTATGTATTTATTTTTTGAAATGTTATTATCGTTTGCGATTTACCGATTAGATTTTTAATGCTTCACTAATTAAAAATTATTTTTATTTTAGATCAATCTCTATTTTTTTTATTAAGTCAAACTCTATTTTTTTTTTTTTTTTTTTTTTTTTTTTTTTTTTTTGTGACTACAAAATGTATCAATATTTTTATGAAAAATTGTATAATAATTGGTATTGGCTAAGATTGCATCCCATATCCATCCAGAAAAAAAGTGCAGTTTTAAACATGATTGATATTTGCCTGGAATTTATTTTCTGTGTGCAAATATTGTATTGCAAAGGCTTCCTACTTTAACATCGTTTAAGATTTACTTATCAGATTTTTTAAATGTTTCACAAATTAAATCGTTAATTAAATCGTTTTTATTTTAGGTCAAGCTTTATTTTTTTTACTACAAAATGTATCAATATTTTATGAAAAATTGTATAGTAGTTGGTATTGGCTAAAATTGCATCACATATATCCATCCAGAAAAAAATGCAGTTTTAAACATGATTGATTTTTGTCTGGAATTTATTTTCTGCGTGCAAATGTTATATCGCAAAGGCTTCCTACTTTAATATCGTTTGAGATTTACCGGTCAGATTTTTAATGTTTCACAGATTAAAAATTATTTTATTTTAGGTCAAGCTCTATTTCTTTTATTTATGTGACTATAAAATGTATCAGTATTTTCTGAAAAATCGTATAATAATTTTCTTTATTGTTTAAGAACATTTTTATCACATCAACTTACAAAAAAAAAAAAAAAAAATGTAAAAATCATTGCAAACGATAAATAAACACTTTTTTAACTTTACAGCAAGTATTCCAATATAAACTTTTAACCACCTGCATTTTTTAATGCAGTTTTAAATTAAAAAAAATTTATAAAATTATTTAAAAATTTTTTTAAAAAGATTCTATTTAAAAAAATTTTGACACATCAATGTACAAAAAAACCCATTGCAAACAATTATTTACTCAAAAAAATGCAATTAAAGTATGGTATATAAATATGCATATATATATATTTCAAAATTAATTTAAATGAATATTAACTTTCAAAATAGAAAAAAAAATGCAAATTATAAATAAATACGAATTTTTAACAGTTTCATAGATTGGCAAAGATTCAATAAATAATTCTGTGAAATATGGTCGTTTTTAACATGGTACGGTAATTAAGATGTTCATTTCAGATTTTTAAATTTGTTAAGTTGCATTTTATTTTATGATAAATTTTACAATTCAAATACTTAGTTCCTTTTGATAATTGTTGAAAATATATAAACTGCGGATTGTTTTTTCAACATCTAAATTTTAAAATAACATGGGAATTATTGCTGCTTTAATAAATCTGTACCCTAATGTTCTTCAAACTGTTTTTATTTTTCTAAAATTCGTTTTTAGGTTTAGAAATATGGTATTAAAATTGGAATTATTTTGGGGATAATTATATTTTTAGAAATAATAATAAAACGATAATTATAATTATTATTTTAATACTTTTTTAATTATCTTTTAAGGATTTAAAGATTAGTTTTTAATAATTTTTCATTTTTTAAAAAAAATCTAAATTAAAAATATTTTTTACTTAAAATTTTTTATTTAAAATTTATTTTTCATACTATATGGTATTAAAATTGGAATTATTTTTTTGATAATTATATTTTTAGAAATAATAATAAAATTATAATTATAATTATTATTATTTCAATAATTTTAAAATTATTTTTTAATGATTTAAAAATTAGTTTTTAATAATTTTTCATTTTTAAAAAAAATCTGAAATACAGTAATTTTTTATTTTAAAATTTATTTTTAATACTATCAATATTAATCAGTATTGATAAATTTAATTTTCATAGTTTTAATTTTTTAAAGTAACAAAATATAAAAATTTTTTAATGTAATATGATTTAAATTGAAATCTTAATTTTTACTGATATTATAAATAATTATAATGTGCATCTTCAAAATCTGTATTTCTAAGGATGAAAATTCTTTTTATATCTAATTTTAAAAAAAGTCCGTTCCAAAACTAAATGCTCTAAATAAATTTTGTTTTAACATTATAAGTTATTTTGTTTGTTAGCTAGCAAATTATTTTCCTTTCAGTTATTATATAACGATTTTTGCAATAAAAAGCAATGGAAACATTGAAATATAAAATAGATCAGCAAGTAAAATAATAAGATGTATTTGTAAATTATCAAATATAGTTTTTAAAAATAAAATAATTTAGAACAATATCTCCAGATAACAAAATAATTTAGAACAATATCTCCAGATAACAAAATAATTTAGGACAATATTTAAATAAAATACTACTATTAACAAAATTCATCAAAGTTACGAAACCTGTTAAAATTTAACAAAATTTCAAAATTCTGTTCTTATAAATTATTTGCAACTCATTAAAGAAAATTATTTACTTACCTAATCATAAATTCCTCTTTAATTTGTAATTCTATCAATATACTGTTTACTGCCTAAAGTTTCTAAAATATCTAAAATGAATGCCACTAAATTTATTTCAAATTAATAAATACATTTCGATAAAATTTAAAATTAATTTTATTTTTCAAAAAGTTTTAGCTGAAATCTCGTAGGTTTAAAAAATAATATGCTTTCCTATTTAATTACTATTCTTATAACTAAAATATCGTTTGCCCTTCGTCGAAAAAAAAAAGTGTTCGACTTTATTATAAATTAGAATATATATTCACAAAAAAAAAAAAAAAAAAAACGTTTCAGTGAATTTAATTGGTTTAAGTGGATATCGTTTGCAAGAAAAATAAAACATTATTTCTATGAGGGAACAAGCTATAATATTTTGTAACTTCGATTTTGTTCTTATGATTAAAATATCGTTTGCCCTTCGTCGAAGAAAAGCGTTCGGTTTTATTATATATTAGAATTAATATTAATAAAAAAAAAACGGTACAATGAATTTAATTGGTTTAAGTGGATATCGTTTGCAATAAAAATAAATATTCGAATAAAAATAAAACATTAATTCTACGATGGCAGCTGAAGCTTTTTCTAAACAAGCTGTGTTTCGAAACAGTTTCAGCTGCATCTCAAACTTACCGCGTTAATTAGTTAAGTCTCTTTTCATATATTCTTTTATCAATATCTTTTCAACATCAAGTCTCTTTTCACTTATCATTCAAAACTTATTAGCTGCCCCAAAATAAAATAAAATTTTAATTTTTACAATAAGAAAACATATTTCATGTTTTTTAATTCAAATATATTGAATTGAAGTACCTAATATTAATTTTTAAAACTTTCCCTTGTATACTTAAATATATTATATTTTAACGCCTACATGCAAACATGGCCCAGAATTACTCAAGTTACAATAAAGTAATTATAAAAATATAATTTTAGCTCATTATGTTGATAAAACATTTCAATTCAATATTTGATTATTGTTAACGTATTATTGTTATTGAATAATTTATTGTTAAATGTTAATTGTTGTTGAATGAAAGATTTTTTTTTAATCCTTGACATTGCTAAGCGTAACATTTGATTGTTGTTGAATTGTTAATATTTGATTGTTATTGAATGATTAATATGTGATTGTTGTTGAATTGTTATATAATATGGAATTGTTGAAACATGTGAATAAAGAAATTGTTGAATATTGAATCGTTGTTGAATATTTTATTGTTGTTGAATTGTTAATATTTGATTGTTGTTGAATTGTTAATATTTGATTGTTATTGAATGATTAATATGTGATTGTTGTTGAATTGTTATATAATATGGAATTGTTGAAACATGTGAATAAAGAAATTGTTGAATATTGAATCGTTGTTGAATATTTTATTGTTGTTGAATTGTTAATATTTGATTGATGTTGAATTGTTAATTTTTGATTGTTATTGAATAATTGATTAATATTTGATTGTTGTATATCTGACTATAACACCTGATTGTTGTTGAATCGCTAATATTTGATTGCTGTGGTATAACTAATATTTAATTATTGTTGAATAACTGATTGTTAATACTTTATTGTTGCTGAATAACTGATTGTTAATATTTGATTGTTGTATGACTGACTGTAACGTCTGATTGTAGTTTGGCTGACTGTCCTATCTAATTGTTGTTGAATATCTAATTGTTATTATTTGATTGTATTGAATTGATTTAATATATCCATCGGTTTTTAATGGAGATCTTAAGAATGTCCTAGTAACAGCATATGAAATCCTGAGAAGAAAATATATTTCATATTTTTTTTATAATAAGAAAATATAACGATTTTAACGATTGCATGCAAACATGACCCAGAGTTACTCGGGTTACAATAAAGTAATTATAAAAATATGATTTTAGCACATTCTGTTGATTAACCATTTCATTTCATTTTATATGTTATGCACAATAAGAAAAATCATTAAATCAGAATTGGAAAAAAAAGAGAGAGAGAATATGACGCGAATATTATATAAGCATTAAATAAATAAATACTTATACTGAAACTGCAATATAAAAAAATAAATAAAATAAAAATGAAACCCAAATTAATAAACATAATAAAATTTTAAATGAAAATTACGAAGGTCACAAGAACAAGCAATATACTCCATAAGAACAAACTATAAGCGTTAGTAAGAATATTTGAAAATAATAAAAAATAAAATAACTACATCGTTAATGCAAAAAACGAGAGTCTATTTATAAAATAATCGAATAAAATCTTTACAGAATTTTTTATAAGAAAATAATTTAAAAATATTGATTTATTATTAAAAAATTTGTTTATAGGAAGTGAATTACATATTAATTAGTTTCAAATCTCAATAAATCATTTAAAAAAATGCAGCCCTTAATAACGTGTTCATTTGAAATATTATTGCCAATTTTTTTTAAGCCAATTTAACTGATTTCCACTGAAAACAATTTTAGTTTTTAAATTATTTTTAATCGGAAATTGAAAATTATCTTATTAAAAGAATTAAAATGCTAAAAATGGTCGCTCAAAATGGATAAAAAAAATGGTAGCTCAAAATTCTCATAACTTTTTATTTTAAACAAGCTTTTATTCAAACGCAATACACAAAAATGCGTTCACTTTCGTCAATTAACTATAAATAACCAATGTAAAAAAGGAGCTTCCTGAAAAAACTTCTATTGGTCAGAGTACATCAATTTACACTACTGGTCATTAAAATTGCTACACCAAGAAGGCGACGTGCTACAGACGTGAAATTTAAACGACAGGAAGAAGGAGCTGTGATATGCAAATGATTAACTTTTCAGTGCATTCAGACAAAGCAGACGCCGGTAGCGACACCTACAATGTGTTTAAATGAGGAAATTGTTCAGACGGTTTCTCATACACAAATTGCATTTGAACGTTGTTGCCTGATGAAAAGTTGTTGTGATGCTTCGTGTCTGAAGCAGCAATGAGTACCAACACGTTGATAAAGGTCGAATTATAGCGTACCGGGATTGCGGTTCATCGTATCTCAGTATTGCTGCTCGCGTTGGTCGAGATTCAATGACTGTTAGCAGAATATGGAATCGATGAGTTCAGGACGGTAATATAGAATGGAATGCTGGATCTCAACGCCCCTCTATCACAAGTAGCTAAGAAGGCAGGCATGTTATCCGCATGGCCTTAATGAATCACGTCACGAGCAAGAATTGGGGTCTTTTGCAAGACAACAAGTGTCTGCACGAACGACGTTCGACGACGTTTGCAGAAGCATGAACTTTCAGCTCGGAGACCATGGCTGCGGCTACCCTTGACGCTGCATCACAGACAGGAGCGTTATAAATAGTGTGATAAACGACGAACCTGGGAGCACGAATGGCGAGACGTCATTTTTTTCGGATAAATCAAAGTTCTGTTTACAGCATCAAAGTGATCACATCCATGTTTGGCGGCATCGGGGTGAACGCATATCGACAGCGTGAATTCGTCATCGTCATACTGACCCATCGCCTGGCGTGATGGTATGGGTGCTATTGGATACACGTCTTGGTCACCTCTTGTTCGTATTGACGGCACTTACATTGATTGCACATTGCATTTCTAGTGTGTTACGACTTGTGGCTCTACCCTTTATTCGAGCCCTGCGAAACCCTACGTTTCAGCAGATAATACATGTTGCCGGTATTGTACGGACCTTCCTTGATACAGAAAATGCTCGGCTGCTGCCCTGGCCTGCACGTTCACCAGATCTCTCGCCAATAGAAAACGTCTGGTCCATGGTTGCCGAGCGGCTCGTCACCATTCGCCAGGTTCTACAGTTGATGAGCTGTGGCATCGTGTTGAAGCTCTAATGGGTATCTGTACCTGTACATGCCATCCAATCTCTGTTTGACTCAATGCCTATTCCAGTGCTCTTACTACTGCCAGAGGTGGTTGTTCCGGGTACTGATTTCTCAGGATCTATGCACCCAAATTTCTTGAAAATTCAATCACTTATCATTTCCAGTTTAATATATTTGTTTAATAAATATCATTTTGTTATCTGCATTTCTTCCTGGTATAGCAATTTTAATGGCCAGTAGTGTATTTTAAATAAGCTTTTATTCAAACGCGATACACAAAAATGCTTTCACTTACGTCAATTATCTATGAATAGCCAATGCAAAAAAAGAAAACATTCGAGTTTTTTGTTCCTGATAACTTCTATTGGTCCGAGTGCATGAATTTAGATAAACAATACTTAATAGAGCTGTTTTGAATTAAAGGTCATTAATTAGCATAATAAAGTTGAAAGACATATAACTATCGTCATTGTTAGCTAATTGCTGCCTTTGGCTTAGAAAATTTAAGACGACTACAAAATAAATAAATAAATAAAAATAAAATATAAAATTACGCAATTTTATAGGGCTGTCTAATAAATTTTTTAACCTTTCATTGCTCATAGGATGTGTAATTGAAGATTTTATTGAATCTAAATGGTATAAATGCGATAAAATAATAAAGCTGTGTAATCATTATTATTTAAATAAACGATATGAATTATTTTGATTGTTTACAAACATTTTTCAATGAAATCAAGCAAATTCTTATTTCTTTTTTTCTTATAACAAGAAGATGTTAATATAATATTCAGTAACTGAAAGAAATAATTGTAATTTTATATATAGCCCCATTTCGGTAACTTTAAAAAGCTACGGGAATTTCGACATAAAAATTAGTGTGTATACTATTCATGACACGCTGAATCGATTGCGCTAATTATCTCGATTTCTGTTATGGAAAAATTTCGATTTTGTTGTTAATTAACCCTGTTAATTAATTTTATTAATCAATTGAACAGCTCCATGTTATTTGCCTTTGAGCCCTTTTGAATGATACCGCTTATGTGCAGAACTAATGATATTTACAAAAGTTATTAAGACTGTCCCATTTTTTTTTATTCGACGTTAGTCAGAAGTTTTATTGTAAAACATATCGTATTTTAATAATTTTCCGGTAATTTCCGATAATTTCTCGTATCAAAAACATTTTCCTTACTAAAATACCTAAGTTTTTAAAATAGAGATATTATTTAGATATTTTAAGTATCTATTTACTTAAAAAATGTAAATGCCCAAAATAATAGTACAATAATTTCTGCAAACAAAAAAATATTAAGATGTAGTGTGCAGATTGTGTTCAGATACTTGAAGCATAGGTTACAGAACTCACAATTTTATTGACACACGCACAAACAACAACCCATACAATTACAGACATACAATATTAACACATTTCAAGATATACAACTATAGATTCGTGCACGGATTCCACTTCTAAACCGAAAACCGGACACTCGGCTACGAGCAGAATGTGCAAAATAAACTTCCTAGCTCGGTTGACAGTCTGTAAGCCAACTGACCATTTCTTCTGAACGCCACAGGGGGCTCTCTTGCCAGTGAGTAGGAGGAAGCCTGGTTACATAACATATTTCAAAGCATAATATGTTTCAATAAAAGGAAATGTTAATTTAGATATCCTGCATAAAATTTAACAGTTTATTAAGATAAGTCAATTGAATTTTTAAAATCTGAATATGTATTTATGTCCCATGTAAGAAAAGCAATATTTCTCCCCAATAAATTGCAATAAAAAATTTAATAATTTGAAAACATGATGCTAAGGATATTAATTTATAAAATATAAAAGATATACCTCCAAACTTGTATTTTAGATCACTGATTAGATTATCGATTTAGATCAATTAGTAAATAATTGGATAATAATGAAATTTTAGATCAATATAGTAAATAATATTTTTTTATTTTTAAAATAACAGTTTTATTATTTATTTAAATTAGAATTTTATTATTTTGATAAAAAAAAGTGATGTCGTTAGTCATTTTTTATTAAAAAGCATTAATTTTAATGGAAATCATCTCCTCTTATTTTAATGAATATTATCTCTGTTTTATTTTAATTAGATTGTTTCAGGGATTATTTCGTAACTACATATACTGTGACCAAAAAGTAAGACCAATTTTTTTTTTTTTTTCAAAAACTCTTTATTTATTCTTCCAAATTTATTTCATCGAATTCAAAGTTATCCCCTCCAGACACAATGCACTTATGCCAACTTTTTTTTTTCAATCTTCAATGCATGCTAAAAAATTATCGGCAGGGAGGGCCTTCAAAGCGAGCGGCGATTCACGTTGAATCTCTCCAATCGACTCAAAACGGTGTCCCCAGAGTGGTCTTTTGAGTTTAGGGAATAGCCAGAAGTCACACAGTGTTAATACGATGGTTGTGGAACGATATGGGTTTCATTCTTTGGCGAAAAAGTCACGAAAAATCAATGTAGCTGGCGCATTCAGTATTTTCGGTACCAATCGAAATTTGAGGCCAAAAATGGAATTGACCGATCCTTTTGAAATTCCAACATCATCAGTAAAGTCTCTAATTGTAAATCGATGGTTTGCAAGCATCAAATCTTTAATTTTTTGGACGTGAACCTAGTCGGTTGTAGTTGATGGCCGGCTAGAGCTCTCTTTGTCTTCAACGCAGAGAGGGCGAAGTGGATCCACCTCCTCGTGGTGCCTCTCGGTAACGTCCTTAAGACGGCTAAGAGATCCACACATGTCGGCGGTCGTCCTCGAACACGTTTTGTAGCGTGAACGTGGATTTGATCGGGACTATATCAAGCCCAGTTGAGGGCTGCCACTCAGCGGTGGGGTAGACTTGCACCTATTGCATTTCATCCTTAGCCGTGGAGCCGGATAAGGCGGACTCCTGTCTTGTGCGGGTAGGTTACTGTCGTGGCTTCTGGTTATTCAGCTTCCGTGAGCCTTCGGGCAGGTCGGTGAATTCTTAGAATCTTGTCTTCAACGCGTTCTCTGACTTCTTTGAACTGTTTATACCACTTCTAAACATTTCTTTCCGATATAGGAATGTTCACCTTCTGAAACATTCTATACGTTTCCGCACACGAATATGCATTCCGCAAACAAAATTTAACGCAAGTTCTTTGGTCAATTAATTCAGACATTTCAACAATCGCCGAGATCAGTTTTAGCATCTCACAAATCCAAGCGTAACACAAACACTAATGAATATTTTGACGAGAAATTTCCCACAGATAGCAAGGACAGTGAAAACTATCTAAATAAGAAAACAAAATTGAAATTTCATAAGCCCCGGGAATTTTAAATTGTAAATTGTTCTTAGATTTTGGGCTCAGTAGTATATTGTAACATCTGAAATACAGCCTCTTCAGAATGCTAAATCGAATAAAAGGGCACTCTATTTATTTTATAGTATGATCGGATCTTTTTATCATTATACCTGATCAGTTAGCAAAAGTTATTATTACTTAATCATTAGAAGACGAGAAACTAATATCATTTTATTTTACCAAATTATTATGTCAGAGATCATTATACCAATGACGACATGAGTTAGATCAGATTTGGTTTATTTCTGAACTAATTTATATCGTTATGCAATCATATTCGTCGTTATCATTTAAGGGGACCAGTTGTTCTAGTGCCTGTGAATTCTACGAGATTTAATGACTTTTTTTTTTAATGAAAACAATGGACAATGTTATTCAAACTTTATAGATGCATTAAATCACTTTAATAGTATACAAAAAAATTATATTTAAAAAATAAACTTTTAAGTAGTTAAGGAGTGGAGCTGAAGTTATCCTCCTCATAAATATGGACCTGGGTGGTGGGTCAAGTTTGGGCTCTTTCATTTATCTGTAAACAAAAAACGAAAAACACTTTCTGATCAGTATGAGTGTACTACTGTGTCCAAAAAGTAAGACCAGTTTTCAAGTTAAATTTCCCGGGCTATGGTACTACAATTTTTTTTTCTTTTTTAGGTTGTTGGCACTGTCCTTGACATCTGTGTGAAATATTAAGTCAAAATATTCATTAGTAAATGCTTGAGTTACGCTTGGTTTTATGAGATGCCAAAACTGATTCCGGCAATTTTTGAAATGTCTCTTCAATCGACTCAAACCGGTGTCTCCGGAGTGGTCTTTTGAGTTTAGGGAATAGCCAGAAGTAGTACGATGCTAAATTGAATGAATATGGTGGTTGTGGAACGATATGAGTTTCATTTTTGGCGAAAAAGTCACGAAGAATCAATGCAGTGTGAGCTAGCGCATTCAGTGTTTTCGGTACCAATCGAGATTTGACCTTCGTTTGAGGCCCAAAACATCTTCCTTTCATCTATCTGCATTTCTTCCTGGTGTAGTAATTTTAATGGCCAGTAGTGTATGTTACCGGTAGTTTGAAAAGGTGGCACTTTATAGAATGTGCATAATTTAGGTATTTTTCCTAACATGATAGGAGAATATAAGTTTACGCAAAATAAAATCCCACGCAAATATAAATTTCATTAAAAGCAGTTAGTAAATGATGTTAAACATTCATGATTTTTAACTGTGACAGAATAAAGAGGTGTATATTTAAAACTATTTAGTTGGAAGTAAAGTTGTTTGAGTACTTTAAGTTTAATTCGAAATGCACATATGGTTCTAGAGATTAAAGTGAAATAATATGTTTGCTTTAGAATAGATATTTACTTTTATTAAAATTTCCATTTTTATAAGCTTAATATATTTTAACATGTAATAGGCGTTCAACAAAATAAACACTAAAATTGCTAGCTAGCCTAAAAATTACGAAGTGGATTGTTAAATAAACTTGCTTGCACTAAATTTAAATTGTAAAGGATATTAAATAACGCTTTCTATTTTCTTTTGTATGTGTGGGGTGGGTGTTAATTTATTTAAGTTCTGTAACGTCATTAAAACTACGATGGCAATAAATAAATCGTTATAAGATAGAAGCTAGCTCATAGGAATACTGTAGACATAATTCTTGTTGATAAAAGGTTGTTAACACTAGATTGTTGTTGAATATGTGATTGTCAATATGTGATTATTGTTGTATGACTGATTGTAATATTTGATTGCTGTTGAATAACTGATTGTTAACATTTGATTATTGTTGAATATTTTATTGTTAATGTTTAATTTTCGTTGAATAAAATATTTTTTAATGCTTGATTGTTATTGTATGACTGATTGTAACATTTGATTGCTGTTGAATTGTTAATATTTGATTGTTATTAAATAATTGATTGTTGTTGAATCGTTAATAATTGAATGTTATTAAATAATTGATTGTTAATATTTGATTGTTGTTAAATAACTGATTGTTAATATTTGATTGTTGTTGAATAACTGATTGTTAATATTTGATTGTTGTTGAATATTTGATTATTGTTGTTGATAAAATATTTTTAACACTAGATTGTTGTTGAATAAGTGATTTTCAATATTTGATTATTGTTGCATGGCTTATTGTAACATTTGATTGCTATTGAATAACTGATTATTAACATTTGATTGTTGTTAAATAATTTATTGTTAATGTTTAATTTTTGTTGAATAAAAGATTTTTAATACTTGATTGTTATTGTATAACTAATTGTAACATTTGATTGTTGTTGAATTGTTAATATTTGATTTTTATTAAATAGCTGATTTTTAATATTTGATTCTTATTAAATAAATTATTGTTAATATTTAATTGTTGTATGACTAACTGTAACATCTGATTGTTGTTGAATATGTGATTATTGTTGTTGATAACATATTTTTTAACACTACATTGTTGTTGAATCCGTGATTGGCAATATTTGATTATTGTTGTGTGATTGTTGTTGAATCCGTGATTGGCAATATTTGATTATTGTTGTACGACTGATTGTAAAATTTGATTGCTGTTGAATAACTGATTGTTAACATTTGATTATTGTTGAATAATTTATTGTTAATGTTTAATTTTTGTTGAATAAAAGATTTTTAATACTTGATTGTTATTGTATAACTGATTGTAACATCTGATTGTTGTTGAATTATTAATATTTGATTGTTATTAAATAACTGATTGTTAATATTTGATTGTTATTGAATAACTGATTGTTAATATTTGATTGTTGTATAAGATAGATTTAACAACTTTTTGTTCTTGAATATCTGATTATTGTTGTTGATAAAATATTTTTTTACACTAGATTGCTGTTGAATAACTGATTGTTAACATATGATTGTTTTTAAATCTATTGTTCAATTTTAATTGTTGTTGAATAAAAGATTTTTTAATACATGATTTTTATTGTATAATTGATTGTAATATTTGATTGTTATTGAATTGTTAATATTTGATTGTTATTAAATAACTGATTGTTAATATTTTATTATTGTTGTATGATTTATTGTAACATTTGATTGTTGTTGAATAACTTATTGTTGATATTTGGTTGTTGTATGACTGACTGTAACATCTGATTGTTGTTGAATATCTGATTTTTGTTGTTGATAAAATATTTTGTAACACTAGATTGTTGTTGAATAAGGGATTGTAAATATTTGATTATTGTTGTTTGACTGATTGTAACATTTGATTGCTGTTGAATAACTGATTGTTTTTAAATCTATTGTTCAATTTTAATTGTTGTTGAATAAAAGATTTTTTAATACATGATTTTTATTGTATAACTGATTGTAACATTTGATTGTTATTGAATTGTTAATATTTGTTATTAAATAACTGATTGTTAATATTTTATTATTGTTGTATGATTTATTGTAACATTTGATTGTTGTCGAATAACTGATTGTTAATATTTGATTGTTGTATGACTGACTGTAACATCTGATTGTTGTTGAATATCTGATTTTTGTTGTTGATAAAATATTTTGTAACACTAGATTGTTGTTGAATAAGGGATTGTAAATATTTGATTATTGTTGTAGGACTGAATTTAACATTTGATTGCAGTTGAATAACTCATTATTAACATATGATTGTTATTGAATAATTTATTGTTAAATTTTAATTGTTGTTGAATAAAAGATTTTTCAATGCTTGATTGTTATTGTGATTGTATTTGTTATTGTGATTTGTGTTAAACTGATTGTAACATTTGATTGTTGTTGAATTGTTAATATTTGATTTCTATTGAATAACTGATTGTTATTAACGACTGATTGTTAATATTTGATTGTTGTATTTGTTTCTTAACATCTGATTGTTGTTGAATCGCTAATATTTGATTGTTGTTAAATAGCTAATATTTTATTGTTGTTGAATTACTGACTGCTAATACTTGATTGTTGTTGAATAACTGATTGTTAATATTTGATTATTGTATGACTGACTGTAACATCTCATTGTTGTATGACTGATTGTAAAATCTAATTGTTGTTGTATGGCTTACTGTAACATCTGATTGTTGTTGAATATCTGATTGCTATTATTTGATTGTGGTGATTTGATTTAAAATATTCATCGGTTTTTAATGGAGATCTTAAGTGTGTTCTAGTAACAGCATATGAAATCACAATTAAGATTGATATGGTAAGAAACAATAATATATCTATAAAATTTCGAAATCACTACAATCAAAATTTGAGAGATAAATTGAAGAACTTCTGTTAAAAGATTTAATAGAACCTTCAATGGCAAAATTTGCTTGCCCAATTATGTGAGTAACAAAAAAAAAGACAACACAATTCCTTTATGCTACGATTATCAGGGAACTTAATTTAGAAAGTACTACCCCACCTTTTCCTATGAAAAATTCGGAACGACTATACTTTAAAGAAGGTGCAGCAAAATATTTAGCTACATTTGATATTACGAACGATTTTTGTGAAATTCCATTAAAAAAAATAACAGAGAAATCACAAAAATATCACAAATTTAAAAAAATTAAATTAAAAATTAAAAAAGAACTACATGGTTATTTAAAATAAAGGTTTGGTTTGGTTTGTCGCTCTACGTCATTTTCTGTACACTTTGGGCTAATTAGACCGGACCTACAATTTAACGTGAATTCCGAACCCCTAACAAACATCCACGCCACCGCCAGGATTCGAACCTAAAGCCTGTAGTACGAATGACCAGGACGCTAGACAATTTGCCACCAGACCGCCATTCGAGACAGGAGATGTTTTTCTTTTTATGGAGTAGAGTTGTCAGCTCTACAGTCATATTAAACGGGGACCTACGGTTTTAAATTGGATTCCGAACAATTACAAACATCCATGACACCTCCGGAAGTCGAACCCGAAACCAGTGGCACCGAGCTCCACAGCGCTTGTCGCTCGACCATCAGAACCCCGCATTTGCATTACTGGCATAAAATTAAATAACGAAGAATAATACGAAAATAAAAATTAAAAATTACATTAAAAATTATCCTAATAAAAAGGATGAACCTGGTGTTCTGCTATCAATGAATTAATCTTAAGTTCTATTATTGCCATAAACGTTTTTTAAACATCGCAATTCATTAGTAGCTATAATCTACACTAGATCCACCTTTCACTAAGTATAATGAAGAAATGCAATTAAGCACTTTTGAGTTGTATCCCAAAATCTTAGATAAATTGTAGATACCTGCTATTGCAACTTTTACACTACATATAAAACATATACAGACAGTTACTTTAAATTTCTTTTTTCTCTTCTTTCTTTATACTTTCACCACTCCTCTCTCCCATTTTTATTAAAACACCCCCTTAGATTACCACTCTCTTGATTGTTATAGTTCCCCATAGAGAGCGGTATCGCTCACTTTGGAAACTAATGATTTAAAGCACGATTATATTAAGTTGAAATTAAATTTCATTCATTATAAACATTCCTCTTATATAGGAGAAACAATGTTACAGAATTGCATACTCATTAGCATATTCCCGAATTCTACGATGGCTGTAGCAGATGGATACATATGTAGTCAGCAGAGAATGTTTCGGTTTGCTGAACCGGAAACCACCAACATGCAATATCTCTAATACGTCGGGCACTTCATGTTAATAAACTGCATTCTCAATGCCGTTTCTGAATGCCATTCAGAATGCCTGCCATATCTAACCAATATATTCTGCATTGGATGTGTATATTACGCATGCAAATACCGAGTGGCTCAGTACTTAAATTGAACAGTAATCCAGTATTTATATAGAATGATATAAATACTGAATAATAATAATAATACTATAATAGTACTTGCAATAATAATAATAATAATACTTGTAGCCAATTTTTTCAGTTGCATCGATTTTTAATTTTCCAATTTGGCACCAGATTGAAACTTTATAAAGTTAATGAACTCTTTATGGTACATATAATTCTGTAGTGCATCTGTTTGTCACTGAACTTCTCCTAAATGGCTGCATTGATTTTGATGAAATTTTTGTATATGTTTCAGTGGATTCCTGCATGATTTAGATTTACTATTAGATCTGGTAGAGGGCTCTGTAATCAATATAATTCTTCTGTGTATTTGTCACTGAACTTCTCCTAAATGGCTGGATTGATTTTGATGAAATTTTTGTATATGTTTGAGTGGATTCCTGCATGATTTAGATTTACTATTAGACCTGGTAGATGGCTCTGTAATCAATATATTCTTATGTGTATTTGTCACTGAACTTCTCCTAAATGGCTGGATTGATTTTGATGAAATTTTTGTATATGTTTGAGTGGATTCCTGCATGATTTAGATTTACTATTAGACCTGGTAGATGGCTCTGTAATCAATATAATTCTTCTGTGTATTTGTCACTGAACTTCTCTAAATGGCTGGATTGATTTTGATGAAATTTTTGTATATGTTTGAGTGGATTCCTGCATGATTTAGATTTACTATTAGACCTGGTAGATGGCTCTGTAATCAATATAATTCTTCTGTGTATTTGTCACTGAACTTCTACTAAATGGCTGGATTGATTTTGATGAAATTTTTGTATATGTTTGAGTGGATTCCTGCATGATTTAGATTTACTATTAGACCTGGTAGTTGGCTCTGTAATCAATATAATTCTTATGTGTATTTGTCACTGAACTTCTCCTAAATGGCTGGATTGATTTTGATGAAATTTTTGTATATGTTTGAGTGGATTCCTGCATGATTTAGATTTACTATTAGACCTGGTAGATGGCTCTGTAATCAATATAATTCTTCTGTGTATTTGGCACTGAACTTCTCCTAAATGGCTGGATTGATTTTGATGAAATTTTTGTATATGTTTGAGTGGATTCCTGCATGATTTAGATTTACTATTAGACCTGGTAGATGGCTCTGTAATCAATATAATTCTTCTGTGTATTTGTCACTGAACTTCTCCTAAATGGCTGGATTGATTTTGATGAAATTTTTGTATATGTTTGAGTGGATTCCTGCATGATTTAGATTTACTATTAGACCTGGTAGATGGCTCTGTAATCAATATAATTCTTCTGTGTATTTGGCACTGAACTTCTCCTAAATGGCTGGATTGATTTTGATGAAATTTTTGTATATGTTTGAGTGGATTCCTGCATGATTTAGATTTACTATTAGACCTGGTAGATGGCTCTGTAATCAATATAATTCTTCTGTGTATTTGGCACTGAACTTCTCCTAAATGGCTGGATTGATTTTGATGAAATTTTTGTATATGTTTGAGTGGATTCCTGCATGATTTAGATTTACTATTAGACCTGGTAGATGGCTCTGTAATCAATATAATTCTTCTGTGTATTTGTCACTGAACTTCTCCTAAATGGCTGGATTGATTTTGATGAAATTTTTGTATATGTTTGAGTGGAATCCTGCATGATTTAGATTTACTATTAGACCTGGTAGATGGCTCTGTAATCAATATAATTCTTCTGTGTATTTGGCACTGAACTTCTCCTAAATGGCTGGATTGATTTTGATGAAATTTTTGTATATGTTTGAGTGGATTCCTGCATGATTTAGATTTACTATTAGACCTGGTAGATGGCTCTGTAATCAATATAATTCTTCTGTGTATTTGGCACTGAACTTCTCCTAAATGGCTGGATTGATTTTGATGAAATTTTTGTATATGTTTGAGTGGATTCCTGCATGATTTAGATTTACTATTAGACCTGGTAGATGGCTCTGTAATCAATATAATTCTTCTGTGTATTTGTCACTGAACTTCTCCTAAATGGCTGGATTTATTTTGATGAAATTTTTGTATATGTTTGAGTAGATTCCTGCATGATTTAGATTTACTATTAGACCTGGTAGATGGCTCTGAAATCAATATAATTCTTCTGTGTATTTGTCACTGAACTTCTCCTAAATGGCTGGATTGATTATGATGAAATTTTTGTATATGTTTGAGTGGATTCCTGCATGATTTAGATTTACTATTAGACCTGGTAGATGGCTCTGTAATCAATATATTCTTATGTGTATTTGTCACTGAACTTCTCCTAAATGGCTGGATTGATTTTGATGAAATTTTTGTATATGTTTGAGTGGATTCCTGCATGATTTAGATTTACTATTAGACCTGATAGATGGCTCTGTAATCAATATAATTCTTCTGTGTATTTGTCACTGAACTTCTCCTAAATGGCTGGATTGATTTTCATGAAATTTTTGTATATGTTTGAGTGGATTCCTGCATGATTTAGATTTACTATTAGACCTGGTAGATGGCTCTGTAATCAATATAATTCTTCTGTGTATTTGTCACTGAACTTCTCCTAAATGGCTGATTTGATTTTGATGAAATTTTTGTATATGTTTGAGTGGATTCCTGCATGATTTAGATTTACTATTAGACCTGGTAGATGGCTCTGTAATCAATATAATTCTTCTGTGTATTTGTCACTGAACTTCTCCTAAATGGCTGGATTGATTTTCATGAAATTTTTGTATATGTTTGAGTGGATTCCTGCGTGACTTAGATTTACTATTAGACCTGGTAGATGGCTCTGTAATCAATATAATTCTTCTGTGTATTTGTCACTGAACTTCTCCTAAATGGCTGGATTGATTTTGATGAAATTTTTGTATATGTTTGAGTGGATTCCTGCATGATTTAGATTTACTATTAGACCTGGTAGATGGCTCTGTAATCAATATAATTCTTCTGTGTATTTGTCACTGAACTTCTCCTAAATGGCTGGATTGATTTTCATGAAATTTTTGTATATGTTTGAGTGGATTCCTGCGTGATTTAGATTTACTATTAGACCTGGTAGATGGCTCTGTAATCAATATAATTCTTCTGTGTATTTGTCACTGAACTTCTCCTAAATGGCTGGATTGATTTTCATGAAATTTTTGTATGTGTTTGAGTGGATTCCTGCATGATTTAGATTTACTATTAGACCTGGTAGATGGCTCTGTAATCAATATAATTCTTCTGTGTATTTGTCACTGATCTTCTCCTAAATGGCTGGATTGATTTTCATGAAATTTTTTGCGTGTGTTGGAGTGGGTTTTTGGATGGCTCAGATTTACAATTGGACCAGGTAGGTGGCTTTGTAATCGATATAATTCTTCTGTATGTGTGTTTGTCACTGAACACCTCCTAAATGGCTGGACCGATTTTGATGAAGATTTTTGCGTGTGTTTCAGTGTGTCCCTCGATGGTTTAGATTTAGAATTGAACCCAGTAGTGGTCGTTGCAATATCTATAATTCTTCTGGGTGTGCGTTTGTTACTGAACTCCTCCTAAACGGTTGGGCCTATTTTGATGAAAGTTTTTGTGTGTGTTTGAGTGGGTCAGTACATGGCTTATATTTACAATTGGACCCGGTAAGTGTCGCCGTAATCGATATAATTCTTCTGTTCGTGGGTTTTTCATTGAACTGTTTTTAAACGGTTGGGCAGATTTTAATGAGATTTTTTGTGTGTGTTTGACAAAACATGGAGAATATGTTTTTGTTATCCCCTTTATTGTAAATCACCACCAGATGCTGCAGCAGTCACTATCAACTTCTACACTATTCTATGGAAACAGTAGATGGCGCTGCAATCGGGTTATTATGTGCATCTGTTTGTCACTGAACTCATCCTAAATGGCTGGACCAATTTTGATTAAATTTTTTGCGTGTATTTGAGAGGGTTCCTAGATGGCTTAGATTTACAATTGGACCAGGTAGGTGGCTCTGTAATCGATATACTTCCTATGTACATGTATTTGTCACTGAACTCCTCCTAATGTCAGGACCGATTTTGATGAAATCTTTTGTGTGTGTTTGAGTGGGTTCCTGGATGGCTTAGATTTACAACTGGACCAGGTAGGTGGCTCTGTAATCGATATAATTCTTCTGTATATGTGTTTGTCACTGAACTCCTCCTAATGTCAGGACCGATTTAGATGAAATCTTTTGTGTGTGTTTGAGTGGGTTCCTGGATGGCTTAGATTTACAATTGGACCAGGTAGGTGGCTCTGTAATCGATATAATTCTTCTGTATATGTGTTTGTCACTGAACTCCTCCTAATGTCAGGACCGATTTTGATGAAATCTTTTGTGTTTGTTTGAGTGGGTTCCTGGATGGCTTAGATTTACAATTGGACCGGGTTGGTGACTCTGTAATCTATATAATTCTTCTGTATATGTGTTTGTCACTGAAATCCTCCTAATGTCAGGACCGATTTTGATGAAATCTTTTGTGTGTGTTTGAGTGGATTCCTGGATGGCTTAGATTTACAATTGGACGGGGTTGGTGACTCTGTAATCTATATAATTCTTCTGTATATGGGTTTGTCACTGAACTCATCCTGAATGGCTGGACCGATTGATTTTGATTAAATAATTTGCTTGTGTTTGAGTGGGTTCCTGGAGGGTTTAGAATTTACAATTGGACCTGGTAGGTGACTCTGTACTCGATATAATTTTTCTGAACATGTGTTTGTCACTGAACTGCTCCTAATATCAGGACCGATTTTGAAAAAGTTTTTTGTGTGTGTTTGATTGGGTCTCTTAATGGCTTAATTCGCCACTGGACAAGATAGATGGCGCTGCCATTGTGTTCTTCTGTGCTTCACTAAACTCCTCTTAAACGTCCTGACCTATTTTGATGAAATTTTTTGTGAAAACATTGATAATATTTTTAAGCTAACCCCTTTATTGTAAGTCACCACCAGATGGTGCTGAAGTATATCAACTTCTATATCGTTCAACCAATCGCTATGAAAATTAATAATAATATGCATTCGAAATATGTAGCTACAGTAACATCAGTTAGTAGGTACGCATAGCATGCATAGATAGATAAAATTCATATTAAAAATACTGAACAATGTTCATTTTAATTTCGTATAACATGTTTTTAATAACAAAGATGTGATCATATGTTGACAATAACATTTTCAAAATGGAAATTATGTAAAGATTCCTTTAAAAAAACACATTGCCCTGAAAAGAGCTAATATTTTTTTAGAGCATAAAAATAAAGATAATTTTATGAAAATGCAACTGCTTTTAAAAAGTAAACAAAGAAGTCGTAATTAGAAAGTGCACTCTCTTTAAACCAAGATAAAAGTTTTAAATCAAAGTGAGTAATGTGTTTCCTTCATTTCCAAGAATTTTCAGAAAATAATTTGTGTAAATGCACGAATTGCACTCTCAAAATTGAACAACCAATTATTTATTTCAGTGTGTCAACATCAATAAAGAATATTAAAGGATTGCAGTAATGTATTTTAAGAAAACTTTTGCTTGTAATTATTTCTCACTTGTGAATTCTGAAAAAATTCTAGAGTAGAGGACACGACTTCTAGGTTCAAAGCGTAGAATACGTAAATGCAGTTAAATGAAAACGAAAGCCATAGTTTAGAATTACACAATGTAAAGAATTTGATTTTATTTATGTTCAGATGTTGATGTTTCGTTACAAAGAATACAAATTCAGGATTTCATAATCAGTTGTTCATTTTAACGGCATGATGTCTCGCATTCCAAGTTTTCTCGCCAAACAAAGAATACCAGGATGCCCCATGTTGTCTTTCCGTTTGTTGATATTTCTTCTATATTTTACATTTATTGTTATTCAACAACTGATTTAAATCAATTGTAAATCTACTTTGTGTGCCTTATGAAATGAATTTTTGGTAAACAATTTTTTTTTAATTTATTTATTCTGCCCGTTAACAATCCTACCGACTATTGTAGCAGCACAAAGATTTCTGCAAGATGTAGTAGTAAACCAAGAAATTGAAAAGTCATATGTATTTTTATTCAATTTACTAATAATAAACAAGTAATATAAAATAAAAATTTTAAGTCAATTCCTACTTTTTTTTCACTATATTCCAGAAAGTCCTTAATAATTTTCAGTCATTTTTTTAAGTTTATATGGCGCCATCTATTGGTAGATATATGCAACTTAAATCTAAAAAAGAACTAAAATTAATTAATTGAATTTAATTACTGAATTAATATTTGAAAAAACTGCATTAACATCAAGTGACATCCACTACAAGTTCAACAAAAATGTATTTGAACTTGAACAGTGGACGAATAAAAAATATTTTATTAAAGATTGATAATTTGAACAAGATATATATATAGGGAGAGTATGAGCTAATAGAAGGAATTGAATTATAACGATATTTACAGATTTGGGAACCAGTTTGGAAATATTAATGGATAGCCATGTGCACTAGTTTTGAAAGTTTCTTTGTATCCTTCTCAAAGTGAACAAAATTATGCAAAAATTAATTATATACACAACACTAAGCGATCTGGTGAATGCTTTTAAATCTTTGAAAAAATGCTAATTAAAATATCATAGGGATTAGTGTAACAACCGAAATTGTAACAGGTCGAAAACTGAGAAGAACAAAATTAGTTCTGTTATACGGATGCATGGGACCTGACTGGCCGAGTGGCTAGCGCTCTGACTCTCGGTACCACAGGGTTCGAGTCCCGGCGGTATCATGGATGTCTGTTGTGGTTCGGAATCCACTTTAAACTGTAGGTAATTGTCTAACATTATCGTAGAGCGTTGCGGAGGTCTCCGTTGTCCGAAATGAGTAACGTCGGTGCTGCGCTTGCCTTAAGGCATCCATGACAGTTGTTTAAGTGTTTGCCAGCTGCATTTGAAAATATATATACATAAATTCAAAGGGTGAATGCGGAAAGAATCTAACAATTTTTTAAAAATAAACTGTGAAACATGTGAAAAGATGTCCAGGAAGTCCGTAAAATACGATATAAATTTGTAAACTGTAAGGAAATTATTTATAACACCCTGAAAATAGTCTTATTAAGTAATACGTACTCATATTATAAGCATCTTTGCTTCTGCTTCGATGACTAGATCCAATTCAAAAACACATTTAGCGAAGTATTCCGATAACCTGGTGTAGACTGGAAAAACCTTCAGTTTAGATGCAAAATGATATAAACTCATGTTTGTGAAAATTGCAATACCATGAAGGAATCGTCATAATTGAAGGAAATTTAATACACAGTTGAGTAATAGTGGTACAAATAAATGATTAAATGTTCAAAGTAAACAAACAATAACAAGCGATCGGAATCAGCATTTTGTGTAGCCACCACGCGCCGCAATAAGTGCTGCTACACGACGTGGCATGGAGTCAAACAAATTTTGAATGTCTGCCTGAGGAAGAGCATTCCATATTGTTTGTATGCGCACCCAAAGTTCGTCTGCAGAAGCAACAGGACGAGGATCACGAGCGAGACGCCGACGAACGAAATGCCACACATGTTCAATCGGCGACATATCTGGGAAATACGCAGGCCAAGGAAGAAGCTGTACCTGCCGCGTTGCAAAGAAGGATTGAACAGTCCTAGCGATATGAGGGCGGGCATTGTCCTGTTGAAGGAAGGGAACAGCTTGGGGCTATAGAACTTCACTGATGTACCGATTGCTGTTCAGATTGCCCACAATTCTTAGCAATTGAGATCGTTCACGATATGCTATGGCACCCCAGACCAAAACTCCGGGTGTTCGTCCACTGTGGCGTTCGATAATGCACTCCGGAAGGTGGCATTCACCGGCATAGCGTCTGACACGAATGCGGCCATCATGGTACCACAAATTAAAGCGGGATTCGTCAGAAAACACGACATGCTGCCAGTCAGCATGCCAGTCTCTATGCTGAGCGGCCCATTGTAGCCGCAGGCTGCGATGGTTTAGCGTGAGAGGGATCCTGTATTAAGGAGTCCTTGCGCGCAGTCCACGCTGCAGCAGACGTCTACGAATTGATGAAGCACGCAATGAAACACATGTAGCTACTGACCACTGTGCTGCCAATTGCCTAGAGGAAGCTGTACGGTCCGTCAGCGCCATGCGGACCAGGTGTCTATCATCGCGAGCTGACGTCACATTTCGGGGTCCACTCCCGGATTTCCGAGTTGTCCGACACTCGTCCGTCCACTGCTTCTAAACACGCATCACTGTGCTGCTGTTACGCTGCACACGAGCGGCTACTGCACGATAAGACAATCCAGCTTCACGAAGGCCGATGATTCTCCCCCGTTCAAACTTTGTAAGTTGTTCAAATCTCGCTCTCTTTCGTCGAAGAGACATAAGTAACGATTGAGCTAACGTTTACCACTAGCAGATAACCACCGATAACCATAACAGCCGTCTATTTATTCGGATCCATTCGCCGTCCAGAGGGCTCTGCTCAGCATACGCATGCGCTACAGATTTGAAATTCTAATCATTTGAATATTATGCGCTAATTTGCATTTCCTGAAAATTTCAGCTCACTCGCTTAAGTCCTTCATGGTGTTGCAATTTTCACAAACATGAGTATAGAATTAAAGGTAGTGCTCGAGAACTGTATAATTATTTTCGAGAACAGTATAATTCTTATATATTTTGCGAAAATCTGTTCAACCTTTAGATTTTTATGTTATTTAAATCATCTGCAGACGTTGCTGACCGGACTCGAGGCCCAGTGGCAAAGATCTAATGATGAAACGAAATCATTAAGTATCGTATTGTTTAATTTTATCTTACCTTATTGGTCCTTACCTTACCTTATTGGTTACCTCTTTGCGGTCCAACGTCGAATCTGACTCGACATCATCTTTCTTTGCAACAAGTTCAATGTCGAATCTGATTCGACATCATCTTTCTTTGCAACAATTCCAACGTCGAGTGTGGCTCGACGCGGTGTCTAAAGGATTATACACTGAAGTGACAAAAGTCATGGGATAGCAATATGCAAATTTTCAGATGGCAGTAGCATCGCGTAGAACAGGTATAAATGCGCAGTGCTTTCGCAGAGCTTTCATTTCTCTTCAAGTTATTCATGTGAAGAGGTTTTGACGTGATGATGACCGCATGACGGGAATTAACAGACTTTGAACGCAGAATGTTAGTTGGAGCTAGAAGCATGGGTCATGCCATTTCAGAAATCGTTAGGGAATTCAACATTCCCAGATCCACTGTGTCAAGAGTGTGCCGAGAGTATGAAATTTCAGCATAACATCCCACCATGGACAGCGCAGTGGTCGACCACCTGCACTTAACGACCGAGACCGGCGACGTCTGCAAAGAGTCGTAAATTCTAACAGACAAGCAACACTGCGTCAAATAACCGCAGAAATCAATGTGGGACGTACAAGGGACTTGTCTGTTAGAACTTGCGGAGAAATTTGGCTTTCTTGGGCTATTCCAGCAGAAGACCGACTCGAGTGCCTTTACTGACAGAACGACATCGCTTGCAGCGACTCTCGTGGGCACGTGAGCATATCGGTTGCTCCCTAGATGAATGGAAAACCTTGGCCTGGTCCGATGAGTCACGATTTCAGTTGGTAAGAGCTGCTGGTAGGGTTCGAGTGTGGCGCAGACTCCACGAAGCCATGGACCCAAACTGTCAGCAAGGCACTGTTCAAGCTGGTGGTGGCTCCGTAATGGTGTGGGCTGTTTTTTCATGGCATCGACTTGGTCCTCTGGTGCGACTGGACCGAACATTGACTGGAAATGCTTATTTTCAGCTACTTGGAGATCACTTGCAGCCATTCATGGACTTCATGTACCCAAACAACGATGGGATTTTTATGGATGACAATGCGCCATGTCACCGGGCCACAACTGTTCGCGATTGGTTTGAAGAACATTCTGGACAATTCCAACGAATGATCTGGCCACCTAGATCGCCCGACATGAATCCCATCGAGCATTTATGGGACATCATCGAGAGGTCTGTTCGTGCCCAAACTCCTGCACCATCAACGCTTTCACAATTATGGACGTCTATCGAGACAGCATGGTTCAATATTCCTGCAGAAGACTTCCAACGACTTGTTGAGTCCATGCCACGTCGAGTTGCTGCACTTCGCCGGGCGAAAGGAGGGCCGACGCGATATTAAGAGGTATCCCATGACTTTTGTCACTTCAGTGTATTGTATCGTTTAAATGTTTTAGGGGTTTTTTTTTCTTGTAATTATATTTTTTTTTTACTTTTATGTAACTTAGTACACTATCATTTTTGCAAGATCTTGTCAGGCGTTACTATAATCCCTATAATTGTTAATCTCATTAAAAACTTCATTTCTTTCTCATTTAATTTTACTTTTTATTTATACAACATATAAATATATGAAAACTCAATTAAAATTTCTGGGTCGACAATACATGGATGTAACACAAAAAATAATTTTAATCGTAACGAGTTAAATATCTTTTTTTAAAGCATTTTTATCAATTGCAGCACACTGAGGAAATAATTTCAAAATGCCAGCGTACAATACTAAATAATTCTTCTTAATCATAAAAGTGAGTATCATATAAACCGTTAATTTTAAATTTATCTTTTAAGTTTATTCTACAGTAATATCGAATTATTTTTGCGAAATGAGCTGAATGTATTTTGCTATGTTTACACACAACAATACCGTTCAAGCTGCGCGACGAATTTTGTGCGGCGCATGTTGAAATTCATGCAATATGTATGGCTTTTTCATATGTATATTGCCACTTTATGTCGGTATTATTAAAAATTCCTTGCTCCCACAAAAAAACATTTTTATGAGAAAAAAATTTCTTTCTCTTGTAAGGTTAGAGAGAATATTCTCTCCAGGATTTGCAATAATGCGGAAAGAAACGACATTGGATATTTACGGTGAGCGAAGAGGTTCCAGATGGAAACAGAATGCGACTCTCCTTTTTTAGAGATTTTAAACCCAGAATACGATCTTATGAGTGACTGAAGAAGTTCCGTTATTGGTTTTGTCAAGACGGACTGTCTTGAACTGGAAACCGGCCTAAAGAAAGGGTAAGGTTCCGGAATTCTTATGTATTTTCAGAGGGAAGAAACATAAAACGAAATAGAGATACGATTCCCTACTGAAATTTTGTGTTCTGGTGCATTTTTTTCCTCTAACTTTTCAGATTATCAAAATTTCTAGAGCATTATACATTTCATCATAAATATTACTTTCAAATCAATTGCCTAATTTAAAATCAATAAACTTCTAACCACTATATAGATGTTACTAGGAAAAAAATGTAATTGCTGTTGGTGCCTTCTACTATTATTATTCTAGGGACCTGATGGCTGAGTGACTAGCAGTCTGTCACCCGTTATTGCGGGTTCGAGTATCGGCGGTGCCATGGAAGCTTGTAGTAGTTCGGAATCCACTTTAAACCGTAGGTCCTCGTCTAATATGACTGTTAGGCTTAGGGCGGACAACCCTAGCCTCTAAAAAGAGAACCCCTCCTGTCGAAATCTGCCAGTAGGTAGACGACCTTGGCTCCTCATGGGCTGTAATGCCAAGAAGTTAGTTTGTTTCAGCTGTCTATTCTAACCTGAGGGTAAGATCTTTTTTCTAACCTGAAGCTACTTGCTAAAACAGTGGCAGATACGCTGTAGATATACATTTCTAGAGTATACTATGGAAGATATGCTATATTACCCCACAAATTAGCATGAATCTGGAAACCTCGCTTAATTTTTCCCACCTCGTACATCCCAACGGAAGAATTTTCCAACTAACTGATTTATCGTGGTAACTGCCGTGATTTTAAATAAAATATCTAATATTTTCGCTTTGACATCATTTTTCGGTTTCGAACAAAGCATCTTGATATTGGAAATCGAACGTCGAATATGTGTCGACAGCATTTTTCTTTCCACCGAGTTCACGTCAAGTGTGGCTATACACGATTTTTAAAGGATAATACATCGTTTAACGGTTTTAGGATTATTTTTTTCTGGTCATTATATTTTGTTTTACGCCGTGTAATTATGCTAGTATAACATAGTACACTATCATTCTTGTAAGATCTTGGTTGGCATCGCTATAATCAGTCATATTAGAATCTCGTTAAAAACTTAACTTAAATTTCATTTTACTTTCTACTTTATACAGCATATTTTCTACTTTACTACTCTAAGTGCGAAATGGCAGAGTGACTACTACTCTGGCAATCTTTGTTGAGGGTTTGTGCGCCGACTGTGCCTTGGATGATTGTGCTGGTTCGGAATCTGCTTTAAATTGCAGTCCACATCATCTGTCTTTGCAGCAAGTCTAACATCGAATCTGACTCAACATTACCTTTCTTTGCAGCAAGTCCAACGTAGAGTGTGACTCGACTCGGTTTTTAAAGTATGACCTTGCATCGTTTAACGGTTTTAGGATAATTTTTTCTTGTAAATATATTTTGTTTTAATTTCATGCAACGTAGTACATTATCACTTTTGTAAGATCATGACCGGCTTCGCTATAATCAGTCGTTTTAGAATTTCGTTAAAAACTTAATTTAAATTTCATTTTACTTTCTATTTATACAGGATATAAACATATGGAAACTCAATTAAAATTGCTATACATTAAAGTAAAAAATATTATTATTGGACATAAACTGCAAAAATTAATTTGGACCGTAAAGAGTTAAATATCTTTTTAAAAGCATTATTACCAATTGCATTATGATGATAAAATAATTCTTCTTCATTATAAAAATGAGTATCATATAAACCGTGAATCTTAAATTTATTTGTTAAGTTTATTCTATAGTAACGTCGAATTATTTTTGCCCGAAATGAGCTGAATATATTTTGCTATGTTTACAAACACACACAACTATAATGTTTCGTAACTTTTAAAAAAGTATGGCCCATATTGAAATTCATGCAATATGTATGGCTTTTTCATATGTATATTGCCGCTTTATGTCGGTATTATTAAAAATTCCTTCCGCCACAAAAAAAAAAAACATTTTTATGAGAAAAAAAATTGCTTTCTCTTGTAAGGTTAGAGAGAATATTCTCTCCAGGATTTGCAATAATGCGAAATGAACCGACATCGGATATTTACGGTGAGCGAAGAGGTTCCAGATGGAAACAGAATGTGACTCTCCTTTTTCTAGAGATTTTACACCCGGAATACGATCTTATGAGTGACTGAAGGAGTTCGGATATTGGTTTTGTCAAGACGGACTATCTTGAACTGGAAACCGGCCTAAAGAAAGGGTAGGATTCCGGAATTCTTATGTATTTTCAGAGTGAAGAAACATTAAAACAAAATAAAGATGCGATTCCGTTCTGAAATTTTGTTTTCTGATGCTTATTTTTCTTCTAACTATTCTGATTATCAAAACTTCTGGAGCATTATGCTTTTCCTCATAAATATTAGTGCAAATCAATTGCTTAATTTAAAATTAATAAACTTCTATCCTCTATATAGACGTTCCATAAAAAAAATGCAATTGCTGTTGGTGCTTCCTATTCTAAGGGCTTGATGCCCGGATGAATGGCACCCATTGTCACAGGTTGCTGGTTCAATACCTGGGGGTGCCTTGGATGCTTGTATCTTTCTTTACCTAATGATGAAACGAAATCTTCAAGTTTCGTATTGTTTAATTTTATGTTATATATCTCTTAGTGACCAATGTCGAATCTGATTCGACATCATCTTTCTTTTAAGAAAATTGAGCGTCGAATCAGATTCCACATCATCGGTCTTTGCAGCAAGTCCAACGTCGAGTCTGATTCGACATCATCATTCTTTGCAGCCAACGTCAATAAGTCCAACATCAAAAATAGCTTTCTAGAATAGACGCGATTTTTAAAGGGCAACCTTGCATCGTTTAACGGTTTCATGACAACTTTTTGTGGTAATTATATTTTGTTTTACTTTTATATAACGTAGTACACTATCACTTTTGTAAGATCATGACTGGCTTCGCTATAATCAGTCGTGTTAGAATCTCGTTAAAAACTTTACTTAAATTTCCTTTTACTTTCTACTTTATACAGCATAGAAATACATGAAACCTCAATTAAAAGTTCTAGGTCAGCAATACATTTATGTAACACGAAAATTAATTTGTACCAACGAGTTAAGTATCTTTTTTTAGATCCTTTTTACCTATTGCAATATGAAGAAATAATTTTAACACATCAATGTACAATACTAAATAGGTCGTCTTCATCAAAAAAATGAGTATCATACCAATCGTGTATTTTAAATGTAAGTGTACGTTTTTTCTATAGTAATATCGAATTATTTTTGCCCGAAATGAGCTGAATGTATTTTGCTATGTTTACGCACAACAATACTGTTTCATAACTTTTTAAAAAAACTGTTCGAAGAATTTAACATGGCGCATACTGAAATCCATGCATTATGTATGGCTTTTTCATATGTATATTGCCACTTTATGTCGGTATTATTAAAAATTCCTTCCGCCCACAAAAAAAAAATTGAGAAAAATTAAAAATTTTATGAGAAAAAATTGCTTTTTCTTGCAAGGTTAGAGAGAATATTCTCTCCTGGATTTGCAATAATGCGAAAAGAAACGACATCGGATATTTACGGTGAGCGGAGAAGTTCCAGATGGAAACAGAATGCGAATCTCCTTTTTTTAGAGATTTTAAACCCAGAATACGATCTTATGAGTGACTGAAGGAGTTCGGATATTGGTTTTGTCAAGACGGACTATCTTGAACTGGAAACCGGCCTAAAGAAAGGGTGGGATGCCAGAATTCTTCTGTATTTTCAGAGTGAAGAAACATAAAACAAACTAAAGTTGCGTTTCATTTCTGAACTTTTGTTTTCTGATTCTTATTTTTCCTCTAACTATTTTGATTATTAAAATTTATAGAGCATTATGCACTTCATCATAAATATTAGTTTCAAATCAATTGCCTGATTTAAAATTAATAAACTTCTAACCACTATATAGATGGGTCTTTTTCTAATGCAGCTGGCTAATACTCAGACCAAGATTTTCTTATGCCATAAGGGTGCGTTAAACTTTCCATCTGATTATAAATCTTGGTCAATGACAGCGTTATTTAATAATAATCTTACAAAAACTATACTGAGAGACATTATGGAAAAAAGATATTTTCTAGAATTGAATAAACTTTGACATTTTTTTTTTTTTTCTTACTTGGTTCTAGTTGAACAAGAGGTTTTATTTACTTGACAGGAATAGTTTGCCTGTCTCACTCAAGTTGAGTGGATTTACTTCCTGAGTTGTTTTGCTTAATTTTAGTCATTTTTTTTTTTATATATTTTTGGACTGGAATCTCATTATAGCTTTTTATGAAATTGTCATATATAAAATGTTATACTAGAAGTGTATTTTATTGGATTATAGATTTGTTATTTATGTATTTGTTACCTAAAATAAGGTAATAATTTTTATATGTAATTATTCTCCTTACTTTTGTGACCTACTCCAAGGAATAGGATTGTTATGCATTCTGAGGAGTTTTTTTAATTAATAATAACTTTGATGCGCTGTTTAAGAAAGCAGACAAGTGCAAACTGTGCCATAAATACAATCTTTCACTTAAATCCCCATACAAAAATTCAACGAAAATAAGTCTAGACATATTTACACTTATTTATATAATTTTTTTCTACCTCTACATTGGTTTCACTGATACTTGAACATGACCAGCTAACCAACAGAAAAAGTAAAAGTAAAAGTCCTTCTCTTCAGAAGATGGGCCTTTCAGATGGGAGAAAAACCATATAACTTCCACCTGAGTGTCGATGCGAGATGCTGCCATAAGTACTCAATTCTTCTGTTTCTGAAAGCATTGACTGCAACGGATGCCATCAATGAATTGGTACATAGATCCAATCACCACCAGCAGATTTTTTAACACCGGTGGGACTCGTGTTCCGCCCACTTACGTATACCATGAACTTTTTTGAGCAAGAGTCCCGCATTTGTGTGTCGTATGACAGAAAAAACACAAAAATTCCCACCAGACAGTTTGACTATTGATGCAAGACTCTTTACACAACGCTGTCACTATCACTATCGAGACTTCTCGTTTCTGAAAGATTGTCAACTAGATTGCGTAATGGGAGTTTTCCTGCTTCTCCAATACCACTCGCAAATGAGGGAAGTTACACCTAAAAATTCTCCGAAAGACACTCTCCTCTTTCTTATGATTTAAAGGAATATCATTGTTTTTCCTTTTCTTTTATCCATGCCTCATCCCAGTACCTGGGGGTATGCAGTTATAAAGCTGAGCGCAGATTATCCGTGGGCTCGTGAATATCACGTTGAATAATATTTATATTAGTTTGTTATATAATTTATAATATTTGATAAAAAATATAAAATTTATAATAACATTTCTATTTGCTAAAAGGAGTGTGAAATTATCGAAAAACAATATTTTAAAGGTTAAAACATAGAGACATTTTGACGTAATATTGAATATTTGCTTTAAATTAATGACATATACATAAATTTGAAAACTTATAAAAATGTTTTTTTTTTTTTTCTTTTGTTTGTTAAAAATATATTTTTTCAAATAATTAAAATGTTTTTACAAAATTTTCATAAATACATAATGTAAACTTTTCTTAACAGTAAAAAGCATTGTTGATTAAAAATTCGATATTTCGATGCTGTATAAGTGAAAAATATTCGAAAAAATGAATAGTTATTTATAATATTTTTCTGAGCTGTGCGATTTTTTTTATGTTATAAATTTTTGTTTTATGATTGCTGTTTGAAATATTTTTTGTGTTCTATTTTGGGGAATACTAGTATGTTATCGAAAAAAATTAATAGTTTAAAAAAACTAAAAAACACACTTTTAGAGTTAATCTATCTAAAAAGTCAAAAATAATTGTTAACATAAGAATAAAATGACTGTGATAATGAATAAATGATTAATGTCACTGTTCTAAAAGCGGGGGGTGCTTGATATCAATCGTTATAATTTTTCAATAGTTCATTCCGAAATGCAGAGTTAGTTTAAAAATGTCATACAAACCCCCCACGCTTTTGGAACAGTGATATTAATTTTCTCGTCAGTCATTTAATTCTCATGTTAACAATTATTTTTTACTTTTTAGATAGATCAACTCTGTAAGTGTGCTTTTTAGTTTTTTTAAACTATTAATTTATTTTTTACTTTTTAATTTGATTAACTCTAAAAGCGTGTTTTTTTAAACTATTAATTTATTTTTACTTTTTAGTTTGATTAACTCTAAAAGCGTCTTTTTTTAGTTTTTTTAAATTATAATTCAGGAAATTTAGGAAAAACATCTCCTGCTTGAGAACAATTGAAGCAGGAGATCGAAAAAGCTAAAGCTATCGGTAAAATTAGGAGTCCGTTGACGATGCCCAAAAATAAAAAGGTTACAGTTAAAATGAGAATTTTAAGATAAAAGTAAAATAAAACAAAAGGAATTAAGATTAAACAAAATAGGTAGGGTTTGATCAGTTCACTGACGCCAACAGTCCCAAAATCGAGCCCAAAGAGTCAGTTGCATACATACATACAAATATACAGGTGAAGCTAATAAAAGCGTATTAAAAAGAGACTAATTCCACAGAAATCAAATCACATTGACTATAGTTCAGATACTTCTCACTAGATGGCAGCATGAAATTACAATTGGTTGAAGCTTAATACACCATAATTCGAAAATTAATATTTGTAATCAGAGCACGATGAAAGATCATCAGTGACCTTGTGATAAAAATATAATTGGAATAAATTATAATTTAAAATATAAAAAAGAAAAGAAACAAATAAATTCTGCATGATTTTAAATAATTTGTAATATAAAAAAGTAATTTGTAAAGATAAAAGTAAAGAAGAAAAAAAAAAAATAAAAGATTAAGATAACAGAGATTCAAAAATAAAAGATTAAAAGAAATATATAAAAGTAATTTGTAATATGATAAAAGTAATTTGTGTTTTATTAAAGATAGCAACAAAAAAAAACTATTTGCAGGATTTATAAATTTATTTTCCGTACTTACACAATTCATCTTAAATACAATATCTTCAACGGTTAGATTATTGTCGTTATCTAGAGTTGTCAAAGGCTAATTTACTAGTAGATCTTGTGATATTATTGAAAAAAAAACAAAAATTTTGAGGAGTAATTTTCTTAAAATAACAGCCTTGGCGATTCAATACGCCATTGACGTAATTCGAATAACAGAAATATCGCCAAATGTTATAAACAGACATGGAAATAATATTGTGAAACAGTTTACCTTTCTTGAGGCAGTCTAATTCGTCACTACTAAATAAATAGAGAATCATTTTTAAAATTTCAAAAATGTTTAGTTTATTATTTGCGTATTATTTTCATATTTGCTCGGAGAGTTTGATATTAAAAATAAAATTTATTTTCTTTTATTTATCAAAGCATTTATTTTTCAATTCCTTCTATTAGCTCATACTCTCCCTATATATATCTTGATCAAATTTTCAATCGTTCATAAAATACTTTTTATTCATCCACTCAAGTTCAGATACTTTTTTTTTTGTTTTTGTAGTGGATGACACTGGATGTTAAAACAGTTTTTTTCAAATATTAATTCATTCATTAAATTTAATTAATTAATTTTAGTTTTTTTTAGATTTAAGTCACATATATCTACCCATAGAGGGCGCCAGATAAACTTAAAAAAATGAATGAAAATTATTTATTAAGGACTTTCTGCAATAGAGTGAAAAAAAGTAGGAATTTACTTGAAAAAAATTTTTTTTTATATTACTTGTTTAAGGATAACTTTCATTTTAAAATGATTAGCTGATGGATGAGTGAATTTTTAACGCTACCGATTAAACAAACTTATAACCGAAAGGCAGATAAGCATTTCTTTCATATACCAATATTTGTTTATATAAACATAAATTTTTGTCTGGTCATTCATGTAGTATAACAAACGTGTGCAGAGGTTCATGCAGTATATTAATAGATCATATTTATTATTATGCACTTGCAGTGCTCAAATGGAAACATCCAACTTCTGTACTCGAATGACAACACTTTAATTTTTATTGTTCTTTTGTAAATAACTCTCTGTAACCTGAAATATGTTTGCTCGTCATCTGTGAATTTTAATGTTTCTTTTACAAGAAGTTTACGTCTTTCTCCCAAGTTTATCCATTACGTTATCAGCACGATAGCTTTAAGCAGTAAGGAAATTGAAGTGCAAATAAATTTATCGTAATTAAAAGAAGAAGTTGAAAGTTCTTTAGCACTAATTCAAACAATGGACGATCTAAAGCTACAGAAACTTATCGGAAAACATTTGCAACTTTATTTGTACTCAAGCTGCTATGGTTCAAAAGAATTGCAAAAGGCCGTTGAACAGGTGATATATGAAGAGATGATGAAAAAAGACACAACTTTCTTTAGACAGAAGGCTCTAAACAGAACTTTCTTTAGACAGAAGACTCTAAACGAATGACACAACTTTCATTAGACAGAAGGCTCTAACGTTTCTTTTTCTTATTGGTAGAGGATTAGTTCCTAGACGATATCGCGGACTGTAAAAAAGCTCAAAATGCCTAATCCTCATTAAAACAGATCGATACACTGTTCGGACTTCTCAAGAGAGAACTTTAACGTTACCTTGAAGGATGAGGCAGTAATCTCTTAAGTTCAATTCGAGCCGAATTACGAATATATACAGCAAGGACTCATCTTCTAGGTATGGTCATACAGACACGGAAATGGCACTCATAGTGTTGATGGGTCTATCCAAGGAGTTTGAGAGATTTATTTTATTCGAAATAGAGATTTAGATTTGTTTATTTCGAGAGATGAGAAAAACCTAACCACTAGGACGATGAAGTCAAGCCTAATTGTTTAAGAGAAAAAACAAATGAGGAAATCTTTAGATGTGAAAAAGGAAATCCTGGGCAAAGGACATCGAAAATTGAGACAAGAAGAGAACAAAAATTCTTAAGTGTACAGACAAGTTGTCTTATATTGTCAAGTTATTATTAAGAAAACCCGTAGTTTTATATGGTGAGTGTGGTCATATAGCTCGTAACTAGGGATTGCAATATCGGACCAAAAGTTCAATACCGGTATTCGGTATTTTTTAGATCTTAATACAAGGATACCGGTTTTAATACCGGTAATAGAAATTTTAGAAAAGAAAGAAAACACGGGTGTTTTTTTTATTATTATTATTTATTTGCCAGTTTTATTAGAGAATGTAAATATCAAAAAAAAATTTGTAACTTATAAATCATAACAGTATATAAAGAATCACAAAAAAGTAAAGGAACATCTTATTTGTATAAATCACAAAAAAGTGTAAATATTACTATTCAGTCTGTGGTGCTATTACAAATTTTTGAAATGTGATCCTAAAAAAATAAATGCATCAATTGTACTATCATTAAGCCTGAAACGTAATTTTGTGCATAAATTACCAGCTGTCGAAAACGCTCTTTTAGCGTCTCCGCTAGTGGGTGGTACTGTTAGCAATGCGCGATATACTTTTTCCAAGTATTTACCTCTAAATCCCTCATCTTCAAATAAATCTATTTCTCGTTGGATTGTTTTGGATATAGCTGATTTCTGTATTGTATTTTGGTTTGTTGAAATTTTTTAAATTATCGCCAATTCTAATTTTTGTTCAAGAGACAATTCCTGTTCACTATCGACATTAGTGTCATAATCTTCGATAACAGTACCGAATTCTTCTGAATGCGGATAGATTTGTGGGTAAAAAATTTTAAGAAAGTTTACTATAAACTTGATCAAATTTGAATTCGTTATGGGGTATTATTTATGAGTATATATATATAATAAATCTGAAAAATATTTTGAACTCTAAAGTATGATATGCAAATACAATGTGAATAACAAATTTACGAATTTAAAAAATATCGAAATATTACGCACTTTCTTCACAACTACAAACCTTGTTTTCACAGATAAGAATTTCTAGTTTTCAGATAAGAATTCTGAATAAGAATTCATAGATAATAAGAATTTCACAGATACGGATTCTTTCATAGAAAATAATTCTAAATTTCTAGTAAATACCGAAAAAACGGTATTTAAACTTGGGAATACCGGTATTACAAAATTGTACAAATGACTCAAAATACCGGTATTCGGTATCCCGGTATTGCAATCCCTACTCGTAACTGTCAGTGCTACTCCAATAAACCACTAAGGCTAAGAAAGTGTTAAATGACTAGTATCATACGCTATTTGCGAATAGTAATGACTCTACAACAGGGAAGAGCTGTCTGTATTTGTACGGCATTTGTATTAATACGGTATTTTTACAATGGCACCACAAAACACATGTGCTCTGATAGGGACAAGTTACTGAATTTAACTTCCAAGAAGTCAAAAGTCGAAGTAGCAAATGCGGAAAAATTGACGTCGACGAAAGCGTTTTCAATGGAAGATTGTGGTAAATGTATCTTTTTCCT
The DNA here is from genome assembly GCA_021605075.1 of Caerostris darwini. Lineage (NCBI taxonomy): Eukaryota > Metazoa > Arthropoda > Arachnida > Araneae > Araneidae > Caerostris > Caerostris darwini. Next base: position 268,817 of record BPLQ01004400.1, read on the forward strand.
CTCTAATGTTTTGTATGTTCTTGATATTGATAGTGTAAACTATTTTTTATTATAAAAGACAACAGATGGCGCCACGAACAAGACCTGTAACTCCATATAAGGCTGTTGTCTTGTACGGGGATTCCAATGTAAGAGCAAGGGCAGAAGTGGAACGCGACGGAGTTGCTGATGGCGGGTGGGGGTTCGATTAAGTATTTTTGGTACCAATAAAATTCATATATATATATCAACTGAAAGTTGTATCAATTAATGAGAAAAAAAAAAGAAGATAACAATAGGAACCTCTTATTAGCGGGCAGAATTGAAGAGATAGGAATGATGGTTTGTTTTATTGCAGGAAAGGTATTTATTAAGAGTTCATTATTATTGTGACAAAATAATTCGAATTGGTTTCAGGTGTGGAAGGCTCTATCAAATTAAAGACATAGTGAAGGCTCAAAAGTTGTTCCTAAACAAGTATGAAGAGCTATTACGTAGAAGATTAGCCACTTATTCGAAGTGCATGCTGTCTGCGAAATAAATGTCAATATAAGATGTAATTAGAAAACTGAAACGAAATGTACACTTCTTGTAGTATCCTTTTTGTTTTTTTTTTTTTTTTGTATTTTTTAATCGTCAGCTTATACCAGAAAGTGATAAAAAAGGGAAGTGCAACCCGGGAAAAATGAAGAAATTTTCTTTCCCCATTTTTCCCATTCCAGAAATTTCCTTTCCATTCCTTGTGTACAGGAAATGTCAACAAAATAAAATGTCAACATAAAACAGGGAATCCTGATGTGATTAAGAAAATATTTTATCTGTGAGTTTCATACTCTATGCCATTCCTTTATGTATGTGAATTTTTTATTACTCGAACATTAATGGAAGTTATCATAATTCCCTTCTCTATACATTCATTATAATTATTGATTCGGTGTGGTTGTAACTGTGCGTAAAATCTATTCTATCCTCTAACTGAAACACTATTTTTTATCGGAATTGATTCATCTCCCTCATGTCTTTCACAGCCCATATATGAAAATTTGGTTTCATTCCCTTCTTTAGTTTTAGCTGCAGAGGACTACAAAGAGGAAAAATTATTTTATAGCCTCCCTGTATATTGATTGTTCATTTTAAAGAAATAGTATTTATTAGAGCTAAGAAGTTGCCTTTGAATAGAACCTATTATTTTAGCGGCAGAATATCAATTGCACTAAACATTACCCATACCATAATACCTGGAACCGATTCAGTAATGAATAAGTTAGATATGAGATATACAAACAACGCTGTTATATCTGTTGGAGTTGGCATTGGTATTGCTTTTCTTTTTTCGCCAACTTCATTTCAAAAACGCCAATGCTTCTATATTTCGATGTTAACTTCTTTAGTTATCCTTACTTTCTCAGTTCTCTTGCGTCCCTTAGTTCCTTAGTTATTATCATTTTAGCTACAGGATATCACTCGCACTAAACATCACCAGTACAATAAAACCTGGAACCGTCTCAGCGTAATTTAGATAGGAGATACAAATAGCGCGGTTTTATCTATTGACATTTCTTTTTTCGCCAACTTCATTTCAAAAACGCCAATGCTTCTATATTTCGATGTTAACTTCTTTAGTTATCCTTAGTTTCTCAGTTCTCTTGCGTCCCTTAGTTCCTTAGTTATTATCATTTTAGCTACAGGATATCACTCGCCCTAAACATCACCAGTACAATAAAACCTGGAACCGTCTCAGCGTAATTTAGATATTAGATACAAATAGCGCGGTTTTATCTATTGACATTTCTTTTTTCGCCAATTTCATTTCAAAAACACCAAATGAATGAAATCGCTGCTATATTTCGGTGTTAAATACATTAATTTATTATAGCAAAGCCAAAGATTTTCTGATCTATTGGCAATTATTTGAATAGTCGCTCAAATGGATTAGTGGAATTATTACTTTTTGTTTAAACACTCTGAGTCACCTTCAACGAGTTTGTTTATAGTTGGAAAAAATTCAGCCCATTTATTGTAGATTTCCACTTGTCTAAATCTCTGTTTTATCTCCTTTTAAATAAAAATAAAACTTTTTTATCTTTGTTTCAACAGTTGTAAAAAAAAAATAGCCTTCCAGAAAAGTAACAGCTTTGTCTAGTAACAACTTTGATTCTATGAAAGATTAAATCATATTATGAAAGCTTAAAATACAGAACTACAAAATTATAAAAACTTGAAAATAGAAATTGTTTGTCAAAACTCGCGCTTTAAAATATGCAGGTACCTTAATTTCCTTCCATTTGTTGGCATTCTTGCTTATCAACATAATTTCTTTAACGCTTCTTAGAAAGAGTGATAAAAAGCATTTAATGTTCTCTCATTGTATATATAATAAGTGACATAAATAATTTTTTATAACTTCTACAATTTTACATTGCATTTTAGTCATATAATAAAATCAAAATTCATAAATAAAATTTAGTTCAAATAGTATTGTTTTAGCGTTAATTTGTTATAGCTTTTTAGGTACAAATGTAAGCTATTTTCTTTAACACACAAATATTTTGTTTGTGCTCAACAATACTCTTTCTATATACTTTGTAATTAACGAGAAATTATTCAAAGTAAAATTTTAATTTTTCATCAGTAATGCTGCAAAGGTATTTTTATACTTACGCTTAGGTTTTTTAAAAAATTTTATATTTCTTTTTAAATGCTCAAATATTATCATTGATATTATATTGTAACTAACAAGAAAAAAAGTTTTTCTATTTGTAGACAAAAAAAATTTTTTTGATCTTATAAAAATCACATCATAGTATTATTTCTATAATATTTTCTATTCGTGTATTGATGCATTTGTGTTTCAATACTTAAAAGGTTAAAAAGAACGTTTATTTATTTATTATTATCCACCAAAATGTGTTTAACGTGTAAAGTGTGTTTCTATTATGTATTGTATGATCTTTTTGTTCACATTTTTTTCAATAGATGGCGCTGATCTATGTTTGCCAAATTTTTGTTAAAATTAGAGAAAAAATCTTCATTTCTAAAATGTTAAATTCTTAGTATGTTCGCTAAAACTCTGGAATAATAGTAATGAAGTATTTAAATGAAATATTAAATGGAGAATAATTAAATGAATTTGTTTTAAATATTTATATGAACGATAAAAATGCTTTTCAATTTTTTTTTTAATATAAAATAAAATTTTAATGAATTTTAGAATACCACAATATTTATAAAAATTAATAAACAAACCATGATAACGTTATTTATGGACATATTATTTATCGTCATTATCATGGTATAATTATTTATAATTCCTTTCCATAAATGAAAGCTCTGATAAATTCCATAAATGATTGCTCTTTGTAATATATCTTAATGTATTTTTTTTTAAATATTGGTAGCAATTATTATTATTTGTGATTAATTTCCAAATTTAAAAGTAACGTGCTTTGTAATGTACACTTAATATCTTTTTTTTTAAATGTTGGTTCTGTCCTTTTTAAAAATGTTTGATTCTTTCGTTAATTCTGAGTTGTTACATAATAGGATAGTTTTTAAATTATATCACAGATATAATAATTTCCCATAAATGAAAGTACTGCTCTTTATAATATATACTAAATGTATTTTTTTTAAATATATGGTAATAATTATTATTATTTATGATTCCTTTCCATTATTAAAAGTAACGCGCTTTGTAATGTAAACTTCATGTCTTTTTAAAAATGTTTGATTATTTTATTTATTGTTATATAAAGGGATAGTTTTTAAATTATACCCTAGATACAATGAATAAATTCTAATAAAAAATAGCAGTAGGGCTAACAACCCTACCCCGTAAAAAGAAAATATCTCATGTCTCGAAATCTGCCATTAGGCAGACGGCCTTGGCCCACCATGGGGCTGTTGCGCCAATGATGATGAAAAAAATAGTAGCAGAGGAAAAAAATTTAAACCATATCAAAGTAAAAATAACATTTTAAATTGTTTGGGATTAAAAACCTTATTTCAAGAAATTTATTTTTGAAAAAAATTTTATTAGTCGAATTTAGTTTCATTTTTAAAAATGTTGTGAAAAGACTTCGTAATCAAAAACATGTTTGTGAAATCTTGAAATAATTTATTTATTTACAAATTCTTTTAGCATGCAAAGCATACAGCAAACAATTTGAATGTTAGTTTAGCTTAATCTATTTAAATATAATCTTTTCTGTACTAGTTTAATCTGTTTTTCTGTCGCGAAATATGCATTAATAGATATTGATTCAAAAAATTCAAACATTTTTTTAAGCAATTTCTTACTCAAAATAAAGAAACTCTGTTTAAAAATGATCCATTATGTCAATAGGAAAAAAAATAACTCGTAATAGAATTCCATGACACAAAAGGAACTTACAAGGTCGTTTTATCTATACAAGGGAAAGATAAATGAAAACACTATTTTTTATCGATAACAGTATCTTGAAGAAGTCCAACAGTTTACTCAATTTTTATCATTTTATTAGTCGTCGTTTGCAAGTAAATATGATCGGTATAAACAATGCGTTTTTAACTTAAAAACACTTTCAGGGTTACTTTTATCACATTAATTTATGTCTGTTATCTTTAATACTTTCTTTCACTGTTATTTGATTATTTCATATCAACTTTCTATAAATAAGTAACATGCTATTCACCAAATGTATCAAAACATAAGTCAAAAACTGCATTTGATTAGGATTACGAAAATTTTTGTACTTAAGATTTAAGAAGGATAAGTATTGTAATGCAGCCGTGCAATTTTTTATTAAATTTTTTCATTATTTATTATTTATTAAATTTATAATTTTTATTTTATAAATATTTCCTATTAAATATTTTGAAAAAGCATTTTTTCATGCAATAATACTCATTTTGTGTAAAGAATCTAAAAATGACATTTGTAGCTGCTAAATTTGTCTTTCTTAGAGAAAAACATTTCATTAAATTTGATTTTATTATTTATATTTTAATATTTTAACTTTTTAATGTTAATATTTGTTTTATTTTACATTAATTCCCATATATAAAAGAAGTATTGTGCTATTACATTTTAAAGTGCAACTTATCTTTAAAATTTCTTTCGATCTATCAATCAATGAATTTTCATACTGAATTAATTTTGCTAAATAAAATGAATAAAAAAGAAAAAGAAAATGTCTTTAATATATATGGTTTGGTTAAAATGTTATTTAGATAACACTTGAAATTTTAAAAATCGACGAAGCTTGAACATTTAAGCATTTGTTGAATTTCTCTCAATTTTTGAGTATGTAGAAGTTTAAGGTAATACACATGGCACAATATCACCATAAACAATATAAAAAATTTTAAGTCAATTCCTACTTTTTTTTCTCTATATTGCAGAAAGTCCTTTATAAATAATTTTCATTCATTTTTTTAAGTTTGTCTGGCGCCATCTATTGGTAGATACATGCAACTTAAATCTAAAAAAAACTAAAATTAATTAATTAAATTTAATCAATGAACTAATATTTGAAAAAACTGTATTAACATCCAGTGTCCTCCACTACAAGTTCAAAAAAATGTGTTTGAACTTGAGTGGATGAATAAACAGTATTTTATAAATGATTGAAAATTTGAACAAGATATATATAGGGTGAGTGTAAGCTAATAGAAGGAATTGAAAAAAAATCTTATGCCAAGGTTTGACACACCCAACACAAGACTCATGTACAAAACAAACCGTAGAAACTAAATTGCATTCAACACTATCATACGACAATTAACATTTGACAAAATAATTAGAGGCAATGATAAAGGTTTCAACATTTTATTTAATGACCCTTTTTTTATGATATTGCATTTGACCTGGGTTGGTAACATAAAATGAGCACATACACAATCAACTGTGTATAGGAATCTTTGTATAAATATATGTATAAATTGTGCATATGGTATCCATGCTTAACATTAAATATTTAATTACAAAATTAAGAAATGTGGCAACACCATTTTTGCATAAAATTTCTATTCTTGTCAATTTCATCCGCTGGTGCTAAAGCTTCTCGAATAACATCTACTAAAACATGTTTTGGTCCATAATGTTCCTCTATCAAAGGAAGAGAAAATCTGAGAAGTTCATTTTGTTTTGCTTTATTATTCAAAGCTCCATAAGCTAAGCCTAATTTGGCTTTGGTCTCAGCAACTTGTATATGATCAGGACTATAATGTTTTTCAAACAATTCCACAGCCTTTTCTAACAATTTTGCCTCTGTGTAGTAGTCGTCCAAATCTCTGTACGCAGAGGCTAAACACACTAAAGTCTCGGCTGATTCTAATGTTCCAGGACCAAGATTACTTTCCAAGATAATCAAAGCTCTGTGCAGCAGATCTTTCTTTCTGTTGTGATCCTCTAGAGCTCCATAAACAGCTCCAAGATTCACTAGAGTCTTACCAACTTCCGAATGTTCTGCACCATAAACTTTCTCATTTAAATTCAAGACTCTTTCCAACATATCCCTCTCTTTCAAATGGTCTCCTTTGGCACCATAGGAGAACGCCAAATTTGTTAGTGTAACTGAAACTTTGACATGTTCTTCGCCAAAGCTGTTTTCAAAGTATGACAAAGCTCTTTCTAGTAACTCGATTTCTTTGTCGTGTTGTCCCAAGGCACCATAGACAACTCCGAAATTAGCCAAAGCATCTGCAATATCAGGCCCACCTCTTTCAGGTTGGTTTTCTACAATAGGTAGAGCTCTTTGAAGTAGTTCTTTTGCTTTGCGATGATTGTCCAAAAACACGTAAGCAGCAGCCAAATTAGCAAGTTTCATGGCAAATTCTATGTGGTCTGGTCCATAGTGCTGCTCAATTGCTGGTAAAGCTTGTTCCATTAATTGCTTTTGCCTTTCATGAATCCCTAAATCACCATATGCTACTCCCAAGCTAAAAATGACTTCAGCTGCATTAATGTCTTCAGAATTCCAATGTTCTTGGGCAATTGGTAATGCTTTTTCAAGCATTTCTTTTGCTTTAACGCTGTCATCAAGAAAAATGTATACTACTCCTAACTTCGTAAACGCTTCTGCAAGTTTCAAGTTTCCATGACTACCTTGTTGAGCTCTAAAAATTTGAATGGCGCTGGCGAGATGATTCTTTCCTTCCACGTAATTACCTACATTGACTTCAATGAATCCTAGCTGAGACAAAATTATTGCGATTTCTTCATGCTCTGCATTGTATTGACTCGTAAAGATCTCCAAAACTTGTTTCAAAAAAATCCTTTGGTCCTCCTCATCAGCTAGCAATTTAGAAAACCTAATCACATCTTCAGCTTTTGGTTCATCATCTACCTTTTGATCGGGCTTAGCACCAAATTTCAACAATAGGTCATTTATTTTTTCTAACAAAGACATTTTTAGCTGTTTTTTTAATCCAAACTGACAATATTTTTTATGCTTTCATAAAAACAAATTTTTTCTCATTATAACTAATATCGCAGTTTTCGTAAATGAAAAACAAGAAATGTATACATAAATTAAAAATTTTGAAATTTGTTTATCTTAAAATATCAGATCAAACTTTTTAATGGAGGAAATTAAGACACTGCACAGTATTTTCATTTACACAAGAAAGAGTGTATAAGCTCAGTCATCAAACACTAAAGAATCAACCTACAAAAATAAAAATAAAACACCATTAAAAACAAATTTCAACCTAAAAAGTTGATATTACAGATAGATAAAATGTAGTGCATGGGGAGCACAGATTTTGGCAATCTAAATTTCATCAACAAATCGATCGTATCAATTTTTTAGAGAAAAAGAATTTTCTAGTCTATTTGACAACAAAATAGACTTAAAGCAAATATTTTTTCCCCAAAATTAGTGCTCCTTTGTACTTACTACGTCTGTTTCTAATTTTGCAATATATACGAGTAATAATAAAAATATATAAGTATAAATAAAAGAATTTTTTTTTTGGTGGGACACCAGGCGAAATGTGCTTAAATGTAAAGAATTTACAACGAATCATGCCAAATGTCTTGATTCATTATAATATGAATGGCGATGATTTGGCTGCATTTTTGGCTTAAAGTAATTCCAAAAACACATTTTAACCCTTATTTTAATTTTTTTTTTTTTCTTATTGCTACTTTAATTGCAAAATGAAGTACTTTTTCTTTAAATTACTGGCTCAAGCGCTGTTTATTGTTTAATGTTATATTTAAAATGTTATAATCTAATTTAAATAACTATTTTTTACATTCTTGAAATTTAAATTAAATATATCATTTGAAATGCATGTTTGGTTTTTTTTTCGCTCTTATAATTTAAAAATTTCAGTACTTACATATGAACACTCACTCATTGATTGTATATATTTTCTTTAGCGAATAACAAATCGCGCCAAAGCACATGAGCAGGACAAAAGTAATCTAAAACACATTAAAAATATTTACATTGTATAAATTAAAAATAGTTACAACATATATATTAAAAATATTTACGAATACGAGTATTTACGTTAAAAATTATTTACGAATACCAAAATAAAAAATTTAACCTAGTAAAAAAGAAGCCATATTTATTAGTCATTACAAATGTTCGCAAACACAATGGTTGAATAGCATGATTGTATGAAATTTTAATAAATAAATGACTTTTTTTCTTTTTCATTTTCACAGTAACAGGCGAAAGTTAATGTTATAGTATAGATTATCATTATACGATAAATAGTTTGTCATAAATATAAATTTCTTTTTTTTTTTTTTCTAGAAAAAGCATTTATTGCTTCCAAATTTATAATTGTTCGTTAATTTATTGAGAAAAAAGTCAAAAATAAAGGAGCTGTACATAAAAAAAAAAAATCCTTTTTTTTTTTTTTTTTTTTTTTTTTTTTTTTTTTTTTTTTTGCACGTGAAAATCATAAATTTTTCAAAATAAATTATTAGGACTTAAAACGTGTTGCCAAGATATTAAGCAGAAAAAACATTATTTATTCTCGTGTGGATCCGCATTAGAATAGCCCCACTGTAGCCCATGCATGTCGTAAAAGACGACATGAAATGGGTACCCACTGCCCGGGGCATAACAGGGTGGGGTAAAGTCAGACAGACTTCTCCTTTTGAGTGCCCCATGTCTTTGTGCCGCAAGGTCAAAGTGTTCGTCATGGGTTCATGGACTTGTCTAGATGTTGCTGTCAACCAAGTGAGATAAGAACAACCAACATTATTTTAAAATAAAATAAAAATATAACTGGAAAATTAAAGTTATAAAAGTTTGAATATCTTATATGCTTGATTGTTCTTATAATCGTGACTTACATAAATATCTTTTGTATTACAGACTTACATAAATATATTTTGTATTACAGACTTAGACTTTGAAACAATTAAATAAAACAGTCGATTGGCAAAACATTAATTCTTACAAATTAGGGCCAATCTATATCAGGCAAAAACATTTATTTATTATTATTATTTAAACATTTTTTTTATTTTATATTATGCAAAAACATTTATTTATTTAACAAACATTTATTATACATTTATTTTATTACATTTTATTTATTTATTTATTATTTTATTATTTATTTATTAAACATTTATTTAAAAACATTACATTTATTTATTCTAAACGTTAATGTTATTTCATTTGCTAGTAGAAATAAATATATCATTTCGGAAAACTGTCTGTCACATACATTTAAAAGCAGAGAAATATCAACTATTAATAATATTAAAATATTTTTTATTATATAAAAATTATGTAGTCACGTTTTTTTGTTCAAAATTTATAATATATACTATCTGCACTTGCCTCATCAACATCTAATCTTGCTGCTAATTTTATAAAAGGTATGGCTGTTCCTTAGGTCATTGGCTGAAATGAATATAATCCTTACCGGAATCTAGAAAGATACCAGAATTTAGAATCTATAAAATGCATTTAAAAATCTAAAAAATAAATAATTTTGAATTATTTATTTAAAATTATAAATTTAATTTAATTTATTTTTAGTTATTTTCTAATTTAAGATTGTAAAACAATATTAATTTTTTTTTATTCTAAAGCAATTTATCTATAAATCATTCATATGTAAAATTAACATTTAAAATAATTTTAGGCATATGCCATTACAGAGTAAAAATATATTTCTCTTCAATGTAAATTAAAACATGAGCTTAGGAATTTTTTTATGAGTTAGATCATTAGGTTATTAAAGTAAGATACTTGAAAGAAATAAAAATAATCATATAAGATACTATAACGAATTTATTAAATGTCATAATTAAAATCAAATCCTTCTAAACATTTTGTAAAAGTTTGCTTTCAAATATTTTTATAACCTATATTAAATAAATTAGATAAAAACATCTGAAACAAGGATTTTTAAATATTATATAATATTTCATAACAAAAAAATGTATAATATGATTCACCCAATAGAACCCAATTGAAAAAATATCCGTTTGTTTATTGTCATTTGTTATTTCATATTGTTTATTTAAAAAATTGTCATTATAAAAATGCATATTATAAAAAAATACTAATTTTACAGTATGACAATATACGATATTAAAGTTAAGATACATAATTATGTTCCGATGGTGCTGTCATAAGCAATTTTATCAAGGAATAATGAATAATGAACAATTTTACAGTATAACAATATATTATATTAAAGTTAAGATACATAATTATATTCCGATGTTGCTGCCAAAAGCGATTTTATCAAGAAATAATGAAAATTCGTTATATAGAAATTAAAATTATAAGAAAGAAATATCAGAAACACATAATAATGCAACACTTTTACCTAAAAATTCCTTTTCATTACAGGATAAAAAAAATAGAACGTACAAACTCTTATTCCAAAAAATTACCTGAATTGCTTTTTGGAAAATATTTTATGGTTAGTTAATCAAACGGAATGCCAAATACAAAGAATAATAGCACAAATTTCATAAAAAAAAAAAAATTCTTATGCAAAATTTTTACAAGAATTTTAATTCATCTTTTTGGAAAAATGAATTGTAGGAAATATTCCTTTAAGAATTCTTATACACTGTTTAAAAAATTAGACGTGTTGCCATTCGTAAAATGAGAATTATGAACAGAATGACAATTGCACGAATTAATAAACCAAACGATATGAAAAGTAAATTTTGATAATCGTTTTTTAATAGTAAATTTTAAGAAAATATTTTTTTGTCTACCCAAAAATCATTTATCTTCATTTAATATTTCTTATACACTATTTAAAAAAATTAGTTATATCACCATTTGTAAAATAATAATTATTATCGGGATGACAACTTAATAAAGCAAACGATATTAAAAGTAAATTTTGATAATCATTTTTTGATAGTAAATTTTAAGAAAATATTTTTTTTTCTGACCAAAAATCGTTTGCCTTTTTTTTTTTTAAGTTGAAACTTATCAAGAAAAATCATTTTCGATTATTTAATATTTAATAAATTTTATACGATTTAATAAATTTTGATGTAGGTTAAAACATTTTGAGCTTTTGATAGGAGTTACAAACGATTTTATTTTTTGAAGTCGATTTTCTCAGAAGCGTTTAATAGAAAATAAAATAAATTAGGGCAGCATTCAAAAATGTCTTTACGGTTGATAGCATCGCGTGTTGTATTCAGAGCAAAATAGTAGAAAATAGTTCACGGCGTCTGGATATCATACAACTTGGAAATATCTGCAATTCTCTGAAACGCATGTCACACGAAACTCGAATATTTTAAGGTTTTTTTTTTCACGTGTATTGTATTTGCCGCTGAAAAAAAAAACTAAAATGATCAGGTAAAATATTTTGAAATGAGTTATAAGTTCTATGAAAAAAATATGTATTTTCAATCTATTGAGTAATTTTGTTGGTTAAAAAAAATCTATTTTTATAAAGGTTCAAAAATATGAAATGAAAATGTTGTACTTGTTTTGTTTTTTTATTATTTTGTTATGTATGGGATCAATGTAGGTTTTTTTAAATATAAAATATGAAATGTTTTCATGGCAGATTCCCCAAATTTTTACGGTTCATAAAATATTTTCGATTTACCTATTTTGGAATTAAATTATAAAAAAATGGTAATGTTAGTTAAAAATTTATATTCATTTAAATAGTCATTATACAGTAAATATTTTATTGTTATAGTTTAAAATTATTATTAAGCTTTGTCTAAAATAAGGATTTTCAAAATTAGTTTAATAATAAATTATATATTATTTTTAATTTTTTTAATCAGAATGACAGTATTTAATTAATATATTTAAATACTTTTTTATCAGATCTCTTTTAAGAGTCAATTTCTATTTTTTGTTAATTTAAAAACTTGCCATGTTTGGCTAATATGAAGTAATGTGTAATGATTAATCGTTTATATTTGATCCTCTACAATGCACCTAATTGCTTCATAATTAATCGTAAAAAAACATTGAAGCATTTTTATCTAATTTTACATCACATATTATTAATATGCATTTATTTATAATTTGGAACAAAATTTTTTCAACTCATAAATTTTTCTCTTCACTGGCGCCACAGCCCCATGGTGGGCCAAGGCCGTCTACCTACTGGCAGATTTCGAGACAAGAGACGTTTTCTATTTAGCGGTAGTGTTGTTGGCCCTATGCACAACGCTCGACAGTAATATTAGATTGGAACCTGCAGCTTAAAGTGGATTCGGAAACACTACAAATATTTATGGCAGCACCAGGTCTCGAACCGAGACTCCCCGCACTCTGTGGCACCGAGTGACAGAACCTAGTAATTCGACCATCAGGCCCCAAATTTTTTTCAATAAGAGAAGATGAAATGATAATAATTAATTAAAAATATAAAAAATGAGGTGATAATAATTAATTAAATATATAAAAAATGAGATGATAATAATTAATTAAATATATAAAAAAATGAGATGATAATAATTAATTAAAAATATAAAAAAGGGATGATAATAATTAATTAAAAAGGAGAAAATAATTAATTAAAAAATTAGAAATTTACATAAAAATAAAAATATTCTAACGAAATAATACTAATTTTACATTTAAATTCGAGAAAAAAGCCTCGAATCTGATTTTAAATTCTCGGATTCTATTATATTTAATTTAACCTTCTCTGAGTTCTGTCGTTTATCATCATCATCCTAACTGGCTCGACAGCCCGTTGTGGGCCTTGGCCTTCTTTTAAAGATCCAGCCAGGCTGTTCTCCTCTTGGCCGTGGACCTCCAGTTTTTGATCTTAGTAATAACATTAAAATCAGTCTAAGCAGTCGACCCATCTCTTTTTCGGTCTTCCCCTTGGTCGTTGAACCAAAAGGTATTGCATTGAAAACTTTCAAAGCAGCTCTATCACTTTCTGTCGTTTATATACTGGTTATTATTATTTATACAGAACGGTGATATTTCTGCTTCAAATTTTAATGAAAATAAATAATCTAAAAAAACTTATTTGAATTTGCACTTTTATCTCAAAATTAGTTTTATAGATGAGTCTTTTCCAAAATATCAAATCAAATTATTATCAATTCGCAAAATATCAATCGACAAGTTTGTTTGTTTGTTTGGTTTATTATTATTATTATTATTATTTTCAGTTCAGAAGTACTTACTGTAAACAATGGCTGACGTACTGTAAACACTAAAAATCAGCTAATCAGCTGAAATTTATAAAATATGACACGATAAAAAGTTTGCCACAATCAGAAGTTAAATTAGAAATGCTGACTAAATAAAACTGTGTTTTATTTTTTTTTTAAACATAAACTTATTAGAACTTGTCTACATGCGCTATTTTATTATCCATAATATTATCATTATATATGAGATATGTTTCTAATATATCATTTATAATCAGTTTGGCTCTATAATGTATTGGCTTATATAAACAAGAGCTCTTTTCTAAATTGCTTGTATGTATATTTTTATAAGGCCCATACGTTGTCCATTTCAATTACTCGCCAGCAACTTTCAAACTCAGTTCAATTGAATGCAATTTCTCAAGGTATTATAACGATTTTTAAAAACTAGTAGAGCCAGTAGAGATTGAGATACCGCATTGACAACTAGTGGGAGTTTACCTGTTTCTCCAATACCACTCGCAAATGCGGACAGTTGCACCTAAAAAAACCCAAAAAGCACTCTCCTCTTGCTTCTGACTTAAAGGGATGTAATTTCTTTTTCCTCCACGCCTCACCCCCATAATCCATGTAATCCCCTATGAATTAGAAAGATGAGATTGGAACAATGATGGGCCTCGTGCATACCACGAACAGTCCACCGATGGGAGGGGACAGTTCCTTCCGGGAGAACTTTTTGGAGTAATTATCCTACATTTGCGTGTCGAATGGGAGAAAAGCCGAAAACTCTCATCAGACTGACAATCGATGCGATATGGCATTACACGTGTTGTCACAATCGCCATAGAGGGCATTCGTTTCTGAAAGCAGTGACTACATCAATGCCGTCAGCGGATTCAAACCACGGTCCTCCTGCACATTAGCTATTCACATTTCCATTAGGCCATGAGTGAGGCAAACTTATGGCATTGTCCCACCAACATTATGTTTCTATTATAAAAAGATTCACAAGTTTAATGGGATTATTAGCCAACGTAACAATTGCTTATATATTCCCCTATCTTCGAAGCTAAAATTATCATAATCCCCATACATAAATTCTTCTTCATTGGCACAACAACTCCATTTTGGGCCAAGACCGTCTGCCTATTGCAGATTTCGAGATAGGAGAAATTTTTCGTTTTAAGGGATATTAATTCAGCCCTACGTCCTACAGTCATATTAAACCGGGACATATGGTTTAAAGGGGATTCCGAACCACTACAAACATCCATGGCACCTTCGAGACTCGAAACCGAGGTCCACAGAGCTGGTCACTCGGCCATCAGGCCCCACATACATAAATTAGACCATTAAATTCATTATGAAATCTACACATCAATTAGGAAAAACTGATTACTTTAATGAATTTTAATGGATTAATTAACTCAATTTTAAATAAAAGTAATAAAATGATGAAATTGATGCATCTGATGATCATCAAACATCTGGAATTAATGCTTTAACTATTTAAACAGACACGTTTGTTTAAACGTGTGTGAAAAGAACTTTTATTTTAATTGCCATAATATAAAATAATCTTGTTTAAATAGCTTGAAAAAACTTTCAATTATTAAAATCGTCGTTTACTACTAGTTTTCCGTTTTGATATCTAACAATATTTAACCTTGAATTTAATATAATTTCTCTTTACTACTATGTTCTACAACATGTTTTTTTTTTCTAAATTATTATTTATAAGATATATGGAGATTAGCATATCACATAGCATTAGCATTTTTAAATATATTAGCATTTAATTTGCTAACAATTATAAAATTTATTAAGTGCGTTGATTATGTAATAAAAGGAAATTATTCAAAAAGTTTTATCTAAAATATTTTCATATCTATACTTTAAATGCAGAGCTTATTTATTATTCACAGAAGTCTTAATAATAATTAAAATGTATTAAATACTATAGAAAATAAAGCATTCTCAAATTATTTTTATTCATTCGATTCTTAACTGCACAATTACACATTGAATATTTATATAACACATTGAAACAAATATTTTTATACGATTTTTTATTTAATAAACTAACTAGGAATAGTCGTCAATTGATTTGAAAAGAAATATTTAAAAATAATATTTATATATATATATATATATGGCAATTTTCTTGAGTCTTTATTTCAATCGTGTATTCATTATTTCTACGTCATCTCTTTCTGTGGTCTCAATAACTTTTCTTATCCTCTAGAATTTGGACTACATCGAAGCTTTTTATAAACTGTGTATTGTAACATTTTTCCCACGGGAAGAGTTGTGGCATTTCTTTCCCAGAGGAGAGGAATGTTTATTTTTGGCAAGTACATAATAACAATCTATCACTCAAATTTGATAGCAGATAAGCTGTATTGTTGGTAATTATATTACATGCAATTAGTGTTTTGTACTAATGAGAACAACCTGTCACTCAAATCTGATAGCAGATATTCAGTGTCATGGAAAATGAAAGATCAGGAAATTAGCGATTGTCTGTGCGACCTTCACAGGTCTAAACAATTACAGATGTAATATGAACTTACCATGAGTTATTCATCGTGATTGGTGATAGACTATGGGCTGAGAAAATGTCTACTCCAATTCGAAGTGAGGGAAGCTGACCCCCCATCCCCTTGACAGATTTTCTTAAAGGGAGGATTTTGGAGGAGAAAGAGAGAGAGAGAGAGAGCTCTGTGACAAGTCGAAAAGAAGTATTGTCTTTTTCTCTATCGGGATAGAACAGGCCAGTATCACGCCATGTGATAATTAATTTCTGCAGCAGACCTGATGAAATAGATTCTATGTAGACTCGAAAACTCTGAAAATCTCCGACCTTGGGGTGAACTGCACTTGTGAATTGAATTATGTTTAATTTTAATTTTTTTATTTAAATAGAGTTCTGTATATATATTCAACTTTTGTAAATAAAAATTAAAGTGTACCGACGAACCTGAAGTGGCCCTCTTCTTGAACCAATTATAGGTCTAGTTTAAACTAAGACGTTACACTATTAAAGCTAAAGCTATTTGCATTTATTTGAACAAGTAACATTTGCATTTATTTGAACAAGTAACATTTGCATATATTTGAACAAATAAAGTTAAACCTTAACACTTGTGCAGCTACAGCTTTTAAGGCTCCTACCTGCCGAGGCGTGATGCTTTAAGCGAGAAGAATTGACCAATCACTAGCCTTACCACGTTCGCCTGAAACCGGTTTGAAATCCTCCGCTTCGAGTTGACCAACTTTCAACTCGAAGCGGAACTTCACTAGGCGCAATGCTATTTCTGACGTTTCGCTGTGAAGGGGGTCGAAAAATTTTTCTTGCCTGTCGCGTGAATCTTCAACGCTTCACGCCTCGGTGGGAACGAGCCTTTGAAGTTCACAGTATCTTCAACAGTATGAATAGCGCCACCTAGCGTCACGCTAGTCATTAAGTCGCGCTATCGGTCATTAAGTGGCACTAGTTAAGTCATTATTTAAGTTATCGGTTGCGCTTATCGGCTTAGCGACATAAATTCTAACAATACAGACACATAACCATTTGAAATATTTGATACAGAACATTTCAGACTTCCTTTTTTATATTATTAGTTGATAACAATACAGACTGCGTTTCTTCCGGGTATTGTAGGTGTATTCGTACTTTTATAACCAAAATAAAAAAAAGATGGGAAATCTTCTTTTCAAATGTTATTAACCATAAATGTCTACAATTTGAGTGGTTTTTCTAATTTTTGTTTATTTTATTTCAAACTTGATTCCAGATCTTTAGACCACCGTATATTTTGCTTGATAAAAATGTAATTAAATAACGATTAATCAGTATTACAGTAGAATTCATTCAAATCAAAATAATTTAATCATTTATTCAATTTATAACCTTGACTTAAATGATAGGCTCATGTCATTTCTCCAAGCAATTAGAAGTCTGATAATATAATCTTGTTTTAACATTTATTGCTACATCATCAATTTGTTTACGTAGCTTTTTTCCTATAATCCAGTATCAAAAAGATTTACTTTATTTTACAAATACCTTTTCTGGTCTATTTAATATTAGAAAGAGTAATTTTCTGGCAAAGATTGATGAATCTACTAATTTTAAGGAGGTTGCAACTGATGGCACTGAGTTATCTGTTATTTAGTTTAGTTCTATGTTATCGTTTTTATCAAAACATTGAATACTGCCAACAAAATATGAGATCAAGATTTAAAATATATTAAACATTGTAAAAATACATTATCAATCTCTTACTCATCGGTTTAGCAATATTTTCAATTATTTATATAAAAACATGAGATATTGATTTCATAATTCCTGAAATTGTCTAGCTGATTAAATAGATATTGTTTTTGATTATTTTAAATGATTTAATTTTCATGACGTAAATATTTAAAGTAGGAATTAAACAATTGTTTCGCAGTGTTTGTTGCACCATATGTATTATATCATTATTACATGTTTAAAAAGACAAATATTTTTTTAAAAAAAAGCATTGTTCTATGATAAAAACATCTAATATTTTTTTTTCAAATTTCTATTAATGTTAATTAATAATCATTACTTGCAAATGGTAGTGTCATTTACGAATATTCGTAACTATAAAATAAATTACACTCACACCATAATTCAATGGTAGCTCACTCTAGCTAGCTAATTTGTACAACATTGAGGTTTCGATCATACCGATTGTCAATTATAAAAACTGACAGTACAAAAAACAAGATTAACTAGTTGAAGTATCTTCTTCGGCGCAATGTGGCCTGATGGCCAATTGGTTAGCCTCTGGCCTTTGGTACCACAAGCTACAGGTTCGAATCCTGGCGGTAGCATGGATGTTTGTTAATGGTCCGGAATCCACGTTAAACTGTAGGTCCCTGCCTAAAGTGTGCACAAAATAACCGTAGAGCTGCAAACCAAACCAATCTTCGGAGCAATAGCCCCATGGTGGTCCAAGGCCGTCTGCCTATTTGCAGGCTTCGTGACAGGATATGTTTTCTTTTTATGTGGAAGGGTTGTCAGCAATACGCCCTACAGTCATATTAGACCGGGAACTACGGTTTAAAGAGGATTCCGAACCACTACAAACATGCATGGCATCACGGAGACTCGAAACCTGGGGCAGCGAGCGCCAACCACTCGACCACCAAGTCGCAGTTGAACACATAATAGTTATTAATCTACATATTGTAAGAAAAGTGTCTTTCCATGTTTAAACTTTAATTTAAAATAGCAAATATGTTTTTGTGTTATTTAATGAAGAAAATATCACATTTTTGTTGACCAAGGGAACAAAATTTCAATGTAAGCAATAACATAATTCATAACATCAAGTCTTGAATATCTTTGTACCTTGGATACCTTTGGACATTTTGTTTTGTTGGGATACATTAAAATTATTATTTGCCAGTACCCTATTCGTGAAATTGACAAATTGAAAAGTCGCATAACAATAGCTGTCCATGGCTATCAACAATGGCTGCCTGATGGCTTACTGACCGTTAATATTGTAGAGCACAAATGTTGTTAATATTGTACAGCACAAATATTGTTAATATTGTACAGCACAAATATTGTAAACGTTGTCAAATATAACTGAAAACTTCATTGAAATTGACAAATTGAAAAGTCGCATAACAATAGCTGTCCATGGCTATCAACAATGACTGCCTGATGGCTTACTGACCGTTAATATTGTAGAGCACAAATATTGTTAATATTGTACAGCACAAATATTGTTAATATTGTACAGCACAAATATTGTAAACGTTGTCAAATATAACTGAAAACTTCATTGTAATTGACAAATTTGTTAATATTGTACAGCACAAATAATATTGTACAGCACAAAACGTTGTCAAATATAAACAAATATAACTGAAAACTTCATTGAAATTGACAAATTAAAAAAACTTCATTGTAATAAGACAGCACAAATATTGTTAATATACAGCACAAATATTGTAAATAAATGACAAAAAAATTATAGCATCTTTGTAACTTTTAACAAAATTTTTAAAGTGTCAATATACTTTCGTTATAAATATTAAAATAATAATAAATTATGGAGTAAAATATTATAATTATCCAAAAGCAAAATACTAATAAATATTGATGATGTTAAACGTCTTATAAATTTCATATTTGAAATTTCTATTTAAAAATTTAATTACCCATTTTTCCGAAAAAGAATTTTTAAGGATTGTTAGACAGTTGCGAAAAAAAATCACAGTTAATTAATACAAAAACCGGACAAAAATCTCACATATACACAAATAATGAAATTCAGTTATTTGAAATAACTAAATTTAAATATATTCAAAAAAATCTCACCGGTAAAACTTGGAAACGACATACATTTCATAATTCATCTTCTTGAATGAGAAGAAAACAAACTCTTATACCACCTACTTCTTATCAGATACGCGATAACTCAAAAAAAAAAAAAAAAAACTCTTATCATATATTACTCGCTTCGTTTCCCTTACAGAAGAAATATCTTGTTCTTATCTAAAAGGCGTTCGCCAAAACTGGTGTTAAAATTGCAGTATTAAAGAAAAATAGTTGGTTTCTCTCACATTGATCAAGCACTTATTCATGAATTTGGATCCATCAAATATTCATTAAAGCATGATGACTTCATGTGTTTGAACAGTCATCAGTAACATACTGATAATAATCATTGATAATTTGATAAGATCTCCAAAACGTTCTTATTTCCTTCCTTATAAGAATTTATAGCAGCTTGGTTGATATAGGAAAATATGGTAGAAATACGGGCCTGAATGGCCGAGTGACTAGCGCTCGGTGCCACAGGTTTCGGGTTCGAGTCCCGGTGGTGCCATGGATGTTTGTAGTGGTTCGGAATCCACTTTAAGCCGTAGGTCCCGGTCTCCAATGACTGTAAGAGCGTCACGGAGCAAAAGTCAGACTTCTACCTACGGGTGCTCCATCAGAACAGAAGCTGCCCCCTTCCCTCTATCCATGTGTAGGCTACTCACCGGATGTCCGTCACGCACTGCAGGACACTGAGGATTAGTCACAACAACAACAATGATAGAAATACACTATACTAGAATTCTCCAAACTTAAGCAGTCTAAATAGGGTCCTTAATAACTGTTCGGTCGTGTTATGAAATTAGTATTGGATATCGATTCTAATTTTCTAATTATACTAAACAATAATCTTCTTTTCCATTGGCGCAACAGCCTCATGCTGGGCCAAGGCCGTCTGACGGCTGGTAGATTGCGACACAATACATGTTTTCTTTTTTACAGGGTAGGGTTGTTATCCCTACTCCCAATGCTCTACAGTCTTGTTAGACTGCAGAGTGTAGGGCCTAATGGCCGAGTGACTAGCGCTCTGGTGGCGCCACAGGTTTCGGGTGGTACCATGGATGTTTATAGGGGTTCGTAATCCACTTTAAGCCTGTAGGTCCCTGTCTGATATGACTGTAGAGGACACAGAGCCCAATAAGACTTCTTACCCACATCATCCCCAAACCGTAAAGAGGCAACTCAACTCTAGGCACAGTGATGGGGAGTGGTGTAGTAGAAGTAGTTGTCATATTAGCATGGGACCTATGGTTTAAAGTGGATTCCGAACCACTACAAACATCCATGGCACTGCATGAACTCGAACCGAAGCCTATGGCACCAAGCGCCAGAGCGCTAGTCACAAACAATAATCAATCTTACTTTTTTGGTTCACTTGTTGAAAGAACTCTCCTAATACCATAGAAAAGAATTTAACATACTGTAGAATAGAATGTATTATACATTTTCTTCTTTACTTGTACTACAACTTGTTACAGGCCAGGGCCGTCTCAACAAGGTTCCTACTATAGATCCGATCAGACGCCACATTCGGCAAATGATTGAATTTTAATGTGTCGAGTTCTGCCTCTATGCAGTCTATTCATCTTGTGCGAGGTCTACTTCTTTTCCTGCTACCCTCTACATTTGCAAAAGTCACCTTTTTAACAGTGTTCTTATTATATCTAAAAATATGCCCAAGCCATCTGATGCAAAAAGATTTGATGATTCTGGTAATATTAGGTTGCTTATGATTTCTACAAATTTCTTGGTTAATCAAAATTCTCAATCTATCATTCTCTCTAACTGGACCAAAATTTTTTCGAAGTGCTGTTCTTTCAAATATTAAAAGTCTGTTTTCATCTGCTTCTGTTAGTGGCCAGCATTCACTGCCATATAATTTGGATAGATCTGATAAGAGTTATATAAAGATTAATTTTTGTCTTATGAGTTTGGACTAATTAAAGTTAATTATTAATAATTCTTTAAATAATGGTAACATCTAGGGGTTAGCCTTAGATAGCCTATTGTCAATTTCAAATTTAATATTATTATCATTGAAAATGATTTGGTTTGGTTTGCGCTCTACGGTCATCTTGTGCATACGAGGGCTAAACAGGCCGAGATCTACAGTTTAATAATAAGTTTGGAAATGATAGTACCGAGATATATAAACTGGTCTACGCTCTCGAACTTATAAGATTTTACCTGATATGGGAGAGAAACATATGCTCTACTTGTTACAGCCATAAATTTATATATTATACTTACAGAATAGAATTTAACATACGATAAATATCTGACCAAATTGTAAAATCTTGAAGTGAGGACCAAAACAAGCTTTTTTTAACAACATAATTTATGTTCAGAAAAGAATGTAAACTTTTGTGGCTAAGAAAGAAAATTTTAAGACAGGCAAAATGAAATAAAACAAACATTTAATGATCATTGCTTTGAATTTGGCTACTCACAAAAATTCACTCGAGACCCATGGTTTGCGACCACTGCTCTGGACCATAGAACATAAGTGTTTCTTAGTCTGACTATTCAGATATTTAAAAATCCTTTTCTTCTTCATTGGCGCAACAGCCCATGGTGGACCAAGGCCGTCTGCATTTTAATATCACTAAAGTAAAAATCGTTGAATACGCAAAAATTAAGTTTGTAGATTCATATCAAAAAGAAAGAAAGGTTTGGTTTGTCGCTCTACTGTCATCACTTTGAACTAAACAGTCCGGTACCTACAATTTAAAGTGGATTCCGAACCACTCACAAACATCCACCGCCAGGATTCGAACCTGAAGTCTGGGTTACCAAAGACCAGAGCGCTGTCCACTTAGCCATCAGGCCGCAAAAGAAAGAAAGAACAGCAATTCTATTATAATCTTTTGGTTGAATATCGATGGCCTCGTGTTCAACTTATGTATGATACAAACAGCCCATCGACGGCCGTTATTTTCCAGGAGTATTTTTAGAGCTAATTATCTTATATATCCATGTCGTATGGGAGAAAACCGCGAAAATCCCATCAAGCTGCTTGGTTAACAACAAGAGACTGTTTACACGCGTTGTCACCATTACCAAGTTTCTTCATTCTTGACAGCAGAGATTTGAATTCTCCAACTTGCAAACTGAACACGTAATCAATATGTCACAAGTCGGGACTCATTGGCATAAACATTGACACACTAGCATTAATGACCAAACGTATAATATTGCTAACATTTTTTTAATTCATTTCGTAACCTTATTTATACTTTACGAAATACCAAAACAAGTTATAACATGTTTTTTATTGAAGTCAAGGCAATATCATACATCCAATTTTAAATAATATCACGCAGTACTCACTATTAGGGCCTGATGGCGGAGTGACTAGCTCTCTGGCCCTCGGTGCCACAGGGTTCGAGACACGGCAGTGCTATGGACGTTTGTTGTGGCTGGGAATCCACTTTAAACAGTAGGTCCAGATCTAATATGACTGTAGAGCATTGGGCATAGGGTTGACAACCCTATCCTGTAAAAAGGGAATCATCTCGAAATATACCAGTAGGCAGATTTCGAGGAAGGCCTTGGCCCACCATAGATTGCAGTGCCCAGAAGTTAGTTAGCGCTTACTATTGTATTGGCATTTTAGAACAAGAATTAGCAATTTACTTAATTCTACATGACCGATTGATAATAGATATTTGTTGTTTCTTATCCGACTTGGTAGACAGCAACATCTAGACCAAGTCCAAGAACCTGTGTGGTCTCATGGAAGGAGGGTAAGCTTCTGTTGTGATGGAGCATCCATAGATAGAAGTCTGACTTGGCTTCGTTATGCCGAAGTAGCACTTTTAGAGGGAACTACCTCGCATTTGCTTATCGTATGGGATAAAACCTGGAAAACTCCCATCAGGTAGTCCGACGAAAGAAGCAAGATGCTGAACATCCCAAACGCCATCGGGACTCCTCTTTTTATTATTAAATTCCTTCTATTAGCTCACACTCTCCCTATCTATATCTTGTTCAAATTTTCAATCATTAATAAAACACTTTTTATTCATCCACTCAAGTTCAAATACATTTTTTTGAACTCGTAGTGGATGACACTTGATGTTAATACGGTTTTTTCAAATATTATTTCATTCATTAAATTTAATTAATTAATTTTAGTTTTCTTTACCAACAGATCGGGCCAGATACACTTTAAAAAATGAATTAAAATTATTTATAAAAGATTTTCTGCATTATAGTGAAAAAAAAGTAGGAATTGACTTTAAAACTTTTTTTTTTATTTTACTTGTTTTGAAGCAGTGTCTATAACAGAGCAGGTAGTGGATTGAGCCTCCGCCCTAATGCTCACCAACGTCATAGAGCCACGAGTCGGGCTGATTGATATTTAAATACAAGTATTGAAAAGATACTGAACATTGAAGCACTGAAAGTAATAGTTTCATTGTTCAATAATGTTGAGAAGCAAGAAGATCAATGGTTTTGATCTATTTATCACTGTTTTTTCTGTGCACATAAAACATTTATTTTCATTTAAACTCTTATTCAGTTCCTTCTATTAGCTCACACTCTCCCAAAATAAATGTCTTGTTCAAATTTTCAATCGTTCATAAAATACTTTTTATATTCATCCACTCAAGTTCAAATACATTTTTTTTGAACTTGTAGTGGATGACACTGGATGTTAATACAGTTTTTTCAAATATTAATTCAGTAACTAAATTTAATTAATTAATTTTAGTTTTTTTTTAGATTTAAGTTGCACATATCTACCAATAGATGGCGCCAGATAAACTTAAAAAAAATGAATGAAAATTATGTATAAAGGATTTTCTGCAATATAGTGAAAAAAAGTAGGAATTGACTTTAAATTTTTTTTTTTTTTTTTTTTTTTATATATATATTACTTGTTTTTAACAACAAAACATTTAAATTTTAAAGTGATATCAAGTAAATCTGTTTTTATATTCTTTCGATTCCTAAGCTGATATATCATCATTAGTGTGTGGTTTGATCCGTAACATGTTTTTTGAATTAATTGTGCCGTGACTTCAAGGTCATGCCAATGGGAAAAATAACAATGTACTGAGAAATACAAAAGTATTATAATAAATATATTCTTGCACTGCTAACGATTTAAATGTTCCAGAAACATCAAGCATTTTAAAATTGTATTTTGATAAATGCGGAAGTAACAGAGTTGGACTTCTATTTCTACTATAAATATCAATATTTATATCGAATTAGCTGATTAGTTTTCGCTATTTTCACGTTTTAGATAGAATATCGTAATCGTAACCTATATATAGAATGTTATAATAATAATCCTATTATAACCTAACCTAAATGTATATCTTAAATTGTTATCAATAACAAACAAAAATTTCTAGACTACAAAAAAAAAACATTGTTAGTTTCCATAACCATGAAAGAATAAAAAGTTTAAATTTTTATATACTAACATTTTTTTTAACCAAAAAAACCAATTGATAAACATCATGTTAATAGTGAACTTCTAGAAAACTTCTATATGGAATTCAGCAGATAAGTATGTTTTTAAAAACAATTTCTAACTGAAATTGTTTTTAAAAACTCATATTTATCTGTTAAAATTGCAGCAGCCTGATGGTCAACTGGCTAGCGCTCTGACCGTTGATACCGAAGGCTTCAAGTTCGAATCCTGGCGGTGGCATGGAAGTTTGTTGGTGGTCCGGAATACAAGTGAAGCGTAGGTATCTGTCTGTTTAACCTAAAATGTACACAAGATGACCGTAGAGCACCAAACCAAACCTACTAAATTTGCAAATACAAATTGCTGTACAATACGTTGACAATTGAATTGAACAATTGAATACGAAGACAATATTGACAACGCTGACAGCAACTGAATACAATACGCTGTATTGCGAATACAAATCATCTAATAACAATTGAAAATAAAAACAATAGACTCAAGGTATAACGTCACTAAATGAGTAGTATCAAAATGGCGTCTGGTGCTAAAAGACCTCTGACATCACTTTCCATGAGTAATATTTTTCAACAATAAAAGAATGACTAACACTATCTGATAACAATAAAAAAATTAGTTTTTATTTAATCAAAAATTACAAAAAAAGAATTTTTTCATAATTTTTAGCAATATATGATATAAAAAAATAATGAATTTAAAAAAAATGTGTGCTCATAATACAGTTTTTAAGTTTTAGAAAATACAAACTGACGAAATATGATTTTATATACAAAAAGATTTTCAATAATGAATGATTATATTTGATGATTATAAAAATATGCACATTATAAGACTATAAAATCTAAATGTTTCATTAGATGTCATTCTATAGTAGAGGTCTTTTTTTATGTGTGTGTATGTATATATGTGTGTGTGTGAGAGAGAGAGAAAATCGTTGCTCTAATATAAATTAGAGTTCGTTGACCTTTTATGACTACATCCTGAATTACAAAAATACTAGAACATTATATCAAGCACTAACAATATATTATAATGATTGCACTTAACAAGCAAAGAATGATAATTTAAACCTTTTACCGCTTGGAACTAGAATTTTATCACTGAAATCTTATCGCTGTGAATACTTTTACAATTTGATAGTGTTTTAAGAAAGCATTATCGGCATTATACACATAAAAACTATTTACTAATCATCACTAATTTCAGTAAAGTCGACTGTAAAATTCTATTGAATTCCCTTTATTACTTTTGTACTTATTCTCATGCCGAATCATTATAAAATTATTTATTTAAAACTACTTAACATTTTATAATAATATTTTAAATACATGGACACGATAACAACAACAAACTACTTAACTAATTGAATTGCAATTAGTATAATTATTTAAAACTACTTAACATTTTATAATAATATTTTAAATACAGGGACACGATAACAACAACAAACTACTTAACTAATTGAATTGCAATTAGTATAATTATTTACAATAATTTTACAACTAAATCTATAAAACTGCAAAAATTATTTACTACAAAGAATGTTTTATAATTACTAGACGATTCCACCTCTTTTATCTTAACGTTCATCAATCCCTGGGAATTACAGTGCAACCTTATTTGGTCCTTTCTATAATGAATAGTTTAAAAAAACTAAAAAACACGCTTTTAGAGTTAATCAAACTAAAAAGTAAAAAATAATTGTTAACATAAGAATAAAATGACTGACGAGAAAAAGAATGTCACTGTTCTAAAAGTGTGGGGTGCTCGATATCAATCGTTATAATTTTTCACTAGTTATAAATGCAGAGTTAGTTTAAAAATGTCATACAAAGCACACCGCGTTTTTAGAACAGTGACATTCATTTTCTCGTCAGTCATTTTATTCTTATGTTAAATTATTTTTTACTTTTTAGTTTGATCAACTCTAAAAGCGTGTTTTTTAATGTTTTTAAACTATTCATTTATTTTTTACTTTTTAGTTTAATTAACTCTAAAGGCGTGATTTTTTAGTTTTTTTAAACTATTAATTTATTTTTTACTTTTTAGTTTGATTAACTCAAAAAGCATGTTTTTTAGCATTTTTAAACTATAATATTTAAATGAGGTTCCGATATGAAGAAGTGGAACTATAATTCTTACAATAATGTAATTGTTGAGTAAAACAAAGGCTATCGCTTAAAGTAAGGCAAAATCGAGCCCAAAGAGTCAGTTACAAACAAACAAACAAACATACAGGTGAAACTAATATAAAAGCGTATTAAAAAGAATCAACTGTTTTCTTTCTGAAAGATGCCTGTAAATGTTTCTTTGCAGCTTAAATAGTGTATATGAGGAGAAACAGATTTCCGGGGGAAAAAGTCAGTTACATACATACAAACATACAGGTGAAACTAATAAAAGCGTATTAAAAAAAGCAATTTAGGTCAACTATCAGAAATTACTGTACTTATCAGAACAAATTACTAGACGCGTAAAGAACGTCCACTTTTCTTCTATCTACAACTGGCATGCAATTTATGCCAAAGTACACATTAATCAAGAGATCTATCCAAATCAATTATAAATAAACTATACTATTTCGTATTTAAATTACGCCAAAAATCCTAAACCAATTGAACTTACAATAATTTACAAATATCAATAAATTCAATAAGAAAATAAAAGCATGGGGCTAAGTATTCAAATCATATCAATAAAATTGTTGTTTGTTGTTTCTTATCCCACTTGGTAGACAGCAACATCTAGATTAAGTCCTAGAACTTGTGTTGTCTCATGGAAGGGAGAAAAGGGGGGGGGGTCGCTTCTATTGTGATAGAACACCCCTAGGTAGAAGTCAGACTTGCCTCCGTGTCGCTGAAAAAGGAGGAAAATGTCTTCCGGAAGGACTTCTACTTCATTTGCGTAATAGGCAGAAGTGCGTAACTCCCTCATTTGCGTATAGTATGGGAGATAACCCGGAAAACTCCCACCAGGAATTCCGGCTAACGGGGAAAGGTGCTGGACATTACAAACACCAACAAGTCTCCTCCTTTTTTTTAAACAGTGTCCACAACAAAGCCGCGCAAAAGTAAAAAGTCAGCCATCTTGTTTTTCTGTCCCAATATTTTAAATTTATGTATTCTCTTAAGTGGCCAAAAATAATACATAGTTACCACGCAAAATATCCTACCTCTCTTCCCAGAAATTTCTAAATGGGAAAATTGCGAGGACTTCAAAAAGATAAAAATCCTTCTACTGAATATCTAAGTTTAGAAAACGGCAACCCATTGATTGTGTAGCCATAGTAAAGTAAAGTCCTGTAATGGTCTCTTATTTGAAAATCTGTATTTTTACTTCATATGAAAATATGTTACCTCAATCTGCTACTACCTCAATCTGCTACTTACCTCAATCTGCTACCTTCCAAGGACAGCATCTGGGAATCTCACTGATTCAGCTTTTACTTCGAACTTGAGGGTGAAATTTATAATGCTGAACTTGATGCTGAAATTTCATTCCTAGAACAGACAATGGAATTCAACGTGTTGCATCAAAATAAACTTCTCCAATTTTCCACATGCCCAATAGGCTAATAAGAAAGGATTGCAAACTCTGTTGTTATTTTATACCCTTTATAAACTATTGCCAGGTGCCGGAGCTATTTTGTTGCACCCCGATGGGAAAAGAATTGAAATTGCTGCCTGTGCTGGAAAAATTGCATCAAACTTCACAGGAGAACTGCTGGTCATTCAAAAGGCATTTGAGACATATCTGAGTCACCTCCACCATAGCAAATGAATGGAATTACTATCTTCACTGATTCAAAGTCTGCCTTACAGACTCTTAATAAAAGTTTCTCAAATATGATCTTGAACATTATATCTCTTTTAGAGCAAATCCACTGATTGCATAGAATGGGTATCTTACAATAGATCCCTGCTCATGTGGATTTGGAATTGAATGAAATTGCAGATTCTTTGGCGAAGAATACCACAAGTCTGGATCAAACTGTCATTCCTACTTTCCTTGCAGATGCAAATACCTTGGAAAAATCTAAAATTATAATTACTTCTAAGATCAAAACTAAATACCAAATTACAAAACTAAATACCAAATTACAAAACTAAATGTAGACAGAAAGACAGTTACAGCTCACACAAGATTAAGGATTCAGCACCACAAAAATATGAAAATTTCTACTGATGGCATTAAAAAATACCAAAAATGGGGCAACTGCCCTGATGTCGAGCTTACTCCTCATCATGTCTTTGATGGCCCAGCTGTTGCAGCCGCCATGCATTGTCTGAACCATCCCTTGTAAGAGGATTTATGCTCCGAGCTGGCAATCAACATAGCCAATATTATTCGGGATCACCACGATATTTGATTCCCTTGAAATCTTCAGGGGATACGACAACAACAACATACTCTATTGTTGTATTTAAATTGTAATACTAGCAATAATATTCATATTGATATTGTAATTGTTTACAGCCTGATATTAATTACTGATATACATATTAATACCCCATTCGTTTAATTGTAATCAAAATAAACGAAATGCGTTGATTTTTAAAACTGCTTGAAAAATTGTTTTTCAAACAAAAAATCTTTCTTGCATATTTTCTCATTTATACCTAATTACTGAAAAAGTAGAAATACTAATCGTGAAGTCTCTCTATATATGGCTTTTTGAAACGATAGGTTTGCAAATAGACATCAAACTGTTTCAGAACAAAGTATCTAAAAAAATTACAATATAATTCTTTAAAAAGTATGTTTTCAAAACTTTGTATTCACTTCAAAAGAGATAACATTTTAAAGCAATGTAATTACTAATGGTAAGAGAAATAGATTGAATAAATCATAGAATATCATTTGATATCCAAATCGAAAATGTCATTCTGTGTTAATGACAATTGACAAAAAAAGAATGATAACATTAAATTTCAATGACAAATGTACGAGGTAACTAATAGCTTACTATAGATACAATTCAATAAAGTACAATTCAATTCAACTGAAAGGTTTCAATGTCATCATAAAATGAATGATCGTAAATCAATTCGTTAGATAATATGCCACATAATAAAATCATTTGAGTTATTGTTTGGGTTTAACTTGAAGATCAATTTAGATAATGGAACTCAATTTGGTATAGATTCGCTGTAATGTTATTAAAAAATAACACATCAAGATTATTGATTTAAAGATTTTAGAGAATGGTAGCATTTATTGGGGATTTTTTTCACCAGAAGATGAAACCAAACTTCGTCAATCATATTACAAGAAATATTCATCAAAAACCTCATTTTCCTTTAATATACCACGATTTAAATCTTGACTGGTGAAATAAGAGTTTTTACAATGCTGTACCGATCCTGCTAATTAAATATAGAGAGCTATAATGTTCCTGGGACTCTTCCTCTAGACCAGGGGTTTCCAAATTTTTCAGCCTTAGGGCCATACTGTTTACTCCAGTCAGAACCAAGGGCCAAAATCGTTTTAGTTTTTCTGACATTATCTATAATTTCTAGACTAGTCGCCGTGTACGAGCTCTGAGCGAGCATACGCTTGCTAAATTCGCTGGTTCAATTACTACAATTACTATTGTGTGTATCGATACGACCGTGACACTTGACGACATCTAGTGGTTAAAAGCGAAAATGGATAGGTATAACTACCGAGGGTAACCGTGGGATGTTCACTAATTTATAATGTTAGTGGGATTCATTTCAAGTATTTGTTAGTAGTTATGCTTAAGTTAATTTTTCTGCGTATTATGCTTGTCATTAAGCTTTCCCAACAAGTAAATAAAACTGAGTTATTATCATTCTGTGTTTTTTATTCAATTTATTACAGCAACAATAAGCTATTCGCTGTCGCGGGCCGGATTGATGACACTGGCCGGCCGTATTTGGCCCGCGGGCCGTAGTTTGGAGACCCCCAGCTCTAGACTCTCTCTTTGGGGCCTCAGAACCCTTGGTTATAAAGATTATATTCAGATCTCACTTATTTTACATCCTATGCTATCCAGCCATATATTTCATCTTAGAAGTATAGTATTTTGCATGAGAAGAGGCTAAAAATATGTTTTTGAGGAAATTTATAAAAAATAAATAGTGAAAACAATTTTCTATCACATTGTACTGGAGCAAATCCAAAAAAATCCTACCAGGTAACTATAACAGACACGTGGCCGTCTATTACAATCGTGATTGAGCCTATTTGTTTTTCTGTTATGATTATGGTTACATCATACCATTCACTGTAGAGAATCGAATTCTGGTCATTTTGCATGCTGACAGTAAGAACCCACCATTTTATTCCCACCACAAACTATAACCTTGAACACAAAGTTAATAAATCTTTCATTCAAGGACGGGTTGATCTCTACGGTAGACTTTGGTTTTGCACGTTTTTCTTGTCTCAAACCGTTTGACCTTGGAGAGAGGAAGAGGACAGGGACAGTCGAGTGCAGAGTACAGAAGGTACAAAGACCTTTAAACGAACCTACATTTAAGATGATTTTGTAAATATTTGTCATATAAGTATGTTGCAGTTGCGCAGGGCCATCTTTGCAATTTTAATAAATATGGCAGCTAAACATCGAGTTTTATTTTGAGAAATAATTTAATTTGCATCCATGAACAACACTAAACCAAGGTCACACGCATATCCAGCCCTAACTTTTACTCTGGCTAATTTACATTGAATTGCACAGAATATTTTTAGATAAGGATCATTAGCAATATTTCTGGAAGTTGATTTGAATTTTGAATAGATAATCGTTTTGTTATGGCAGCATTACTTCTATATGGTCCCCAGTTCCAATTCCGTTTAAAGCATTGAGAAACATTTGTAGGATTTAGCTTCTAGCGACCATCTCCTAGAATGTTATGCCATAAGTGATAAATTTATACATAAAAAGGAATATGATTTTGTCACTAAAACCACTGTCAAATTTAAACAAAAATTTTTTGAAAAGACACGTTTGTATTTTATTATTTTATTATTATTATTATTATTTTCGTAATGCTCCACAAATTCAGATTCTTTCTAATCTTCCAAATATGATTTTTACCTTCCACCATTTTCCAACTGTCTACGTAGTGTAGACAAGGACATCATCAGATTCCTCAAAGGTCTCCGTATTAATCCACGAATTCACCATTAGTGTTTAGGAACAGCCATTTTTCTCCACAATTGAGCAATACTTGTGTCGGTAGATTCTTGAATATATATATATATATATATATATATGGGGGGCGAGTGGCTAGCACTCGGTAAAACAGGTATTAAGTTCGAATCGCGGCGGTGCCATGGGTGTTTGTAGTGGTTCGGAATCCACATTAAACCGTAGGTCCCGGTCCTTATAGGATCGTAGAGCGTTGAGGGGGCATTGTTACTCCATGTCCGTGGCTTATCTTCAAGTTACAAGCGCCCCCTGGGTAGTGCAAAGTGAGTAACGTCGTTGCAGCCCATATATATATATATATATATATCTTCTTCTTCTGCACTTTCGCAACTGCCCCTTGGTAGACCAAGGCCGTCTGACTACCTGAAAATGTCGAACTATGAGATGTTTTCTTTTTACAAGGTAGGGTTTGCAGCCCAACGCTGTACAGTTATATTAGACCAGGACCTACGGTTTAAAGCGGATTCCAAACCACTACGAACATCCATGGCACCGCCGGAACTTGAACCCGTAACCTGCGGCACCGAGCGCCAAATCGCTAGTCATCTCGAGGCCATACATACATATTTATGATTGTTTGTTCAGCTACATCAAAAAGATTTAATTTCATTAAGACAAACATTCAATATTTAATTTTAAAAAAAAATCTTTTTTCACTAATTTTCAATCGCAAGAAAAAAAAAAAAATCATTTTACAGAATTTTGTTACAAAAATGTTATAGCTGAATCATTTTTTTTTTTTATTTATTTATTTATTTATTCTTTTTGCGTGAGTGAACAAACCCATTTCATCTAAACTTCTAAGATTTTGACAAAATTTGCTACTGACCCAGTCTGCATAAGAAGCGTACAAAATTTTATTAAAATATGCGAGCTCATTTTGAAAAATACAGCTATCTAAGACTTCTAAAAATATCCCACATTCGCTTAACCTACATTTTCAAATCGTCCTTGCATCTCCACTGATTATGCTAAAGAGACGAAAGGAGTTTCATGACTTACATAAGAAAGCTCAGTCGAAACAAAGGTTCTACGCGTTCAATTTAAATTTCAAATTTTCACATAAATGCGTCATCAAACAAATTTACAAATTAATTTATACCGGTTTTAAATTATTCATAAATTTTCAAACTTTTAAAATCGAATAGTAATAGTTCATAATTTAAAGAATTGAAAAAGAAATAAGTTTTTAAATCATAATGGTGATTTCATCAAATAAAATGCTTTTAAAAAGTACGTACGTTATACTTGGTGTGAAAAATTTACACAATTTTTGATCGTTTTAATTTGATTAAGTGTAAATATTAGAATTTTTTTAAAGTTTTGAAGAAGCTTTTTTTATATTTTTCTAAAATTTCATGATGCCGCACAAATTTGAATTATTTTAAGTTTTCCACCGGAAGACTATCAAGCGACCTGATGACCAAGTGACTAGCGCTCTGGCATTTGATACCACAGGCTTCAGGTTCGAATGCTGACGGCGGCATGGATGTTTGTCAGTGGTTCGAAATTCACATTAAACTGTAGGTCCTGGTCTAATTAGCCCAAAGTGTGCAACAACAAAAAAAAAATGACAGTGGAAAGACAAACAAAACCAAATGGCTATTAAAGAATATCTGTGATATGCCCTATTTATATTAATAGCAAATGAGTTTGGGGTCTGATGGCCTATTGACCAACGCTCTGTGTCATAAGTTTCGGGTTCGAGTCCCGGCGGTGGCATGGATGTTTGTAGTATCCTTTCTCCTAGGAATGAAATACTGGTACCAAAACTGAGGGGGAAAAAAGGGCTACAGTCTAATCAGAAGAACGGCTATAAACATTTGAAACCGCTTTTATTATTTTTTTTTAGGATTTAATTTGTACCATTGTACAAATGAATTAATTTAATTTAATGCAGCAACAATTTTTACTATTTGATGAAGCATTAAATATTGTAGCACAATTATGATAATTTTTTTCAGTATAGTGGCTTTTGTTTTATCGCTAAAATTTCATCATTGTGAATCGATAAGCTATAAAAGATAATTGATGCCTGTTGAAGAAAACTAAATATTATTGTCCCCAGAAAGAAAAATTGAAAGAAAAATTCAAAAACAGAGTTTTCTCTCGATATGAGACATTCTGCTGTAATCTTCATTAATTCTACTATGTTTTCAAAGCAGGACCTGCAACGCAAGGTAGCAAGAAAATTGACCTTTGAATCTCGAAAGGGTTATATTAAAAATATATAACTTGTTATACAAAATCAAGTTACAAATATTTCATGTGCTATAATCCCAATGCCAGTAAAATAGATGCAAATGTCAGAAATTTATTTGTATGTATGTGTGTGTACTTTTGAAATAAGTTTTTATTCCAGTCCTACTGTAAGTGTAATTGTAGCAAATTGGTTTCGATTTCTACAAATATTCATGACTAATTATAGAAAGCTTCCGCTGTTATTGGAAGAGCATAATTATCGAAGATTTGCATTTCACTTTAAAAAAAAAAAAGAAAAAGAAAGAAAGAACTTTCTATTTTTGTAAGGATGAATATATGAAGGTAAAAAAAATGCTATATAGAACTGCAACTGGTAATTCAACACATGACTGCCTCACACTATGTTGATCTGAGTAATATGTCTCAGACATGCGTGATGATTCAATTTTTACTGCCTTTATGAGATTGTGCACTTTTTGTTTAGTATTGCAGGTAGAGCATGCGCTCTGGTGAATAAACTTTCAGTTGTCACGCGAAAAAAAAGAAAAATTGCTGTCACACAACAAACTGAATTGCAATCTATTCATTATCGCACAAAACCAACAGTTCTCTGTCGATACGTCATCATGGAAATGCAAAGAACTTAGCGACGAAATGCTTCATTTCTAAACAAATTGAAAGAGTAAATGTTGAATCAGTTGTTAGCCTTCCCAAATTTTTCACTGCCTTCATTTAATTATCTTACAATGATTTTAAGTATGAAATCAGCAGTGGCGATTTTTATTGTTTCTAATTTTAGTTTATGTATCATCTAATTCACAATTCGTCGCTTTAAATTGAAATTTTCTCTCTCTGATTGAAATGTGATCTTTGTTCCCCGTTATCAGCTGATTGAAAACAAAAAAAATGGGCATTATCTAAAATGCGAAGGGATAGTTGAAAAGCAAATCTTTCTCTATGAAAATTGAGCTGTAATAAAGTAACCAACGTTTCGATACCTTTTTTCACTTCAAATTTATGTAAGTAATATATATTATAAATTGTTTCTGAATGAATGTTTTCATTGATCCAAACTGTTTAAATTAATCATGCATACTCTATATAAAAAATAAAAAAAATTTAAATATGATGTAATTTTATAGATTATATAATGTATATTAAAGATTATATAATGTAATTTATAGCAATTTTAATTGTAACAAAAATGAAATTATAGAAATAATTTAGTTTGACATTAAATTGTTTATTTCAAATAGTTAAGAATCCTTAAATTTTGGTTATATAAGAATTTTACATTATCTTATTTCATATTTATTTAAATGAAATAATATCTGAGTTTTATATTAACTATTTTTCTTTAGACATTTTCAGACTTATTTAAAGTAATGTTTTGTCATTTATTTTGTTTTTTCCCAAATATTTTTGTCATTTATTTAGTAATTTGTCTTATAAAAAAATAAATGTATATGTTTAATATCAATTTTAAATTATTTAAAATCGGCTTTGAAATTAGAAATATTGTTACAATGCTAAAAGCCTGAAATATCACACCTAGAAATGGAAATTTAAAATATTTCAATAGTTTACTTCAGTTTGTCATAAGAATTAAAGATTCTTCCATATTTTCATGCAAAAGGTATCACACATATTTATGTATATAATGTAATTTCATAGAAATTTTAATTTTAACAAAAAGGAAATTATAAAAGCAATTTATTTTCACATTAAATTGTGTATTTCATATTTATTTTAATGAAATAATATCTGCGTTTTATATATAATTATTCGTTTTCTTTAAAGACATATGCTGATTTATTTAAAGTAATGCTTTTCATTTATTTGATTTTTCTAAATATTTATGTCATTTATTTAGCAAATTTGTTTTATATACAAAAAAATTTTTATATTTAATATCAATTTTAAATTATTTAAAATTGCCTCTGAAATTAGAAATATTGTTACAATGCTAAAAGCCTGGGATATCACACTTAGGAATGAAAATCTAAAATATTTCAATAGTTTACTTCAGTTAGTCATAAGAATTAATGTTTCTTCCATAATATTATGTAAAAATGTATCAGTTGGTAAAAGTTGTATATTTAAAAATGTATAACTTCTATAAGTTATACTACTTTAATTATTACTAATTTTATCCTCTGTAGAATAAAATTAGTAATAATTAAAGTAGTAAGAGTAACAATATGTTATTTAGATATATATATTATAGCTTTTAATTTATAAACTTATGGAATGTTTTAAGTTTTTTAATAAATTTTAATATGATTTAAAAAAAATATAATATTTTTCAATTATTGATTTTTAAAGTAAGTGCTTTTAAGTTAAGTGTGAGTATTATGGAATTATGTAACTGGTAATTATACAACTCCTTTAATTATTCTGTATACACAAATTTTTTTTCACACAAAATAAAATTCTTTTCAACAATTTTTTTTATTTATTTTGTTTTCTAATTATATGTAGGAAACTGTATTTTTTTTTTTATTTATTTTTTTTTTTTTTTTTACATTAGCAGATTATTTAATGTTTGAATTCTGAAATTATTTTTTTTATATATAAGAAATCTGTATATAGTTCATATAATGTCATATTTAGCATAATACCTCCCTTAAAGATGTGGCTTCAATTTCATTCCAACCGAAAATCTTTTATATAGCTGATTCTATTAAAAAGTCAACAATTTTGTAGTTCATTATATATAAACCTGTATAGTTAGAATCACATAAAGAGAACTTTGCATATTTTTAATCTAATGTTCATAAAATGCTAAGCCTAAAGTGTTAATGCTGAAGGTGCACAAGCATGCAAATGATTTTAACTTTTTAATATAAATTGTGCCAAATATCACGATTCTCATTTTCGACCCAATTTTTTTTATAAACTAAGTTGGATTTCACAATTTGGCATATGTGATCATAAAGATGTCATCTAAAAGCTCCAAGATAATCAATTATTCATGGATATTAATTTGAAAAATCGCCAGATAAAATTATTAGCTGTAATGGAACTTTTAAAGGGTCCTGTTGCCTGTAATCATTTGAAGTAGAAAAACAAGATTGTAAACTCAAACATGTTTAATTTTATTAAAACATATTTTTTTTCTTTAAAATTTCATGCTGTTTAAATTTAATTTTGTCCTTTTTTTATTATATTCAATATAATTTTTTGTATGTTACAAAATTACTAGTACCAGAAACAGAAAAATATCTAATTTAATCAGGTGTAGATTGCATTTTCTTACCTTAAATCAGCATGTGTTAACGAAAAATGTATTTTTGATGAAAGATTACTCATTTTATATACAGATATATTTAAATATGTAGATAATATATCATTATCACTGTTAGTTAATTTTTTTATTTTTCATTTCAGAAACCATAGTGGAGCACAATGGTGAAACTTCGTCAACTGTTGCTCCTGACATGGAAAAATTTTAAACTCCAAAGTCGACATCCTTGGATTACCCTTTTAGAATTAGGAGTTCCAGCTTTTTTTGCCTTGTGTTTAGTTTTAGTACGATCAGCCATTAGTTCTGATTATGTATCTGATCCTGTTATTTATCAACCATTTAGTATTGACGAATTGCCAAGAAATTTGACTCCTGGTGACAAACAATTTGAAATCATATATGCTCCTAGTTCTACATTTTTAGATGAAATAATGAAGGATACTGCCTTTAAACTATCTGTTGCATATCAAGGTATGTATTAATCGTATTATTATGTTTGTTCTGTATTTTTCACAGAGCCAGAATGTAATTCAAATCATACCTAGTCAAATAGACCATTGTATTGAAGCTTATATATCATTATTTATCTAATACTGCATAGCCGTTTTAGCTACTTTCCCCAAGTTTCTACAAAACTAAAGCCCTGATCTCTTTTCCATATTCGAAATAGGTATGCTCCGACAAGAAAAAACTTCCCAACTTGGGGATTGTATGCAGCTGAAAACTGTTGTGTATGCAACTCAATATAAATTCATAAATTTTCCTTAAAACATTGAATATTTTATATACTTATGTTATTTAATTATTTTTTATTTTAATTTGTACAAATATTTTTAAAAATAGTTAAGTTAATGATTTATTGATTTTATGTAAAATATATTTTTTATTTTTGTAGTTATAATTTCATCATGATTTGTTCAATAATTTTAAAAAAAATTATTAACAAATAGATAATTATTCTATGACATTTTTACATATTTGTCATGGTAGATATTTTAAATTATGCTGACTTTTATACATTAGTTACTAACTTTTTGTATAACTGCTATTATTAAATTAACTTATTTTACATTTGCATATAGTTTGAGATAGAATTCTTTTTTTCCCTCTAAATATGACTTAAATCTATTTAAGTATCTAAGTCTAATCTATCTAGTAAGTGCAAAACCCAAGGAAGCAAAAAAGTTTTAACATCTCTACTATAGAGGGTCACCATGTTATTATCATATATGTTGCATTGAAAAAAATAACTGAAGGAATATAAATATTTCTAACTACCCTATTCCTTATGACAATCATTTTCATAGAGAAATGCAGAACTGAAGCAGTAGATTCAAATGAATGGAAAAAAATTCAAAATATTTTGATGAACTTTATTTGTTAGATGTGGCAATTCGTATATGCACTTTAATGAATTATCTATAATATTTTTTTTAAATTATTGAATTTTGTGGCATATCAAAAATTATTATTTATTGTAAAATAAAAAAATAAAATACTTTAATTATCTTATAAAATACAAATTTATAATCTTACAATTTTTTTTTTTTTTTTCAAACTTAAATTTTATATTATATTAGGAATTGTCTTAAAAATTATGCAACTAAAATATACTTGAAAATTCTTAGTTTTTTTTTTTTTTTTTTTTTTTTTTTTTTTTTTTTCCTTTATTTATTTTCAAATCTTTAAAAAAAATCATATTATAAATATTGTTTAATATTAAAATAAATTAATAATTTTTTTTTATATCTTGCAGGTTTTTCAAATGAAAGTACTATGATTGAATATATTAAAAATACTAAAAATGAAATATTATCTGGAGTTGTTTTTGATGAAATACTAATGCAAGGTCTTAATAAATCAACAAAAATTGAATACACGGTATGATTTTTTTCAATGTTTTAGCAAGTGTGTAATATGATATATGAAACTACTTACTTTTATTACTTAAAAAAATTAGCTAATTTAAGCATTAATTCTTAAAATGTTATTATTATAAAAATTTATAAATCTCGTAAGTGATAATTTAATAAACATCCAATTCAACATCCAATCCATCTCAACTCATACACATCACTCTTTAATTTATACTATTACCTTTCTTTTTTATTTTTTATTAATTATATATGTCTAGATGAAATGTGTGGCATAAAATTTCAATGGGCTTGACCTTAAAGCAATGCTTTTCAACATCAAGATAAAAGTGTGTGGCTGCTCCGCAGCCAAAGTACTTTGTTTAAACCACCCAGAACTCTACAACAATCTTTTTAAAATATATAGATAGATAGATAGATTTTTTTATTTTTATATGTCTCAGCATAATTAGTTAACAGCTATATAACTCTCAGTGCCTTAATTCTTTTTCTCTGGATTCATCATGCTTCTTTGATATATGATCAAATAACTTGAAAATTATTACTGTTGATTTTATCAACATAAAACCTTATTTTGTGTTTGGCACCACATGGTGTCATGATCGCTTTGCTTGTAGTATTTTGGTTTTATAAATTTTCTTGAAATTAAAATGATAAATATTTGTTTATGTTACTGTATTCTTTTTTCTGGATATTTTTTTGTTTATTTCAACTGTTCTATTATATAAGCTCATTTATATTTTTCTGCAAGATTTTATACACTTATCTTAATTTAATATTTTCTTTCTTTCTATCAGATTAGACCAAAACAAGCAGAAGGTGGTAATTCAGCCTTCAAGAACACTGCAAAAAAATGGCAAACTCAATATACCTTTCCTATACTACCTGCATTGGGACCAAGAAATAGAGATTCTGCATGGGGAGGAAGTCCTGGTAAGTAAGAAATTTTATGTTTAATTGAATAAATTCTATGTACTTAATATAGCAAAATTCAGTGAAAATGTTTTTCTAAAAAAGCGTGAATTTGATCATTTTATCGCCTATGAAAGATGATGAAAGAAATTTTGCTTATGGTGGTAGTTCAAGAATAATAAATTTTACATATTAAATTTTCAATATAATTGAATTTTGAAATACATTTTGTTTTCAAAGAAAGTAAAATTTTCTTATGCAGTTATTTATAGTTTAATTAAATTGAATGCATATTAAATCTTTTAATCCGTCATGGAAGAAACATTGCATCTATTAATTTTTATATTTATCGATAAAATGTTCTTGCTCAGGGGTGGCCAACCCAAATTATCTTTCCGGCCACTTCGGAAATGCATCATAACTTTGCTGCCACATATAAAATTATGTATCCCCATATTATATTTAGACCCACTATAGACATTTTTATATTTATATTACAACCTGTTATATTAGATATTCCAAGATGAGTGCGCATCATGAGTACACAGAATATAATTTAATTATGTGAACTCATATATAAAACAGGCAATATCTGTCATATATTCGCAATAATATTATTTTAAAATCAAAGTTAATTTTTTCTCATAGTTTCAACAGTTAATTTTGGAATATATGGATGCACAAATAATGTATTTTTTTAATACATTGGTTTTCACTACTTTGACCATTATAAAATAAATATATTTTGTAAAAGTGTGATAAATCTTAAGGGCCGAAGAAATGTTTAAGGTGGTCCGCCGGTTGGCTACCCCAGTTCTTGCTTTTAAAATATAATTTTTTTTTTCTTTGGCTATTATAAATTAGAATTTAATTGTAAATATTTTTATTTGCCATGAAACATTTATTAGAAATTTGAATTGAATGAAATAAACTTTGCTTTTGATCTAATAAAATTTTATTATAATGTTAATTTATTTTATTAATGCGTTAAAAAATTTTTATGGATTTAAATTTTTTTTATTTTGAAATTAAATAGCATTTTTTATTTTGCTCATTATTATTTAAATATATTTATACAAAGAATAATTTTTTTATAAATTAATAAATTATATTTGTTAAATAAGGATCTAATATTTACATTATCTATTTCAATAAAAGTTGGCATTTGTTAAATTAAAAAAAATTTGGTACTTACGTATTAACGGTACCTTGGCGAGAGTTGCGCCAATAAAGAGCACATGCGCCAACCGCAGCTACAGTAGCTTTAAGTTTAGCTGTTAGATTGCCGACACTTAAAAACCGCCAAGGTACCGTTAATACGTAAGTACCAAAAATTTAAATCATAAAATCCAATTTTTTTTTTAATGTTTGTTTATGGAATTAAATATAAAAATGATGTGAAATTATTAGAAAGATGTAGGAAATTTCTTTTTTTTTCATGCATCTGTATCATCTGTTGTGTAATTCCAACAAGAATATATAATTTTGAAATGTAAATCATTTTATTTGTAATTTATACAAATCGGAAAAATAAAAGGAAAATAGAGTTAATGATAGTTTGAATTCGATATAAATATTTATCATGTTTGTTATAAGATATTCAACAGTATACTATATCATCATAAATAATTTTTATTGAAACTTTTTTAATCCATTCAAACCCAAACAAAAATCATGACGATCTCAATAACAAATAATATTAAAAAAAAAAATGTAAAGTCAATTCCTACTTTTTTTTCACTATATTGCAGAAAACTCCTTTACAAATAAAGTTGAAATTTTCCTCTTGCATCTGGCACCATCTATTATTAGATGCATGCTACTTAAATCGAAAAAAAAACTAAAATTAATTGATTAAATTTAATTAATGTACTAATATTTGAAAAATGTATTTGTATTTGAATAAAAAGTATTTTATTAATGATTAAAAATTTGAATAAGATATATATAGGGAGAGTGTGAACTAATAGTAGGAATTGAATAAATTGACTTAAAAATGTTTTAAAAAAGCAGCTCATATTTTTTAAGCACAACAGCAATCACTCTTTTTTTTTAAAATTAAATACTCGTATATTCTTATTCACTTCGTTCAAGATTTAGAAAAGTTCCTCCTGTAAAGTTTTTTTCATTATGTTTTTTAAAACATGTATCTTAAAAATATTTTTTACATTTTAGGTTATATGTCTCAGGGATTTTTAAGTGTGCAGCATGCATTGGCTGAAAGTTTTATGAAAATTTTTGCTAATAAATCCAATAAGAAGCTAGATGCTCACTTGGAAATGTGCCGCTATCCATACCCTCCTTTCCTAGATGATAAATTTATATTATCACTGCAGTCATTTTTTCCTATGATAATATGCTTTAGTTTTATTTATCCAGCTGTAAATATAATTAAAAATATTGTACTTGAGAAGGAGAAAAGGTTGAAAGTATGTTGCTATTTTAAAATTATTTACTTTTATCTTTTTTAAGTCTGCTAGGATTATTTTTAATAACTATTAAGAAGTATTCTTATTTTTTAATTTTAAATCTTTTTAAATATATATATATATATATGAGTATATTATTAGTTTTGACATAAATTTTGTTTATTTGTAATAACTGGTATAATGAAATATTGGAAATTTTCTATTATTTATCAATGTTTTCTGAAAGCTTAGTTATAAATCTGACTCATATAATAAATCTCATTGCATCATCTAAATCATAATAAATTCTATTTATCAAAAAAAAATTTAATTATTGATCATATATTAGTGAATATATTATTAAAAATGACTAATATATTATATATTAGTCACTTATATGTATTATTTACATTAGTAACTGACTATTATAGAAATTGGAATTTAATGTGCATTGACAACTTAGATTTTATTAAAAGGTGAAGTATAAAACAACTGTCTAAGTCAGAAATGTGAAACTCAGCAATACAAAATGCTCATTTTTCTTATAAAGTAAATCAATTATTAAATTAAACATTTATTTTATAAAACAAAATTATAAACTTAAAATCTACATCAAAATTAAAATAGTATTAAATGCAAGTGGTTAAAGTGCTGGTTCAAATTACCCAAGTGCTTGATATCTTTTTACTGTATTATGCCGCTGATTTTTGCCATCAAGACTCTTATATTGATTTTGAGAATTTTCATACCTAAAAATAATAAAGCTATGAGTCCTATAGAGTATTACATTTGATTCATTTTCTTTGTTGAAATGGTTGTACATCAATGCTTGTGTGACATTTGGGGTAAACGGATAGAAATCTATTCTTAAAATTTGAGTTTCTGGCTGCATTTAAAAATTTTGTCCAATTGGGAATCGTATATGGCCATGGTTAATATTTTCTTTTGTGGTGATAAATTAATTCTTAGAACATTTTCCTAGTATAGTTTTAATCAACTAGTATAGAAAATGAGAAATTAAATATGTTTTGATAAGTTTATTAAAGCTTCAAACTTATTAATTATTTTTTTTTATTTATATATATATATATATATATATTTGCAAATTCAAACATTATTTATTTATTTATATATTTCTCCAGGAAGCAATGAAAATGATGGGCTTGAGCAGATGGCTTCATTGGACAGCTTGGTTTTTGAAATATTTCCTTTTCTTGATAATTTCATGTGCCATAATTACAATTTTATTGTGTGTAAAGTTTACAAAGCATCTTTCTGTGATAAATGCAACTGATCCTTCAGTTGTTTTAGTCTGGCTAATCCTATATACTGCAAGTACTATATGTTTCTGCTTCTTCATATCAACATTGTTTTCTAAAGGTAATATTTGTTTTTGTAATTTTCATTAAAATATTTTGTTGATAATTAGTTATGGTATATTTACTCACTTGTGTAAGATATTTTACAATATTGCTTATTTTTAGTTCACTGGTTTAAAAACTTTCATAAAAACTCACTTAAAATCTGGAGAGCAATATAATTATTATTACTAAATAAGTTGATTTTAAATGTTTTTTATAGTAATTATATGTAAACTTCATATTTTGCATAATTACAGCAAAGCGATTTTTTTTTCATATTAAATTTGCATTTAAAATATGATTAAATGAATATATATCATACAAACCTCT
Source organism: Caerostris darwini (assembly GCA_021605075.1). NCBI lineage: Eukaryota > Metazoa > Arthropoda > Arachnida > Araneae > Araneidae > Caerostris > Caerostris darwini. The sequence continues at coordinate 313,705 of BPLQ01004400.1, forward strand.
CACTTTACAATTCATTTTGTTCTTTATAGTTGCAATTTTTTTATTTTGATCTATTATAAATTACAACTCAATCTATCTTAGCTAAAAATATGATTTATTTTCAATATAAAAAAAAAAGTGTTAGCATTGTAAATTAGATAAAGAGTTGTTTTAATAAAATTAGAAATTTTAGTGTAATCTTTTTGATTTATAATTTTATTTCACCACACAATTAAATATTATTGAGACATATATGTATATATAAAAATTATGAATACTAACAAAGTAAGGACACAATTTGGCAAATTTAATTCAGGATGGGACTCGGTAGATTTGTAATACACTTAAAGGGAAGTCACCTTTACAAATATTAAAGGGCATTGGCCAATCAATTCTGAGAGAAAAGCCTTTAAAATAAGTACAGGTTATATACTAATGTATTAATAAATTTTTTTTTCTGGACAGGGGTGATGTGGCTAGAGTATAGCATACTCGTCTGTCAACCAGCTGGTTAGGATTCAATTCTACATTAAAGGGACTTTCTTTTTTTTTAATTTGAAAAAGTATTTGAATTTTTAAGTAAAACTAACAGTTTATAAATATTTTTAATTAAATCATATTTTGTTTTATTAACAATACAATTGTTCAAACTCATGAAACTTGAATTAATATTAATGTTTTAATTTTAAACAGTTAAATAATTTAATGGAGGAAATTGAAACTATTATTTTTAAAAACATTTCAGTGGTATTCTGTTTATTCTTCTATATATATATACACTATGTGGAAGAAAGTGACGGAACACGACACTATAACGACATAAACCCATATTTATTAAAATTAATAGGAGCTAGGGCCTCCTTTGGCTGCGATCACAGCTGCAACCCTTCTGGGCATGCTTTCCACTAAATGAGCCATAGTGACAAGAGGAATTTCCTTCCAAACGTTTAACAGGAAGTTCCATAGTTCAGGCTTGCTTTTGGGGAGTAGGGTGCAGGTCCTGAACCGACGGTCCAATTCGTCCCAGAGATGTTCCATTGGGTTAAGATCAGGATTTTGCGCCGGCCATTCCATGCGTTTAACGTTGTTGTTCACATACCAATCAAGAGTCCTCCTTGCAACATGGCATGTTGCGTTGTCGTCTTGATACCAGAAATCATCCATACCGTACTTTGCCCACAAGGTAGGAAGGACATGATTGTCGAGAATATCACAGCATCTATCGGCATTCATCGCACCATCAACCTTCACCAGTGGGCCAGCCCCATACCAGGAGAAACAGGCTCATACCATCAATACTCCTCCACCAAACTTTACAGTTGGGACGACACACTCGGGCAAAAGGCGTTCTCCTGGTAAACGCCATACCCAAACACGTCCATCGGAACGGAAAAGGGTAAATCGTGACTCGTCACTCCAAAGGACGCGTTTCCAGTCATCCAGAAACCAAGTACGGTGGTCTTTGGCCCATCGAAGGCGCGCTTTCTTGTTGGTTTTCGTAATCAAAGGCTTATGGGCCGCCGAACGTCCAGTGTAACCTAACTTATGGGCCTCGATACGAAGAGTCTTGGTCGAAAGGGCCACACCTGTGGCTTGTCTAAACTCATTAGCGATGTTATCCATGGATGTTTGACGGTTACTTCGAATCTCCCTGCCGAGCACCCGCCGGTCCCTGCTGGTGAGAACTGTAGGTCGTCCACTTCGGGGTTTGTTCTGACAGTGTCCCTCAGTCTTGTAGCGACACACAACACGTGCTACAGTTGATTTTGAGCAGTTACGGAGACGGGATATCTCCCTAATTGACACCTTGGCAAGATGCAATCCAACCAATACACCTTTCTCGAACGCAGACAACTCTTCCCGTGGCGGCATCTTGACAAAAAACAACTCTAGTCGACGCCACAGAGTATTTATAGGATATGGCTGACACGTGATACCTATTATTGCGCATGTGTCAGCTGTATTGTCGACTTTTCTACTTTTCGAGGGGTGTCCCGCCACTTTCTTCCAGATAGTGTATATAAATAACTTTCAAATCGTTAAAATTTGGAACCATCTACTTAAGTACAATAGATCAACAGCTGTTTCTCATTCATAACCTAAATGTAATTTATTATTATAGCATAGGTATGTAATTAACTAAAAAAAGTATAACATTTTATTAAAATTTAATAAATGTGTGATTTTTCCTCCTTCAAGAATTCATTTTAAAATTAATCAAGAATGTATTTATTTAATTGTTCATTTTTTTTGACTCATTAATAGTAATAAAAAGAATTTGTAAAACGTGTATTAACTTTTTAATGAACTATAATAATTAAAGTTTGAATTAACCTCAATTAAAAATTCATTTGATATTAACTATTTAAAAATAAAATTATTTATGATTTAACTTAAAATATTTGTAAATTATTAATTTCACTTAATAGTTCAAATAATTTTTCAAATTTAAGAAAAAATAACTTGAATACAGACTTGAAACCTTAACCATGTAGTTGATAATTGAATACACTACTGCACTAGCCACATATCTACTATCCAGAAGAGAAAATTTATTAGTACATAAGCTGTACTGAAACTTTAAAGGCTTTTTTTCTCAGAATTGGCAGGCCATCATGCTTTAGTATTTGCAAGAGTGGGCACCCTGTAGGTAGGTATATTACAAACTTACAATTCTATCTAGAACTGAATTTCCCAAGTCGTGCCTTTCTTTTGTAAGTACACATAAAATTTTTGATAAGTAACTGTATTTAATATGTTGTTACTATCATGTCTGATGATTAATTTGTATTTATTTACAGCTAATTCTGCATCTTCATTTGGTGGTATCATATTTTTCCTAACATTCACTCCATATTTCTTTATTATGCCTCGCTACAATACAATGTCTTTGATTGCAAAATTGATGTGTTCCCTTATTCCCAATCTTGGAATTGCAATGGGCTCTATAATTCTCACATTTTCTGAAGCATCAAGTAATTCATTTTAAATCGCTATTTTTCACTTTTTATTATTAAATATTTTATTATGTGCTAATTTATTATTATAGCATAGGTATGTAATTAATTAAATAAGTATAGCATTTTATTAAAATTTAATAAATGTGTGATTTTTCCTCCTTCAAGAATTCATTTTAAAATTAATCAAGAATGTATTTATTTAATTGTTCATTTTTTTCGACTCATTAATAATAATAAAAAGAATTTGATGACTTATTTAATTGTTACTTAAATTCCACTTATTTTTATTTTAAAAATTTTTAATTTATTTCTAATAATACATAATATAAAATATGTATACATTTATTGATAAATTCATTTTAAATATCAAATTGAGTTGCATTTGGTTTGTTAATTTTATGTGAACTATCCAGGAAATTAAATAATTACCAAATTATAGTTTATTGTTTTAAATGTTTGATAATGCATTTGTTGATTTTATGTAGTAATTCAACATTTTAATTTTTTATCACCTAATTTTGATAATTATTTTTTAAGTTCTTATTTTGTCATGTAAATTACAATTTATTATTATGTCTGAAGATATCACTATATAGGAGACATCCATAAAATATTTATTCTTGATAAATAAATTAAAAGTTGTGAATAAACAAAAAATTTTGTATTTAAATCTTAAAAGTTTTAATTAATGAGAAGTTTTGTGGAACATTGTAAAGGAAGTTGTATATTTCATGGTGTTAGACATTTTTATAACATTAATGAAATTGGATATTTGCCAAAAATTTGTTGGCATAAAATAAATAATTTAAAGTTTTGCAAGTTAATAATACATATTAGTAGCAAAATAAGGGGTGCTATTGTTAAGAGCCTAAGTTATAGAGTTACGATACAGTGTTACTTAATAATAATTGCTGTTTATAAAATTAATTATTAATAATGAAATTCAAAAAATTAATTTGAATAGTAATTAGGTAATAGATTTTAATGGAAACGTTACAGAAAGTATATACATTATAAACTATAACAAAGTATGCATTTTCTGCAGCATTGTAAATATTGTGAAACATATACTTACATTAATAGGTAAACAACAAACATTACTAAAACAGATTTTTTAAAAATATGAAACAAGCCATACAGGAAATTAGCAAAATCCATGAATGAAGGAATGTAGTTATAATATTGTGAAGGTAGCTTTATCAAAGAATATTTACTGCCTGCTAGCTGATTGAATCCAAATCAAAATACATCTAGTGACATATTTTGTTAACATGGAGGAACTACTTTTTAATGCACAAGCAAAGTATGGGAATTAATTGCTCACTTCTGGGGCTTTTTTTACCCAGTAATTAGCTGCATAAAAAGATCGATAGGTGTATAAGAAAATTTACTATGAGACTGAGTATTTCTTAAAATTATGGTGGGGAAATATCCAAAGCATGGGGGTTTAACAGCTCTCAGCTGTAGTAAAGGCAAATAAAAAATTAAAAGTGCTGGGAATAAAAAATTTAAAATGTACCAATATATTAGCAAAATAATTTCATTGCCTATTAATGTATTCCAAAACGTTTTTTTTGTGAGTGTGTTGTTTAAAATTGGTGCTTTTTATTGCAAGTGGAATTAATTCTGTAAAATTGAACAAAGAAGATATTACAATGTAATTTGATGCAAATATTAGAATTCCAGTATATAAGTTTAATGACTCTGAGATAAAACACTTTTCCTATGTCAAAAATCTTGATTTATAGGGTGTTATATAAATTCAATTGAAGGGATGATATATAAAATATTTTCTCAGTTGAAATTTGTAAACTGATTACAAAAATGTTTTCTATCTTATTTTGATTATTTTTGTCATTTCTAGGTATTGGTTTACAATGGAGCAATATAGCTTATCCTGCTACCCCAGATGATTCTCTAACTTTGAGTATGACGTTCATAATGTTTATTATTGATGCTGTCATTTATCTGATTTTAACTTGGTACATTGAAGCTGTATTTCCTGGAGAATATGGTGTTCCAGAGCATTGGTATTTTCCATTTACAGTAAGCATCTCCAAAATAAATAATTTATTTTTACTTCCTTGATTTTTGTTAATTATGCCGTCATGTATTTATGCAGAAAAAATTTATGCAGACGTATTTTCTTTTTTAAGCGATCTTATTGGTGTGGTCAAAGTCATGTCATTTCTGATATGATGCAATTCTATAATTCTGATGTAAAACGTTCTGAATATTTTGAGAAAGATCCAATAGATCTCTTGGCAGGTATACAAGTACAAGGTTTAACTAAGGTAATTTTTTTATTCTAAACTTGTACAATATTTGTTACAATTTTTTCTTTTATATAAATGGGGTTAATAATCAGTTTTATTAATTCCCTTCTCAAAATAATTTTGTATTGAATAAAATTATTATGTATATCAAAATACAGTTTGCCGAGTAAAACATGTCTTACTAACATGTGCTTCTTTGGGAATACATTAAATAGGGATAAAATAGATTTAACACATATATGCTATTGTTAAAAATCCTATGATTTTAAAATAAGAATAAGTTAATTTTTCTAAATATGTCTTAGCTGTAGTCATATGATGATATTTGTTATTGGTTATTTATTCAAATAGGAAATATATTGTTTATTTAACATTTTTACCTAGGATGTAATAAATCACTATGAATTGTGAATAATTTTTAATTAACACACTTGAATGAATATTTTCTATTATTTAAAAGGAAACAATATTTTCAGTTTCTTGTTTTTATTCTTCCTATAGATTGTAATATATTATTTTTAAATATGATTCTTTTAAAGTTTTAAGTATTATTGCTATGTTTTTAAAGATGAGTAAAAATATTTGTAATTAATTTTTATCAAACTTTTGAGATTTAATTTTTTTTTTTTTTTTTTTTTACTGATTATATATCTGTAAAAAAAGGCAGATATTTTGTCTTTTTATAGATTGGTCTGTAATAGGCACCAAAAATTTTAATTGTTTGTACAGTACATCAGAGTAAATTTATCTTTGATGTCATTTATCTAATTTTTTTATTCTTCTGATAGAATATTTCCTTTAACATTTAAAAATCTTATTTATATTAAATCACCATTTTTGCTTAATTTTATTTTAATAGGAGAGCTTGTAGCATATGCAAAAATATTCATATTAATGTGTACTAAAGCACATAATTTTTTAATTAAAAATTATTTGCTTTATTAATTATTGAATGTTTATTAACAAATAATTTTATAAAATATAGAAATATGGAAGGCTTGCTAATCCAGCGGTGAACAACATAAACATTAACATGTATAGAAGTCATATTACAGTTTTATTAGGTCATAATGGTGCAGGCAAAACTACTACTATATCAATGCTTACAGGTACTTTTTAATGTTGCTTATATCCATCTATTTATTTATTTTTGTCTTACAAGAAATATTTTATAAATGTATATTTATCAAATTTAAATATTGCATCAAATTTTCATTCTGATTTCTTTGTATATGGATTCTTCAACAATTTCTAAATCAATTTACTTTTGAATTCAGAGTTCAAATTAAACTCGTAATTCTTAATTAATAAGTAGGCAAACTGTAAGAAATGTGCAGACATCTCTTGCTAATTGAATGAGAGAGAAAATAATGCAGTGCTGTTCGAAAGAAATTCAACTCACTATAACTAAACAGTGGAAAACTTTTTATAGTGCTTTAATTTCCTTTCAAGAAGATTATGACTATTTCTAGAAACTTTGTGAAATTTCTTTTTTATTTCCTACAATGTACATCTGACATATTTTTAAAAATAATATCTATTGTAAATCAAATAAATTAAAGCAACTAAATCTATAAATAATTTGTATAAACTATATTTATTATCCAAAACTAACCACTATTAAAAAAAGTTTTTCCTAATAATATTTTAATAGATATTATCTGCTCTCTATTTATTATTATTTTAATGTTTTATTCCTAGGATTAATAAAACCTACTTCTGGAACTGCATTAGTTAATGAGTATGACATTCGGGAAGAAATGGATGCTGTACATTCTAATTTAGGAATATGTCCTCAGCACGATGTATTATTTGATGAACTAACTGTTCAGGAACATTTATATTTTTTCTGCAAAGTATGTGTCTATTTTTAATATATATATTTTAACGTTTTATTTTTCGTGACATAATTAAATTATTTTGTTTTTCTTTGAACTTTAACAAAAAAATATTTGAGGTTTTAGTTTATAAATGTTCAATATTATTTGATAAAATGCAATTAATTCATCTAATATATTTATATTTAAGTAATGCTTGATATCATATGTTTCATAATTAAAATTCTGAAATTGTCCTCTGCACTTTACTGTTTAATTTTTACACTGTTTCATAATGATCATTAACTTCAAAAAAGAAATGTGTGTTTCATTGATTGTTTTCAACTTAAAATTTAATGTCATTTAAAAATAAAAAGCTTTCAATATACTTTAAATAAGATAAGAATATTTAAAAATTTTATCAAAATTTCTGGTTACAGATGTTTATCAGTTTTATAAATGCATATTTTTTAAAACATTTTTTCAAATGATAACATTTAAATAAGTAAATAATGAATTTTAAAAAATAAGTGTAATAATAAATTTTTATTGCATTACATGATTGCTGTAAGTTATCACTATCAGGCATTTGAAGTCTTGCAGCCCAAATGAAGTTGTTTGTTATATTTGCTTTTTCTTTCTCTCTCAACATGCACTATATGGCAAAAAATTATTATACATACAAAATACTTTTACTACAGATATAAAAACGTAACGAAAAAAAATTCTGGGAGTGATTTTTTAACAAACTGTAATTGCTAAAGATTCAGCTTTAACTTTCTGTACTTTTATATAAATATCATCATATATGTTTTTAAATAGAATAATTCATTTAAAATGCAATAATGCTATATTTACTTCTTAATAAATCATATTAAAAATATGTGTATATCAAATCATATTTTTTGTGTTTTCTTTAGAGTACTGTTATGAATACTGCCCAATATGAAATTACTAATTTTCTTAAAGTATTTTGTGGTTACAAAATTTATGTTTAAACAAATTATTGAAAAATATATGAGCTTAATGAAGTTTTAATTTTATTTAAACATTAAGTCACATTTTCTATTTTCTAATATATTTCTTGTTTCAGTGAATAAAAATTATTGTTTTTCTCTAGGATTTAGAAGTAACTGTTGAAAGCAATAATTGCATTGCTATAATATTGTTTATTCATTTATTATATTTTTGGGCATTCTCTTTTTTTTTAATTATTATATTATTCTTGTCAAATATGGCCTAAGGAATATGAAAAGTTAATCCAAACCTTGCTCTAGAATATGCACAATACGTTCTTAATGATTTTGTGCAATATTAATAATTTTTTTAATGCTTTTCTTTAAAGTAAAGATATAAAATGATAGTATGGTAGTTGTTTAAATCGATTACTGTTTACATTCATATTTAAAGCATATTTATAAGTTGAACAAAAAATAATTTTATGTTTCATAATTAGATTATAAAAAAATTGCTAATTGAAAAAATTTATAGTAATTATTCAATCATAATTAAAATATGCATTTCTCAGTTAAAGGGATATATAGCTGATTTAGTGCCATCTGAAATAGAACGCACCATTAGTACTTTAGGCCTTGAAGAAAAACGTTATACACAAGTGAAAGCCCTTTCTGGTGGTTGGAAGCGACGACTTTCTGTTGGAATAGCACTTGTTGGGGGTTCACGGGTAAGTTTTTTTTTTCTTGACTTTATGATTTGCTTACTTTTTTATTGACAAATTATTTTGTAAAATAGTTTAAGTATTCAATATTTATGTAGTAATGCTCATGTGTTAATGGTATCACTTTTAATTTTAAATTTACACTGATCCAATGAACAGGCAAAATATGAAATGATTTGTAAGATACAAAGTACAATTTGTACAAGGTAGTAAAATACGTATAGAAATTTTTCATAATAGCTCAGAAAAATATATCCCTTGTTAAATAATGTTTTAGATATTCATCACAAAATATTAAAAAATGGTTTGAATTTTAAAATCTTAATTGAAATATTTTTCAGTAAAAAAAAAGTATTGTTTGAATTTTCATTTAATGAATTTAAAGCAAATGTTCTTTTAGTTAATTAATTTGGAAAACACCATTTTTTATCCTGTAAAGAATTAATAGAAATTGGAAGGATATTAAAAAAAAATTCAATGATGGGCAATTTTTTTTATAATTTTCAGTTTTATATTTTTATTGGATTTGCTTTATTTTAAATTTAACTCTGATTTAGAGTGTAAAATTGAATTATAACTTTATTTTATTTTTCCAGTTTCTTTAATTGCATTTTTAGCTTTCTATTATTAAATTCATGTTTACATTTGTTTATTTTTTATTAGTAATTGTAGTAATTTTTGCAACAGTAACATATGTAAATGAAATGTCTCCTTTTTCTTATTAGATAGTAATCTTGGATGAACCTACATCTGGCATGGACCCTTACAATCGTAGATCCCTTTGGAATGTCTTACAAGCTGAAAAGGAGGATCGAACAATTGTATTAACCACTCACTTTATGGAAGAAGCTGATGTACTCGGTGATCGAATAGCTATAATGGCTGATGGCGAAATACAATGTTGTGGTTCACCATTATTCCTGAAAAAGAAATATGGTTTGTTTATATCTAACACTTATCTGTATAGTTTTTTTGCAAACTACATATATAGCATCATTTTATAATTGTGAAATTCGTTATCTAAAATCTTTTATTTTCTGAGAGTTTTTTTCTCCCAATATCTATAATTTTATACTTGTTCAGATATTTTTATAGAAATATATTCATTTTAGTATTAATAAATATAATTATTTTAAAAGTAATAATGATAATACTAATTGTGGCAATATGAACACAGTTATCTCAGATATTTTATGTAATATGAGTATTTAGAGGTGCCTGTGATTATAACTTATTACCATAACTTTTGTACATAGATTATATTTTATAGCTTATAGACTATCATTGTTTTGTGTGATTTTAAGCTTAATTTACAATAGTTACATATGGTTATCAAAAATTTTTATAACTATTTCACATTGAAAAAGTAGTATAATTCTTCCTTTGAAGCTGCATATAAATAACTACATTCCTTTAATATATTACTTTAATATTATTTTCTGTTATAAAACAATAAAAAATCTCATAAAATTGGTTTGCTTATGAAATGTATTCATTTAATTATTATTGAAAAGAATTATGAAATATTCTACTTAAAAGCTTGAATTTTTTTAGGAATATTGTCTTATTGCTACTTTATTCATTATTTATTATTAAGTTGCTTACATTATTTTTCCTTTCATCATATATAGCATAGTAAAAAAAAAATGTTAGATAAATTTATATTATAAATTTTAAAAATAAAATAGTTATTAAATGTTCTGTTTATTGCTGATTAAATATTTTTACAGCAAAATATTATAAAATTAATGTTGATATTTAAATTGTGTCATTATGAGCATAGTTATCTCAAATATTTAATGTAATATGAAACTTCTTTTTTTTTATAGGTGCTGGTTATCATTTAGTGATGGTAAAAGAACCATCTTGTGATGTATCTGCTGTGACTAATCTTGTTTTATTTCATGTACCCAATGCTGAATTGTTGAGTAATATAGGAACTGAGTTGAAATATTTACTCCCTCATGAAAGCAGCAGTTTATTTCCTGATTTGTTTAGTGAAATCGAAAAAAGAAGAAATGAATTGATGGTTTCTGGTTATGGTGCTTCTATCACAACAATGGAAGAAGTTTTTATAAAGTAAATTATTCTTTTAATAATTTTAGTTATTCTTTGAATTATTTACTCTGTAATGAAGCAATGTATTATTATTATTATATACATTGCTCTCTCATCAGTAATAAGTTTTAACTATATTATTGAGGACAGAGCAATGTATATATTATAAACTACTGATGATTTATATTTTCACTTCTATCAATTAAATTATGTTTTTGTACCTGTAGATAAAGAATTAAACTAGTATAAAAAGTTTTAAACTTTAAAAGCCTTTTTTATGCTTCTTTAATAATTTGATGATAAATATATGTGCATTAATAAGTTTACAATTTTTTTTTTTTTTTTTTTTTTTAAGTTTTCATAACTTAAAATAAAAACCTTGCACCTCCTTGATTAAAGAAAAACTTACTTTATCAAAAATTTTTAGTTTATTTTATAAAAATTCAAAAATTTTAAAATTTAAGTTCAAAAATGTAAAAAAAATTTATTTGCAACATTAAATTATGATTGGTAAAAGTTTTAAACAAATAAAACCTTAATCACTATACCTCAAATAATTACTAGCTTGCTTTGTAAAAAACTTTATAATTATTTTGTGCCTTTATAGGAAATAAATGAAAATTTACCATGATCTGATAATAATTCATATAATGATTACTTTTTTTATTATATATTAATATACAGCATAAATACTATAAGAGAAAATGTATTAAAAGGTATAAAATTTAAGAAATAACGAATTCATATATGCAAATAACAATAGCTTACTGTCTCAATATAAAACCTTTACAATTTAAAAATACAATAAACTTTACAAAAATAAGCATGTCCTTCATAACAATATCATTTAAGTGAAATTATTCTCTTCGTTTTAATCGGTTGTATATATATATATAAATGAAATTTAATATCATATCTGACAAAAAAAATGTATTACCTTTTATATGATATTACTGAAGGACAGTAAGATTTATTTATTAGTTTACAGCAAAATCAAAGAAGAATATATGAAAATATCATTGCAATGTTAATAATAAAGTAATTGAAAATGTTTTTGTATCAAAAAAAGTTTCTTTTCTAAATAATGAATTTAGATAAAATATAATCCTTATTTAAAAAAATTTATATGGACTTGCAAATCTTTTCATTCATACTTAATTTTTTTTTTCTATTTTTCGTAATTTTTGTTTTTAATGTGTTCTAAAATGCAGTGAAAAAATACCTGCAAATTAATTTGTGTTATAATATATTTTCTTATTATAACATAGCCCAAAACTGTTTGTTATTTTTCGTTCATCAACACAGATATGAGAAAACTTAACTTCATTTTGGCATAAAATACAAGTACATTATATATAACTTGTGAAATTAATTCAAAATAGTCTTATAAATTTTTTTTACTTGAAGCTCAGTTTTCAGTAAGGAATGATTTCCTATAAAACCACATTAATATAGTTATGACTTCACATATGAATCAAAATCTGCCAAGCAGTACCTAGTTATTCTTTGTTGCTCTATTTAACTGATACTCATATTTCTCATCCTGTGTATACATGCTGCTTTCTTATTTACAAAATAATAGCGATAAACTGTAAAACATGTAAAATTAGTTCTTTACTTAAAAGCATTATTTTTCCTCTTTGTAAAAAATGACTTCCATCAACTTAAAGTACATTTCCATTTATAAACCATTCAAACAAATTCTTAATTTTTGCAGAAATTCTTTTTCCTGAAAAAATGAAGTGGTTTTGCTTTTCAGAAAACTCAATGTTTTCCCCATTGTTAATAAACAAAATGAAGAAAGCAACAAGCATTGAAAAAATGACATATAACACTAAAATGCTGAACATGAAAATAACATACAACATTTTTGTAACACAATATTGCTTTTGTCTCCACTGTCAATAAAAAATATAGAAGTGACATTGTTGTCTCCAACAACTGTATGTACCATGTTAGGGCACTAATATCAATAATTAATTTGCAGTAAATATCAGGCTCTATTATTCTTGGAAAGTACCATAAATTTTATAGTATATTTAGTATTATTTAAATACTTTTCCATTTTTTGTAGAGTTGGTCATAAAACTAATCAAGATACATTTGAAACACTACCTATTTCTGATGACTTAGTAGCTGCAAGAACATCAACTTCTCCTTCAGATAGTGGAATTCATGTAACTGCTGTTGATAATGATTCAGGTCTGCAAATTTTTCATATATGTTAGTTAATTATTTAATAATCATTGTTCTGAAGAGAATGATATCCTTAAAAGCATTTTGAAATCTATTCAAAATTATGTATTCTATTAATGAAAAATTTCAGTGAAATCTTATTACTTTATGAAAATCATCTGCTTTTATTAGCCGTTTTTGAAAAAATTAATCCAAGAAACTTATTATTAAATTATGGAAAGAAAGAAACTTATATTACTTATAAAATTTGATTCTTACACCTTAAATAACAATTTTTTTTTTTTTTTACACCCCATATTACATAATTTTTTTATTGTTCAGTAGACTGAACTCTTTCATATATGGGGTTATGTATCTAAACTTTTCATAATATTCATTCTCACATATATTGTCAATGTTCACCACTATTTATTTATGTTAATTTTTTTTGTCAACTTGTTATTTGATCTTTGTTAGTTATAAAATATCTGCTTATTATTAACTGTATTTATATTTGTGTAATATTTCGAATGTATTAGATGACCTTTTAACTGGTAAAAAGTTTACATGATTGTAAATATGGCAGAGTGGTGCTGTATAGAATAATGTAAAGTAAAAATGAAATTATTTCTTGTCCTTTCATGAATGTGTTTTTTATCTTTGTTTTCATCTGTTAAAATTTGTGTGTTTGAATTTTTTTGTAAACTTATTATGTAGTTTTCACCTTGTTTATAAATATTACTATGTTTTAACATATTTAATAGTATAATAAATTTGTTATATAAAAATGATATTGTACGTATTTAATATTAGTGAAAGTAGAAACACTGAAAGGGAACCTTCTTTGTCAGTAATTATATATATATATTTTTTATTCTTAATTGATGCAGTTAATTTCTTTATTAATCAAAATATAGTATTGTAACTTAAGTCTGTTTATTGAGATACAATTCTGCCTCTTAGGAAAACTGAATTATAATATGTTCATAAAGTTTCCTATAGTATTTATAATCATTTTTATTCCTTTCAAAATGTTTTTGCTTAAAATTGTTTTATGGTTTAATGTATAAATTGATTTATTCAAATATGTTATATAAAGTTTGATTGCTTCACCAATTTTTACAGTATAATTATTTTAGTATTCTAATTTTTAAAAATTTCGATAAAAATTGTGCTGTGCTTTCTATTTAGCAATAAATTAGCAAATAAAAGAATTCCTGTATGTATTTCTAATTAACTATTTAACAGTTTTTTTACTGATATATTTAAATATATAATTGCTATTCCTAGTTATTATTATATATATGTTTCTTCTATCACTTATCTTCCTTTTTGGATAATTTTTTTATGTAATAAAAAAAATCATTATCTTATTTTAGGTACAGAAGTAGATCTCCAAAGTGTAGATTATGAATCAGAAGAAAGAAACAATGGATTTGATTTGTTTGCTCAACATCTATATGCTCTTATAATAAAGCGTGTGCTGCATACTTTACGAAACTGGCCTTTAACATTATCTCAGATACTACTACCTCCATTTTTTCTAATCCTAACACTAGTCATTCTAAAGACTTTGCCAAAACCTGAAGATGGTCCTCCCTTGGTTTTATCAATTCATTCTTTTCAAGGATCTCAAATTCCATATGAAATAAATACAAAATTCAATAAAACTCAAGACCTTGGAGATATCTTTGCTTCCCAATATAATGGAATTAATGTACCGCACTTGATTGATTCTAGTAAAGACAATTTAACATCTTACCTTCTACGAGTAGCTTCTGAGGATGTTGGTAGATATAATTTACATAACATGGTTGCTGCAAAGTTTGAAGATATTCAAGGAACCAACAAAACCTCCATCACATCAGTATTTAATAATCAAGCTTATCACTCACCTGCTATTGCTTTACTGGACATGCATAATGCAATGCTGAAATATTTGACTAATAGTTCCTATTCATTTAATGTTACAAATCATCCTTTGCCACGCTCACTTGCTGATAAGGTAAAATCTTATTATTTGTTTTTATACAATAAAATAAGAAATATATTATATATTTTTTTATTTTGTTTTAATGTGTTACAAAAAAAAAATTCTCCGACATTATTCTTTCACAACAAAAATGCACTACATTAAGCTTTCGTTTAAAATAATATTATTAGTTATGAGAAATTTATAGTATAATCAGTTAAAATTTTAAAAACATATAGTATATATCATTTTTGGGCCTGAATGGCCGAGTGGCTAACGCTCAGTGCCATGGATGTTTGTGGTGGTTAGGAATCAACTTTAAGCCATAGGTCCCAGTCTTATATGACTGTTGAGCATTGGGCATAGAACTGACAACTCTACCCTGTAAAAAGAAAAACATCTCTCGTCTCGAAATTTACCTGTAGGTAGACGGCCTTGGCCCACACTGGGCTGTTGCGCCGATGATGATGATATATCATTTTTAAAGAAAATTTGCAGATTTTTTTTATGCTAGCATATGTTTTATTTAAAAAATGCCTGTTATTATGAATAATAAATTATAGATAGTTAATTCTTTGCCATATGCGCATAGTTTTTTTTGCTTGTGTGTGTGCTTTAACACATGTACAATAGAGCATACTGACTATCCATTTTCTAACTCTTAAAGTAAGATTTTAAGTTATTTTTAGATAAGTAACTATAAGATGCTCTATTTATTTTTTACAATTTTTTTTCCCTCCTTCTCCTTTAAAAGATTGTTTTATTATCAAACTCATTATAAAAGAAATACTTTAATTTCTCATGAATAAAAAGTTAAGAAATTTATTTTTATTCATTTATAGTTTCTGTATGTGAATATGTGTTTCTGTGACTGAATAATAATAAAAAAATTATTAACAGATTTTTTTATTTTATTTTCTAGGGCGAACAGCAACAAACAGATATAACTGAATCTTACCAGATTGCTCAAGATATTATGTTTGGAATGTCTTTTCTTGTTGCTAGTTTTGCAATATTTATTGTAGCAGAACGTGCTTCAGGTTCAAAGCATTTACAGAGAGTCAGTGGTGGAAATTTATTCTCTTACTGGCTTGCATCATTTTTGTGGGATTTCTTGAATTATCTGATTCCCTGTTGCTTGGTTCTTATTGTGTTTCTTAGTTTTGATACTGAAGGTTTTAGTTCTGCAACTGAACAAGGTAAGTTGATCAATCGTGTTTTTATAATATACATATTGATGAATTTTGCATATTGAATTGTAGTAACTTTGACTGGCAAATGTAATTGTATAATTTTGAAATACAATATTACTATTGGCCTGACTTATAAGTTTATCATACCAATAAATTTAATCTATGAACTTTCTTGGTTATTTTGCAAACATATTTTACTTGATTTTATTGTGCTGATATATTTTTAAGTACTTCTATTTAATTTTAAATATAACCTTCTTATAGATACTATTTTTAAACAAGATTTGTAAAAGCATTTATAAAGGTGCTAATTAAGTAATTTCTGTTTAAATAAAATGTTTCATTAAAAAAAATCAGGTTTTTTTATATATTTATGAAATAATTTACGTTAAATGTAAAATAACTATGATAACTTTTAACTAATTAGAAAATTTGAAAGCTTAAAAGTACAATTTATATGCTAATATTTTTGAGATTGTAATGAAATAAAAATAGTTATATTCATTACCCCTAATAATTTTATGTAAAATTTGATTATAAATTTTGTTAAAAATATGTTCATTTTAGCTTATATATGATTTGTAATGGTGATTCAAACTAATTTAAAATCAATTGTTTTTATTTTTTTTAATTGTTGACATTTTATCAGTACTAAATTATAAATTCAAAATCCCTAAATGTCTTTTATTAAAAGATCAGTAAATGTTTCTGCTTTTGTTCACAGGGCGCCTGTTTTTTGTCTTTATTATGCATGGATTTGCCATTTTACCTTTTGTGTATTGCTGTACTTTCATGTTTATTTCGCCATCCACTGCCTATGTTCGAATCTGTTTGTTCAACATATTAGTTGGTAAGTCTGTATTTTTCATTCTGTTGATATTTTATGATAGTTAGATTTTTAATATGGTGCTATTTATGTTTTAATGTTATAAAAGATATAAATTATAAAAATATATCAGTTTTATTTATAATGCATTGCTTAGTGATATGAAACTCATCTTTGCTTCCTGTATTGATATTTTGAATAGTATTAATAGATTACTTTATTTCTATGACAATATTAATTTTAAATCTTGAATTTCTTATAAAAACTCTTTAAAACATTGAAAATATTGTCATATTTTTGGCAATTTCACTGATGTTGTTTTTAAAACATATTACATTATTTGTTATATTGAACTATGAGCTTATAAAAAATTCTGTTTCTTGAATATCCATGCTGGTGCTGCTAGTTGGAAGGTAATTTGTTTGAGTTTTAAAAACTATATATATATTTATTTATTATTATTATTAAAAAATTTTAAATATAAAGGGCTACTTTTTTGTAAACATTTTGAACTCCATAATTTGTTCAGCCAAAACAAATTTCCTTAAATAAATGCTTCATTTTCACTCCTAAATTTCCTCATTTATTTGTCCTCCTAAACTTCATGCTTTTTTTTTTAATATAGTAATGTGTTGTATATAAATTCTTTAGTCAATTTTTTTTTTTTTTTTTTTTTTTTTTTTATATTTTGAAAATTGAATAGAATTAACATAAAACTGAATGAAAATAGTACAATGGAAAATTAAATAATGTTTAATTTAATAATTTAAATATTAATTCCACCTTATTTAAAATAAAGAAATCCAAAAGAGTATTTGGTATTACGGAAATCTTAGCAGTATTATGAACTTACTTGTAACTTTATATTTCAAATTTTAGTTCTCCAATTCTATTAGGGCCTGAATAGCCGAGTGGCTAGCGCTCTGGCGCTCGATACCACATGTTTCGGGTTCGAGTCCCGGTGGTGCCATGGATGTTTGTAGTGGTTCAGAATCCATTTTAAATTGTAGGTCCCGGTCTGTTTAGCCTAACATGTGCACAAGATGACCATAGAGCGATAAATCAAACCAAACCAATTCTATTACTAAAAACATCTCCATTTCTTCTTCTATTATTTATTTATTTTATTTTTTTTTGTTATCTCATTTAAGATTCTAACTTTTAATTCTCAAATTCAGTGGAAAAATTAAGAAAAATTATGTTAAAATTTAAATATAAAATCAAATTATTAGATTTCTGAAGTATTTTAAAATACCCATTTCAGTTAATTATTTTTAAAATAATTCATTTTTAATTATTAATCTATAAAAAAATAGATCAGTCATATTGTAACAGAAAAAAATGTTCACTTTCTCTAGTGAAGCATTACTATGATATTCATTTAATTAACTAATTTATAGAATGTACTTATAATATGTTGCAGTCATGAGCTAATTGTTTTTCTTTACTAGAATTTAGTATTATCAAAAACTAGTATGTCTAAATAATATAATTATTTCCAATTATAAATTCAACATCTTAAAAGCTTTTAACCAGATATTTAGACAAAATTATTTATTGTATTTTTAAAGTTTATTTAATAATAATAGGCTGTTATAATAACATGCTATTCAAAAAAATAACTGATTTGCTGAAATAACTTACAAATTAGAGTTTTATAAATTATTGACATATTATTTCATAAAAGTTCTATATTATTACTTAAAAAATAATTTTTTATCTTGCTTAACCAACATTTTATTTTTCTTAATGTAAAGAAAAATGTTGACTATTTTTATATATGTTATGCATTAAATTTGATTAATGGTTTGTTCGTAGGTATTGCAACTCTTTTAACTGTGACAATCCTAGAAATTCCAGACTTGGGTGTGAAATCTGTTGCTAGAGTATTAGATTACATTTTTTCCATATTAATTCCCAATTATGATTTGGGACGTGCTATTGGAAATTTGTATCAAAATGAACAATTCAATAAATTTTGCAACAATTTTGACGTTCAGACTGTTTGCAAATATGAAATCCCACCAGCATATGAACATGCAAAACCCTGTTGTAAAGGTAAGTTTTATATATCTCTTAAGATATAATGTTTATTATTAATCTTTTAATGCATACAGAGTATTAAGAAAAAAATATCATAGACACTGTAAACCCTCGTGAACCATTTGTTATAATTCCAATTGAAATATGATTTATCTAAAATAGAGTTTATTAGAATACAAAAATATTTCATAATTTTATCATAAATTCTGAAAATTAACTTTCTGTGTGATGATTTTAAGCTAAAAGTTAAAAACTGGAGCTCTTAATTTTTATTTAGCTGTATTCTAATCAAATTTTTTATATTTAATTTTTAAAATGTGGGATATGAATAAATTATGAGTTGCTTTATGGGTTTCTTTCCCATCTATTTCTCTACCTTGTCAATTAAATTTCTACCAATCATGACTGCAAAACATTTTATAAGTTAAAAACTATCTTCATTTCTGAATTGAAAATTATTATGATGAATGTTTTTTAATTGGGAAAATTGTTTTTTTGTTTACTAGATTTCAATTTTTTAAATTAATTTATATAAAAAACTATTTTGTTAACAATATACTACAATTTTGTCACTCCAATAATCAATTCTTAAAATTTTTGAAAAGTAATTGGTATTCCTCTAAAGTTTCCTATGCCCTCATGTGTAAATGATTTTCTGGAGTAGTGTACCATTACAATCAACATTATTTGGAATTATAGTATACAAATCATTCACTAAAGCAATTTATTAAATGAAAACTGGGAAGATTGGTTAAGGAAGTAAAGCTCTTTGGTTTGTTAAAAAATAAACTGAAAATAAAGTTTGTATTTGTAACTTTAATACAGACTTTTAAATTTGTTTTGATATTTCTTTATCATTATAGGTAAATGTGTTGAACCACTTTGTATACCTTGGCAAGATAACTACTTTTCATTAGAAACCCCTGGTATTGGCAAACAACTGATATTCTTTTCAGTTCAAGCAGTACTATTCACAACCATTCTTGTTTTGTGTGAAAGAAACTTCATCCGTTATCTCAGATATAAAGTCAAAGGACGCAAAATTACTCCAACCAGAATCCCAAATTTGTCTGAAGCCATCGAAGTTGAAACTATTGAAGATGAAGATGTTCGTTTAGAAAGGCTAAATATTCAGAATATTCCTCTTCCTGATTTGTTTCTTTACAATCACCTGGTTATTAAAGAAGCTACAAAACACTATGGTTCCTTCACTGCTGTTGATAAATTGTCCTTTGGCGTTCGTAAAGGCGAATGTTTTGGATTGTTGGGTTTAAATGGTGCAGGGAAAACTTCAACCTTCAAAATGATCACTGGGGATACATCCATTACATCTGGAGAAATTTATGTAGACAGTTTTGATATCAAAAAAGAAAGCAGAAAGGTAATAGTTACATTCATTTTCAGATAAATTTATGCCGTTTATTATTATTTAGATTCATTGATTTTAAACATGTTTGTCAGCATATGAACCCTATAATATTGCTTAGATATATGCATTCGTAAGTGCACATGCTTTTGTTTTCACTTTCACTTCAAATAATATGAATGATATACTGATAAAATTCTTTAGCACTGTATATATATGAACTGATTACTTTAGTTGAAAAAGCTTTGTTTTTTATATGTATATATATTAACCCGTAAAGTGCTTGAATATTGCTTTGGGGAAAGTGTCAGCAACGTCCTGAACCACTTTCAATGTTTCTTATTACTTTCAATTTCTTTCACGAGCTTGTCTTATTGGTTTATTTAAATCTCTTTCTCATGCTTTTTTATAAAATCATTTGGGATTCTATAGTTTTTATCAGTTTTCAACGATAATTGATGAACATAATTTATTGCCTGAATATGTTTTTCTTTCTTTCCGCATTTTATTCTTACATTAAATTCTAAATTATATGAGCAACCTGTATTTGACCTAGCAGACTGTGGGTCCTTGTCTAATTAGCCTAAAGTGTGCACAAAATTACCATTGAGCACCAAACAAACCAATTGATCCAAACAATTAAATTTTATACTTTTTTTTAAGGCGAGGGTAGGATTTTAATCTGACTACTCTTATTTAACGCATATTAGCTAAATCCTCGATTTTGTATTCTAAATTTAGTTTCATTTCATTTCTATCTTATAAAATATGTGACCCTCTGGTAGGGAAAAGAGTAGATATAGATATTGAGTTTTATATGTTCATTTGAATCTGTTGGGAAATTTTTTATTCTTTCTAATCAGTTTTTAAATTTTTAATAGAAATAACTGGTGGGGGGGTTTCTTTTTTTATTGGCAAATTCTGCTATTTTACTGTTTATTTTTTACAAATAAAATATGTAAATGACTTCCAATTATTTAGTTTGCATAATGCTTTTTAAAAACATGTCAGTATTTAATTTGTTTATTTTATTAGGTTCAAAGACGAATTGGTTATTGTCCTCAATTTGATGGCCTTATTGATCAGTTGACTGGCAAAGAAACTCTTACATTGTTTTCTCGACTAAGAGGTATTCCAGAGCATTTAATAGCTGATCAAATAAATTCATTGAGTGAACTTCTTTCATTCCAAATTCACATCAACAAACAGGTGAAAGAGTACAGGTATGAATTTTGACGAGCAATTATTTTGTTGCGACTCAAAGCCTTATAAATCATATTAAGAGAATAAAGAAATCAAATTGTTGAAATATCTTATAATTCAAATTTTGTTTTAATATTTAGAATTAAGCTTATTGATATCTCATTAAAATTTTATGAAAGCATTAAGTTCATCACCATTATATTGCTTTTCTTTCCTTAATATTTTATGTGTGTATGCATTTTTTATTTTAGTACACATATTTAGAAATGCTTCATAAAAAAAATAAACAATATTTAATAATATGCCTTGTAACAATCAGGTTTAAAATAAAAATGTCAAGCTTTTATGTATCTATAAATAAATGTTTGTTTTATTTTATTCAACAGTTTGTTTTCATGTATCAATTTATACAGCAATTTTTCATTGAAAAAACAGATTAAATAATCTTTTATTAAATGAGAATATTTCATTCATCATATGTATAAGTTTATAAAAGCTGTAGATATTTTTCTTATGTTTATTGACACAAAAGATCACAACTAAAAGTACATGAAAGAATCTTTCAATATGTATGTTTTTCAATGTTAGATTTTATTTAAATATTAATATATGCTAACTTACTTGCAAAATTATTTATTGACTCAATACATTACTCTCTTTATTCTAGTGGTGGTAACAAAAGAAAGTTGAGCACAGCAATAGCTTTGTTGGGAAATGCTCCTGTAATTTTTCTAGATGAACCTACTACAGGCATGGATCCAGTTGCCCGAAGGTGTTTATGGAATGCCTTGCTGCAGGTTATTCAAGCTGGGCGTTCAGTTGTTTTAACTACTCACAGGTAAGAGGTTAAAGTAGTTTAGAAAACATTATTCAGGACAATTATTTATTTACAAATACAAAAAAAAAAAAAGATAAATTTTAAAGTTTTGGTATCCTTAGATGTTGAAACCATTTCGTTTGCTGACCATTTTAAATTAAATAAGAGATGATACTTTTTACATTTTTATAACAATAACTTGAATAGATGTATTGCTTGATGGAATTGTTTTGAATTTGTTTCTCCATTCTGAGTCTCTTGTCAGCTTTTTTGTTTCCTCCATTCAGTCTTTATTCAACCAGATTAAACAAGATAAAAAAAAACCTTTTTCTTTTTTATCTTTTAATATAACAACAATTTACTTTTAATATAGTTATTTAAATTTTAGAAATTAATTTCATAGTTTTCCATTTTCTTTGAAAATAATAATTTGCAAAATGTTCTCAGCTCAAATGGGCTGGTGTCATGGCGGTACATAGATGTTTGTAGTGGTTCGGAATTCACTTTAAACCATAGGTACCGCTCTAATAGGAACATAGAGGGCTGTGGGGGTAGTGTTACTCGTATAGCATATTTTCGTGCTACACATGCCCCTGGGTAGTGCTAAATGAGTAACAGCATTCGTCAGTATAGTCCACTCTGGACTGCTCATAGGGACATGGTCAATACGATCCAGTCCTCGACGCAGTTAAAACTTTTTCTAACAGTATTTTATTATTCATATTTTAAACTAAATTTGTTATAATTACTTTAATCATATTAGCATTAGCAAAATGCATATTAAAAGTTATTTTTCATTTGTACTCAAGCATGTATCTTTTTTATTGTGAGTTTATACAATTTTTTATAGTATGGAAGAATGTGAAGCGTTATGCAGCCGTCTTGTGATTATGGTGAATGGTAGGCTTTGCTGCTTGGGTAGCCCACAGCACTTGAAGAGCAAATTTGGGGAAGGATTTTCTCTCATGATCAAAGTTGGACAGCATCAATTCAGTGAGATGAATCAAATGAAGAATGCTGTCCAGGCCATTGGAGGTTCATCTGATCAACATTTTCCATCTACTTTGTTAACGGGAGTGAGTACATTGAGGCGTGATAAGGACGATGTGAGAGCATTTGTTGAAAGAACTTTTGAGAGTGCCACCTTAAAAAGTGCTCATGAAAATCTACTTCTCTATCACATTCCCAGGTCCCAGTTGAGCTGGTCAGAAATATTTAGATTAATGGAAGATGCTAAGTCCATGTTTAAAATAGAGGATTATTCTGTAGGAGAAACAACTCTAGAACAAGTTTTTGTTAATTTTGCAATGGGACAACGATAATACTCAATTTAATTAATAATGACAATTTTAAAATGCTTTAAGCAAATTATTTATTGACAAAGAAGTCCATTATAAAGGAATTCAAATTTTTTTATACAGCATATTAATTTTAGCATTTGGTCATCTAATACTTTTGCCTTGTATTTATTTAAAATGTCTACAGATATATGCTTTATTTTTTTAAAGCATTTGTGATTTAAGTAAATTTATTCAGATTAATATTTATAACCAGAATTTTTATTTGTGTTTCACAAATTAATTTAACAATAAATGTTAAATTTTGTATAATTTTTTATATTAATATATTCACTTTTACTACTGATAATATCTACTTAAATTAACACTAAAGTTCTATCTTAAAAAGGGCTTACATAACCTATTTAGTGAATGTGTTTTTAATTAGTAAAGCTAGTCAAAATTATGTGACTTTTTTTTTCACTTTTTCTGATGTAAATGATAATATAACTCTGCACTGTAAAGCTTAATATGTTCAAGTTATGCCACAGAAATTTATTTTTATGATTAAGAATAGCATTCTTTTTTGCTTATTTAAATATTATATGTAAGCTTTGTGAACATATGTTTATTTTGGGTATTTCTTGAGCTTATATTATTTTTCTGTCATAAATATCATAAAGGATATTTAACAATAGAATATATTGGGTTTTTTAATATTCTAATTCATCTCAACAATATTTGCTGTTTTTTTTTTATCGAAAAAAAAATAATTATGCAAAAATTTATGAACAAATCGATATATCTTAAAGTTGGAATGCTACTTAAATTTAAAATAAAGCCATAAAATAAATTATAGTGAAATATTTATCAGCAGAAAGTTATATATGCATATATAACAAAAGAATTATGATTTGTTACTTTTTGCACAATTATTTTTGCTTTTTTTTTTTTTCCCCGACAGTAAATATTAGCTGATCGTCCCCAAATATTGCTGTGATGAATTTCTGCTTAAATTAATTTTTTTTCTTAAGATAATAGTATTTTTAAATTGAACAATTCTCTTTGTTAGTATATATTTGTTCTGTAATTTACTATACCGTAGTAAAAAAATGATTTATATATTTGTATAATTTTTCTGCCCATATCATTGACATTTATAAATCACGAGAGATTATATATTTTGTTTTATTATTATTTCTTTTACATTCCATGGATTATTCACTAAGCTTATACAGCTAATGCTTTTTTAATCCATTTAATATATATGCTAGCTTCAAAATAATTATTTGTCTATGTGCATCTAATATAATGCTTGATTTAAAAAAATAGAAGGAAGTTATGTTTGGTATTAAAAACTATATTATTTATTTTATATTGCTTTTTTCTACTGGATTTATATTGTGATGTATGTCTTACATAATTAGACTTGACATTTTTTCTGAAATATGACCTATATTTAACAAATTTATTCTGTGATACGAGATGATTTTATTTTTTCCATTTATTGAAAAGTTTTACTTGAACTAGTAAGGAATACAATATTATATATTAGATTAGATGACCATCTACATTCCTGAATAAATATTGATAAGGAAATATACAAACTCTTATTGTTGATCTACTTATGTATTATTTTATTTAATTTGATTTATTATTAAAATGCAGTCAGATTAATGTATATATATTCTGAAAACAATGAGTTAAAAAATTAATTTTGTTATGAAATTATTGTGGTATAATATTTTGAAACATTTATTTAAGAAACAATTTGGTTAAATATTTCTTAAACTCACTGAAGGATTTTTAAAGTTGATAAAAGTCTAAAGAAGTAAAAATAAGTACAACTCTTAAATAAAATACACAAGATATTAATTATTTATTTATATATATTAGTTTTATTTATTGATATGAATTTTCAAGGTTTAAATTATGCCAAAGAAAGTTTAGTTATATGAAATATAATTATTTATGTAAATATTTAATGGATTATTAAATTGTTACTGAATATCAACATTATATATTTTTTACTACTAGTTCAGATTTAGGACAAACTTTCTTTTATGCATATTTAAATTATACATCTTCTTTAAAAACATATTATAAAATGTAAAAACTGTTAATGACATTCGAATGATATAAATATACATAAATGTTATAAAATAAAATAAATACATATTTGTGTTATAAATTGGTTTTGTTTTATTTATTGGTTCGTTATTATTTATTCTATTTATATTATTATATAGGAAAATTTTGTGTTATAATAAATTATTCTATAGTGTCAAGTAACAGCAGCATCTGTCATTGGAGCATTTTTGGTTGGAAAAGACTTTTTAATTCTTATTGAATAGCATTTATAGTTGGGTCTTTTTTGTATAATCGGGCAGATGATGCACACCTGTATAATTTTTTTAACATATTTCATAGAAATATAAGCAAATAACAGTAAAGGACTCCATTGAGAGGTCAAGAATTAATTAAACTATCAGAATAAATTTTGAGCTTTCTGATCCTAAACAGAACGAATAAAATAGAAATTCTATTAACTTGTATTGTAATTTTTACATTTTTCTAAGAAATGTAAAAATTACAAAATCTTTATCACAATCAATCAATCATAACAAATATTCTGTCCATTTTTGTAAGAAAAAAAAGTGTCCTTGAAAGAGACAATTTTGGCCAATGCATCTGGGGGATGGGGGCAAAAAGCAACACAGAATTTATAGTTTTCAGCACCTCCTGGTTTTTAAACATATTGCCATCAAATTTTAGACAGGATATTATAGTAAAACATTACAGATAACATACTATTGTGTCCAAAAAGTAAAATTAATTATTATTTTCAATTTAAAATTCCCCGGGGCTTAAGGGATTTCATTTTTTTCTTTTTTAGGTTTCTGGCACTGTTCTTGACATCTGTATGAAATTTGACGTCAAAATGTTCATTAGTTTTTGAATTGCGCTTGACTTTGTGAGATGCTAAAACTGATTCCGGTGATTTTTGAAATATCTGAATTAATTCAGCAAAGAACTTGCATTACATTTTGTTTGCGGAAAATTTAGTAGAATATCATTCGGGGAGCATTCCTATATCTTAAATAAATATTTAGAAGTGGTATAAACAGTTCAAAACAGGCAGAGAACGCATTGATTGGTTGGTGGGGTTTAATGGCACGAGAGAACGCGTTGAAGACGAAGAGCCCTCTGGGCGACCATCCACCTCAACCGACGAAGCTCACGTCCAAAAAATTAAAGATTTGATGCTTGCAAACCGTCGATTTACAATTGGAGACCTTGCTGATGATGTTGGAATTTCAAAAGGATCGGTCAATTCCATTTTGGGCCTTAAACGTGTCAAATCTTGAGTGGTACCGAAAACACAGAATTCGTCAGCTCACACTGCATTGATTCTTCGTGACTTTTTCGCCAAAAATGAAACCCAAATCGTTCCGCAACCCCCGTATTCACACCTTGCGTCTTCTGGCTATTCCCTACACCCAAAAGACCACACCGGGGACACCGTTTTGAGTCGATTGAAGAGATTCAACGTGAATCGCCGTGCGCTTTGAATACCATCCCTACCGATGACTTTTTAGCATGCATTAAGTATTGGAAAAAAAGTTGTCGTAAGTGCATTGTGTCCGGAGGGGATTACTTTGAAGGTGAAGAAATAAATTTTGAAAAAAAAATTGTCTTACTTTTTGGGCGCAGTAGTAAGTTCGTTGTTCTGTAAATGTTTGATGTGGTATTTTATGCTTTAACTGAATTAATTTTTGCATTAACTGGAATAGCGACTAAGCTGATTTGATGCTCCATTTTGCTTAGAACTTTAAAACACTTGAACTGGTAACTTTAAAGTCAAATGCTTTTACAATGGAAAGATAATGAATTTATTTTCATAGACGAAATATCAATGGTACTATATGAAATATTGTGTATGAATGATTTAAGACTAAAGTAATTAAAAATTGTGGTGACTTTTTTTTTTTTTTTTTGAAGATATAAATGATGCCACTACTAGTGGTCAAAGGAAATCAAGGGTTCTCATTGCTTAACATCACTAATGCATTTATGATTATTCTTATTTCAAAGTAAAATTAACGGATAATCTATTACAAAAAAGATGGCCAAATTTCTTTGATGTTCTGATAACTTTAAGGATAGGAAACATATTTCTGAGTTAAATATAGTGAATTCTCCGATAAAAGGAGGAAGTAGTGGTAGGAGGTAGTGAATTCTCCGATAAAAAACAAATGATCGATTATTTTTGTTTAATTAACTGAAACATTTTAAGAGTAAAGAAATAAAAATAAATAAAATGAAAGCTCAAAATTAGTTGTGGATGTTACACAAAATACTAACCATATAAATTTAGATGATATCTTACCAGTTTATATTAATAAAACCACAAGAAAATCAAAAAACATTTTATAAGAGCCAAAACGATCGAGTATAACAGGTGGGCTGAACAGTTCGTAGGCTGACACATAGATGGCGCTAATAGTATTAAATCCATATGAATTTTAGTTAGCCCTATCCTTCAAAAGACACGTGTATAAATTTGACAGCTGTTGCACTTCTAGTATGTGAGTTATAGCATTTTTAGTGTTCATCACGTGCAGTCCACTCGGCTGACTGTCGATTGGTCTCCTGTGTGTAATGATGGAGCCATGTTTCATCCATTGTCACATATCGACGCAAAAATTCGGGTTTATTACGATTGAACAGCTCCAAACACTGCTTAGAATCGTCAATTCGTTGTCGATTGTGAACTCGCGCGGCACCCACTTTGAACAGAGCTTTCGCATATCCAAATATTCATTCACGATATGTCCAACACGTTCCTTTGATATCTTTAGGGTCTCGGCTATCTCAATCAACTTCACTTTACGGTTATCAGAAATTATTTTGTGGACCTTTTTGATGTTTTCGTCAGTAACAGCCTCTTTGGGGCGTGCATCGTCCTCGGTGCTCATTTCGCCTCGTTTAAATTTAGCAAACCACTTCTCTAGGGTTGATTTTTCTGGTTCAAAGTCCGAATAATGCTTATCAAGCCAAGCCTTGGCTTCAATAGTATTTTTTTTTTCACCAAAAAGCAATGCTTTAATTAACGCACGAAATTCCTTTTTATCCATTTTTTCAAACTAGCAAAAGTTGCTTCATTAAAAATGCTATAACTCACATACTAATAATTGCAACAGCTGTTAAATTTATGCACGTGTCTGTTGAAGGTTAGGGCTAACTAAAAATCATATGGATTTAATATTAGTAGCGCCATCTATGTGTCAGCCTATGATCTTTTCAGCCCGCTTATTATAACGGCTTCAAGAAGAGAGCCACTTTCAGGTTCATGGGAACACTTTAATTTTTATTTACAAGCATTAAATATATATACGGAATTCTATTTACACAGAAAGGAAAATTAAGATATAATTTAGATACACAAGAACAGTTCACTCCAAGGATAGAGATTTTCAGAGTTCTCGAGTCTACGTCGAATCTCAAAACATGTGATTTGGGGCAGAACTTAATTATCACATGGCGTGATACACGAAACCGTAAGGGGCTCACTTTGAAAACAGGCAGAAACTCCGGCCTATTCAATCACCTCAGAGAAAAAGACAACACTTCTTATCGATTGGTCGCAGAACTCTTCAAAAATCTCCCTTTAAGAAAATCCGTCAAGAGGAGGGGTCAGCTTCCCTCACTTGTCATTGAGTAGACATTTTCTCAGCCCATCATCAAACACCAATCACGATGCAACAACTCATGGTATAGTCCACATTCCATCTGTAATTGTTTCGACCTGTGAAGGTAGCACAGACAATCGCTAATTTCATGAGGTATCATTATCCATGACACTGAATATCTGCTATCAGAATTGAGTGGCAAGTTGTTCTTATTAGTACAAAACACTAATTGCATGTAATAGAACTACCCTCAACACTGCTTATCCGCTGTTAAACTTGTGCGACAGGTTATTATTATGTACTTGTCAAAGAATATAAATTCCTCTCTCCTAGGAAAGAAATGTCACAACTCTTCCCATGGGAAAAATGGTAGAATACATAAGATACACTTTAGATGATTTTATCAGTGATTTATCTTAAAAAGATATTCCCAGTAATTAAAGCTTATGTTGCGCTTAGAAGAATAAAAAAGCTGAAAGGATTTAAATTAGAGGAACTGGATAACACAAAACTAACTGAGAAAAATCCATGCCCAACAATTATTTCCAAACTTATTTGTTCTAACACCCTCTCCCTGGAAATGTAGCTTCTTTAAGCCGGAAAATAGAAAAATATAGTAACTATGTGTTGTTTTTTTGCAAATCTATATATTTCCCTAAATTAAAAACATAATAAGTAAAGATGTCGTAAATAAGACACCTTGAAGTTTGAATTTATAAAGTAATTCATAAAAATCAATTATAGTAACATTCACATTACATACAGAAAATTAAGATAATGAAGGATGATATAAAAATAAATTAATTTAAAAAAACACGCTTTTAGAGTTAAACTAAAAAGTAAAAAATAAATTAATAGTTTAAAAAAACTAAAATACACGCTTTTAGAGTTAATCAAACTAAATAGAAGAAAAGAATTGTTAGCATAAGAATAAAATGACTGACGAGAAAATGAATGTCACTATTCTAAAAGCGTGGGGTGCTCGATATTAATCGTTATAATGTTTCACTAGTTTCATTCCGAAATGCAGAGTTAGTTTAAAAATGTCATACAAAGTACACCAGGCTTTTAGAACAGTGGCATTCATTTTCTCGTCAGTCATTTTATTCTTATGTTAACAATTATTTTTTTCTTTTTATTTTGATTAACTCTAAAAGCGTGTTTTTTAGTGTTTTTAAACTATAATATTTAAATGAGGCCCCGGTACGGAGTACCGGAACTACAGTTCTTACAATAATTTAATTGTGAGTAAAACAAAGGCTAAATGCGAATATGTCGAGCCAGCCAGGATTCGCACGGGAAATCTCCTGATCCGTAGTCAGGCGCGTTATCCGTTGTGCCGCTGTCCCACGTTGGTTTGAATGTCTTTACTGAATACTTTCATTCTACATGGGTTAAATTGCTCTTCATAAGTTAAAATAAAATCACTCATCCTGGCGATCCTAATCATGATAAAATAATAAACTTATCAAAATATTTTAGTTTCGTCGGTCCTTGATAAGTCTACAACGTTTAAATTAAATCTGATCGCTTAAAGTAGGTCAAAATCGAGCATAAAGAGTCAGTTACAAACAAGCAAACATACAGGTGAAACTAATAAAAGCGTATTGAAAAGATTAAAGAATTTGTCAAAATCTGTAAAGACTAATTTCGGCACCTTCATATTTAGTTAATTTGATAATTAGAGGATCGTCTTTGGACCCAGCGGTAAATTGTGCAACTGGTGGGAAGCAGGGTTTTGGTTTGAAAATGGTAGCGGTGTACGCTGCGTTTCTTTTTATTAAATTCCTTCTATTAGCTCACACTCTCCCTACATATATATCTTGTTCAAATTTTTAATCTTTCACTTATTATTCTTAATTTTTTACGTTTGAAATTTGAAATGATCATGTTTGAGCATTCTTGTTAATGTGTTCTATATTTTTTAATTTTACATGATTAAAAAGTTCTTAATTAAATCGAGCCAAAGAGTCAGTTGCAAACAAACAGGTGAAACTAATAAAAGCGTATTAATAAAAATCACAAATACCATTAGAAATTATCCTAATGCGAAAGATGAACCAGATCCGCTGATATTAATGAATTAATCTTGAGCTTAATTTTTGTCAGTAGTATTCTTGAAATTTTCGCTATTTGCAGTTGGGATTGTTATTTATATATAGACTTCGGTATCCAAAAATAAAGACCAACTTTCAATTTAAAATTCCCGGGGCTTATGGAATTTCAATTTTTTTTTTTTTTTTTTTTTTCTTTTCTTTTTTAGGTTGCTGGCACTGTCCTTGACATCTATGGGAAATTTGACGTCAAAATATTTATTAGTGTTTGAGTTACGCTTGGCTTTGCGAGACGCTAAAATTGATTCCGGCAGTTTTGAATCAATTGAGCAAAGAACTTGCATTTAATTTTGTTTGCGGAAACGTATAGAATGTTGCAGAAGACATTCTGTGAGCATTTCTATATCAAAGTAATGTTTAGAAGTGGTATAACCAGTTCAAAGCAGGCAGAGAACGCGTTGATGACGAAGAGCCCTCAGGTCGACCATCAATCTCAACCGACGAAGCTCAGGTCCAAAAAATTAAAGATTTGGTGCTTGCAAATCTTCGATTTACAATTAGAGACCTTGCTGATGATGTTGGAATTTCAAAAGGATCGGTCCATTCCATTTTGGGCCTCAAACGCATCAAATCTCGATTGGTACCGAAAACACTGAATGCGTCAGATCACACTGTATTGATTCTTCGTGACTTTTTCGCCCAACATGAAACCCATATCTTTTCACAACTACCGTATTCACACCGTGCGACTTTTGGCTATTCCCTAAACTCAAAATACCACTCAAGGGACACCGTTTTGAGGCGATTGAAGAGAATCACCGTGAATCGCCGCGCGCTTTGAAGGCCATCCCGGCCGATGACTTTTTAGCATGCTTGGAGGATTGGAAAAAAAAGTTGGCACAAATACATTGTATCCGGAGGGGATTACTGTGAAGGCGATGAAATAAATTTGGAAGAATAAATAAAGAGTTTTTGAAAAAAAATATATATTTGATCTTACTTTTTGGGCACAGTAGTATCCTAACAACCATTTGCTCGAATTTGACCGCAGACAACCAATATTGGGTTATAACCAATAATTAGTTTCTTGTATTAATGAGAACAACCTGTCACTCAAATAGCAGATATTCGGTATCATGTATAAAGAGACTCAGGAAATTAGCAAATGTCTGTTTGTTTCGACCTTCATAGGTCGAAACAATTACAGTTGGAATATGAACTACACCTTGAGTTGTTCCGTCGTGATTGGTGATAGACCATGAGCTGAGAAATGTCTACTCTAATGAGAAGTGAAGGAAGCTAACCTCCCCTCTTGACGGATTGTGTGAAAATGAGGTATTTGGTGAAGAGAGAATTCTATGACGAATCGACCAGAAGTGTGTGTGTGTGTGTGTGTGCGCGCGCGTGCGTGTGTGTTTTCCCTGAAATGACTGAATAGGCTGGAGTCTCCGTCTATTTTTGGCAGGGAATTCCTGGTGGTTTCGTGTATCACGTCGTTTGATAATTAAGGTCTGCCGCAGTCAGAGTGCATTAGATTCGTCATAGACTCGAGAACTCTTAAAATCTCCGAATTTGGAGTAAACTGCACTTGTGATAAAATTGTTATTTTTAAAATTTTCTATGTATAATTATCAAATTATTAATCAGTTCACTATTTGTATGATATATAGTGCTAGTAAATAAAAAATTAAAGTGTTCCCATGAACCTAAAACTGGTCCTCTTCTTGACGCTTTTCTAAGTCTAATATAGATCGAGATGTTACAGTAGAGCAAAAAAAAATGTACTTAGATCCCGCATTTAAGCTAACTCATTTACAAAAGTGGGCCAACTCCGTCCCTCCGAATGGTTCTATCCGGCCCGAGGATAGAATTTTAATTTGACAGTCCGAGGCAAATTAAAAGAAATATATATTATATATCCATCTCCTTTTCTACTTTCATTAAATATTATTTTTAGAAATCATTATCGAAAGTAAGTTTCCCAAATTTAATATCTCACGCCCAGAAAATCAGTGCCATGTTTGCTTTGTCTTATATATGTCAGCAAGTGTTTTCAACTATGAACCTTAGAAAGAATTATTTCAGAAGTAGACTGACAGATGAGCATTTAGCCTCGTTCCTTAGAATCAGTACATCTCACTTTGAACCTCAATATAAGGAACTTTTAAAAACGAAATCGCAATTTCATTGATCTCATTAACATATTTAAATTGTAACACTTGTAAATTTTTGAAAAATTTATGTTGGCCAGCCAAACTTTTTTCTTTTCGATTTTTGGCCCGCGACCGAAAAAATTTGCCCATCCCTGGTTTAAGTAATATATTCTGAGACAGTTGGCTTTCTATGTAACCTTCTACTACCAGGAAATGAATATAGATATGAAATATACAATACTAGAATAAAAATTTGTAACTTTAAATAGTAACTTTTTCTATCAATATGAAGCTAAATCACGCTTCTTGTCTTATCAAAACCTGAAGAATTTTTTTTTTTTTAAAGCCGATCATACAGTTTAAGTAATATATTCCGATTCGTAATATTTCTAGAATATATTCTTATTCTAGATGCTTTCTATGCCATCTTGCACTACAAGGAAATGCGGTTGGTTATCTCTATAAAATCCCGTGATATTTTTTCCTTAGTCACAAATTTAACATAATTACTAATTTCAAAACCACTATCATGCTATAAGCAAAAAAAAAAAAAAAAGTATTACAAAATACATGCTATCAAAATCAGACAAAAAGAAAGAACCTAAGATCCTGTTGAGCTAATAATAGCTTGATATTAGCATAGAAATTGCTCGATCACATTTAAAGAAGCTAAAAATACTTTTCAAGGTTAAGCGCATCATATTTTTAGAAGGACATCTTCTATTTTTATCGATATCCAGGGTTGGGTAAATTTTTTTTTTTGTAATTATTCTGTTATATAAGATTCCTTGACTTGATAGTAATGGTATCAAATGACCCAAAAAGTTAACTTGAAGGTCATATAATTTTAAACGATTCAAAATGAGGTATATGAAAAGGAAAATAGATATTAATTATGATGGTCCCAAGTTATGTAACAATTATTTATTGAATTTTATGTTACACATCGGGAAACATCTTAGAATTCAATAAAAAAATTCTTACATAACTTGGGTCCATCATAATTTGCCCTATTTCCACGTTTTACATTGGCACCTAACGTGGGGCCAATGGGAAATGGGGAAAAAGGATTAATTTTGATGAGTTCAAGTTATGTAAATTTAATTTTAAGTTATATTCGGACAAACATCAAAAGTCAATGACAAAAAAAGTGTGACATTCAATCTCACAAAGAGAGTCGTTGGCCATTACTAAGGAATTTTTTTATTTATTTGCTCAGTATATAGCGGGCGCTGCTGATGAGCTGCAGTACGAAATCAGTGGTTACAGGTTATAATAATTGGCACAAGTTGACAATTTAATAAAAAAAAAAACTATTTTTTTAATTAATTCTTTATTTAGAAAAGCGTGGACATTATTTTTAAAAGATTTGAACTCTTTCTAAAAAAATAGGAGAGCATTTTGTATAAAAAAAAGTATTGCAATCTGCTCTTGATAAACTTTTTTTTTTTTTTTTTTTTTGTATTTCATATAGACATATATGTGACAGAAGTTAGTGATAGACAGAAGATAGTGATATACAGGTTATAGACAGAAGATTTTATTTTGTTATAATGCAGCTGGCAAACACTTAGACAATTATCTTCGATGCCGTAAGGCAAACGCTGCACCGGCATTACTCACTTAGCACTAAACAGGAAGTGCGTGTAGCTTGAAGATAAGCAACGGACGCGGAGTAACAACACCCCCTCAACGCTCTACGATCCTGTTAGACCGGGACCTACTGTTTAAAGGGGATTCCGAACCACTAGAAACATCCACGGCACCGAGCGTCAGAGCGATAGTCACTCGACCATCAGGGCCATTTATTAATATTAATTTTTAATAAGGTTATCTGATAGCAGATAAATAAATAGCGATCTGTAACACATAAATAATAATAATTTTCAAATATGTTTCCTTTGAAATTAAAAATATTTTTATTTGCACTCTGAATTTTGAATTTATGTATTATATATTTTTTTATTTACTTACGCATAACTTTCGATATGCGCATGTACAGTCACGAATTGTAAGTCAGTTTCTTAATGTACTTCTGTATGTTTTTAACAATCTTTGACTAAAATATCAAGTAGTAAAGAATAATACGATTTTTAGCTGCTAATGTAACAAAACACTACTCGTAGGCAAATGGTACGTAGAAGAACTCAGGTTCAAATTGACTGCCAGTGTGAGTTACGGTCACAGCTTTCAGAAACGAAGGTGAATGTGATAGTGTGAATAAGTGTCTCTCATCAATGGTTAAGCTGCCTGATGGTAGTTTCCGATTCAATCCCTTCAACAATGAAATTCTGGCAGTTGTCCTTTAAAAGTATTCTCTTCCTAAATGGAGCACGGGATCTAACAATGTACAACAAAGGCAGGCGTAATAAATAATAGATATACAAGTCAGCAGTAACTGATAGGTGGTTGAAGCTCTGCCTGGAACTCTTTACTCGACTCTGCACACTCCCATTTCTCTTTCTCCCTCTCCCATCAACGTTTCTAAAGTCGAACGGGCGAAAACAATATGCAAAGTCTAACGTAACGGTCAACCAGTCCTTCAAAAGGAGGATCTACCAAGCTTGAACTCTTCCAGGATGGCTATATTTTGTTTCGGAAAAAACATGGTGGATTATTACTGAACATTTACAGTTTACCTTTTGCCAAAATGCTGTGTGAATGTGGATTACGTAAATTTTCGTTTATCGCCATAGCTAACTTCGTGCCATTAGTTACCATTGCTTCCATCTGTTATGAAATCGAGGTTTGATGAGGAAATTTCAATATGCTGTCGAATATAAAGACTGTTTAACATTGCTCATCAGAGAGATTGTTACAGACAAAATGAATTCGGCAATGAATAGGTTCTTTTAGTATAAATATGGTGCAATTCGCGCAACACATTTTGGAAACTAAATTATGGCATGAAAGAAGAAAAGTTGTAAAAAATAATTTAAAATCAATTTACAATTACAATTTACCTTTGCTAAAAAGCTGGGGGAATGTGGATTACGTAAATTTTGGCCATCAGTGTTTAGTGCCATTAGTTACCATAGCTTCCATCTGTTATGAACGAGCTTTGGAGAAAAAATTTTACTATGCTGTCGAATTTAAAGGCCGTTTATCATTGCTCATCAGACAGATTGTTAAAGGCATAATGCATTTGGCAATGAATAGGTTCTTTTGAGTATAAACAGGATTCAACTCGGGCAGCACATTTTGTAAACTCAATTATGAATTCTGAAAGCAGTAAAGTTGTAAAAAGTAATTTAAATTCTTGAGCCAAAAAATGAATTGTAGAAATGTAAAAAGCCATTTAAAATGTAATGTAGCTGTTAAATAAACATTTCTGTGTTAAAATATATTATCCATTATAAAATATTATCCATTAAATATTAGTCGGTCAGGTAAACAATTTATTTAATTGTGTACCCTATTTTACTGCCTAAAATCAGACTGCTGCTCTACCTATACCAGTAGTGTCGAATATACAAAGTGATTGTAATTAAAGTCCCACTTTCAAAATGCTATAAAAAAAGAACCACTCGTCACAATGAGTTCAAATTTGAACTGAAGATACTTGAAGAAAATCAAAAAAAATTTCAAAAAAAAATCCCACCGATTTTTCCCATCCAGTTTGGTATATATGACCTTGTCGTGGTGGATAGGCTTTTCACTAACAGTGTCACAACCATTGAATGACTTGGAAGTCATTTTTTTCCGTCAAAAAACCGAAACGATCAAGCATATTGATCCCTACAGTTGGTTTAATGTGCAACTCATGCCAAATACGTTGTAATTTTGATTCAAAATAACACTGGCAGCCGAATTCACTTTCTTTATGCCGCTTGCAGCGCCATCTATTAGTGCATTTCAGAATTATTATTTTTTTGATGAAATATCGTTTCCTCGTTCTTCTAGTATCTTCTGTTGAAATTTGAACTCATTGTGACGAGTGGTTCTTTTTTTTACAGCATTTTGAAAGTGGAACTTCACTTATAATCAGCCTGTATACATATTTTTTTCCTAAATCGATTCTTATTTGATATATTATTTAGACCAATAATATGTTTGCGAATAATGGTATGTTTGCCATATTACATTCTTTAAAATTGAACTCTAAACACCTATATTTTAATTAAGGCTACCCTGCATAACGGACATTTTTTTTTTCTTTCTAATGCGGCTGGCAAACACTTAGACAGCATGGTCTTGGATGCCTTAAGGCAAGCGCTGCACAGACGCACGGACGCGGAGTAACAATGCCCCCGCAACGCTCTACGATGCTATTAGACCGGGACCTACGGTTTAAAGTGGATTCCGAACCACTACAAACATCCATGGCACCGCCGTGACTCGAACCCGCAACCTGCGGTACCGAGCGCCAGAGCGCTAGCCACTCGGCCGTTCAGGCCCTGCATAACGGAAAATAGAAGTTTTAATAAAATGAATCAAAATTTTTATCGATATTATTATTAATATGGTAGTTATTAAAATAATCAAAAATATTATAGTTATTTTAAAATATAAACTAATACCTCAGTCCTATGGTATTTCTAATGTTTTTATGCTACCCATATAAAGAGTTTAAAAGGAATTGTTAAAGATTGGGGGTTAGTTAAGTTACCAGTATAAAGTTTATACAACAATTAACAATTGCACAATATTT
This sequence comes from Caerostris darwini, assembly GCA_021605075.1. Classification (NCBI taxonomy): domain Eukaryota; kingdom Metazoa; phylum Arthropoda; class Arachnida; order Araneae; family Araneidae; genus Caerostris; species Caerostris darwini. Next base: position 351,896 of record BPLQ01004400.1, read on the forward strand.
ATAAGCAATTTTTATACACTCTAACGTAAAATTAGCGGCCTGTTGACCAATTGGCTAGAGCTCTGGCCTTTGGTAAAAAAGGTTAAAGGTTCGAATCGTTGCGGTGGCATGGATGTTTGTGAGTGGTTCGGAATTCACGTTAAACTGTAGGTCGCGGGCTAATTAGCCTAAAGTGTGTACAAGATGACCGTAGAGCGACAAACCAAACTAACGTAAAATTAAATCCTAAGTAGGTTGAATTTAAGAAAATATTTTGCTTTTTTTTAGTTGTAATTTAATAATTTTTATCACATTTAACTTTGCATTTAAATATAGTGTCAGGTAGGAAAGATTTAGAATGTAATCTTTTAATATCAAACCTAGAATTCGACCAGTTTTGAATATATTTTTTAATAAACTGAGTTTTTTGGTACCTTTATATTAAGTCATTTAAATACTTAATTATATGTAAGACCTATTTGTCATTATGTCTTAATACAGTCTTAAATACAAAATGTCTTAAGCACAATTATGACAAATGAGAAAAAAAAAAAACTTTACTGCGAAATCGATACCTCACACAAATAAAAGCATAAAATTGAAGTATGCATTATGAAACCTTCTTCAACTCATCTTTAGAAAAAAAAAATCTTTACGTTTACTGTCAGAAGGTCATCTTTTCATGCTTACTTGGTAAACTCATTGCGGATTCTTCATCGATTTTTTCTTCTAATAAACGTGAAAGGTTGTACGTGACAAATATTCTTGTTTTTCTCACTACCTTGAGATGTTTTCTTTTCTCCTCTTTTACTTTCTTCTCTTTTTTTACCCCTCCTTTGATTGAGCGGCCATTTCATAAATAATTTTTTTGGTGGCAGTTAATCACTCAATTCTTTGGGAAGTAAAATCAATATCTGGCAAATAAGTTTTTTTCCCCAATACTTTCGTGTCGCTGACATTTAAGACATGCATCAAAACACTATGCGTGGAAACCATAATTTGTTAGAAAATGTTTATTTAGCATGCGTAAATATTTTATTGTTGTGTATTGATCAACTAGCGCTCTGGCTCTAGATGCCACTGGCTTCTGGTTCGAGTCCCCGCGGTGTCGTGGATGTTTTTAATGGTTTTGAACCCATTTTAAACAGTATGTCCCGGTCTAATATGACTATTATTACTACACCACATCACATCACTGTGCCGAGATCTGAGTTGTTCCCTATAAGGTTGGGAATGATGTGGGTGAGAAAAGTCTGACGGGGCTCCGTGATTTTCTTACAGCCGTATTAGATCGGGAGCTAAGGCATAAAGTGGATTCCGAACCATTACAAGCATCCATGGCACCTCCGGGCTCTAACCCGAAACCTGTGGCATCGAGTTCCAGACCGGATTGCCAGACTTAAGTGAATGGATTAACTGTTGTGCTTTGTTTCTATCTTGTTCTTTGTATTTATTTTTTCTGATATCTGTTGTCCTGTAAAATTGCCATTGGAAAAAAAGTTTTTGATTTGAATTCGTACTAACAAAGCGTAAAAGAGTTTTATTTATCGCATTTTTTTTATATGTATGCCTAAATATTAGAGAGTTTTTGCATACCGTACGTTAGTTACCGTAGGACGTCCGTTAGCTTTTTCTCCCTAGCGCGCATGCTCAGTTTCCTATGAGCATGCGCGCTAGGGAGAAAAAGCTAACGGACGTCCTACGGTAACTAACGTACGGTATGCAAAAACTCTCTATTTTTGTTCACAAATACGTATGGATTCAAACAGGCTTGCTCGTTTCAATGTATTATTTAACAACAAACATATCTGCTTTGTTTTTACCATTTTAAAATGTAAAATGCATTTTACCAATAATAATGTGAAGTCCAAAAAAAATTACGTAGATCCCGCATGATGCAACTCATTTATAATTCATGGCACCGCCGGGATCCGAACCCTATGGAACCGAGGGCCAGAGCACTAGATACTCGGTCATTCAAGTCCCGGTCTAATACACTCATGTCCATAAATTAAGGATAATTACGAATCACACAGAAATTGAACTCTAAAATAAAAATTTCACCTGTAGAATTATCACACACATCTTGAAGAAGAATATGCAAATGACAGGAAACCACCAGATGATGCGGATAGTACGTCACAATGACGAGAGTGTATATATAAGGAATGGTGGCATCGTCCGGGAGACATACTCCATATTAACCATCATACTAACCATGTTATACTGTTTTTTGTAAATAGGTTCTTTTTTCAAATTTGCTCCAGGGAGTAAAAATCGCAATTTTTATTAATTATGTCAAACATATAGCATCTTTTTTGCTCTTTACCTTTTGTTTAATAAATAGACTTTACAAATAAGTCAAATTTGTTTTGCTTCTGTCTCTTTCTTTGCCTGAACTTCATTATCCTTAATTTATGGACATGAGTGTATAACTGTAGAACGTTGGGCTGACAACTCTACCCGTTTAAAAAACATGTGTTTCAGAAAACACATATCATGTTTCATACCAGTAAGCAGACAGTCTTGGCCCACCATGGGGCTGTTGCGCCATTGAAGAAGTGTAAATCAACTGATTCTGAAGTTGTTATGCGTTTAAAAATTTCATATATTGTGTACTCAGCGTCCTTGGTGAATAGTTCATTAGTTTTTCGTACAAAGGAAGGTCGAATTGAAATCCGACAAGGCAGTTGAATCTGTGTCTATTCCGAGGATGTGTTCGATAAATCTTAGAGTCAGAGTCCTTTTATTTGGGGGTGAGGGGTCAAGGAATAAAGAAGAAGGGTATGAACCAAAAGATGTCACCATTAGAGATATTCAGTTCAAACTGTGATGATGAAGTGAGAGGGGAGTGCATCAGGTCTCCGAGGTATCCCTTGATAACACTGAATATACTATATCTGCCTTTTTAGTCACGAATGTCCTCAAGGCAATGTCCCACGAAAACAATAATATATTTAATATAATATTATCAGATTAAATTTATTGTATTAATATTATCAAATAAAAAAATTTTAAAATTTTCATTGTGTACAATAATTTTTTTTTATTGCATACAATTTCTTAATACTTTCCAAATTTAAATGTAAATTTATCAACATAAAGCTTTTAAACGAGCTCATTTTATTCACCCTTTTATAATACGTAACACCCCATCGTTAATACTTGGAGATTGATTTAGTTTGTCGCTCTACTGTCATTTTGTGCACACTTTAGGCCAATGAGACCGAGACCTACAGTCGTGGTCTCCGAACGTGGATTCCGAACCCCTAACAAACATCCTTGCCACCGCCAGGATTCAAACCTGAAGCCTGGCGTTGGCAAGGATGCGAGAACGCTAGCCTATTGGTCATCATACCGCTATATTACATGGAGAAGTAGTATTGCCTTAAAGTGATGTTTTAGATGCGTTGCATTTTCTTGTTGATGCTAATAGGAAGAAACCTGGATTATTTCAACTATACTTTGCAATACGGACAATAGCGACAAAGTCTAGAGTTTATCAAAGCAATGGTTATAGAACTCACCATCAACAACAATTAAACCTGTTCCTCCTCTATGCTTACAAGTGTTCATTTTGAATACATGTGCATTAACTAATTAAATCCCTGGCACTATAGTCCATGGCTGTCAAACTGCTGGTAGATTCCGAGATAAGAAATGTTTTCTTTTTATTGGGTAGGGTTGCCAGCCTTACGCTCTACAGTTATATTAGATCAGGACCTACGGATTAAAGTAGATTCCGAACCATTATAAACATCCGTGGCACCTCTAGGACACGAACCCAAAACCTGTGACACCGAGTACCAGACACTCGGCCATGAGGCTCAAATATATGTATATATGGTTTTAATTTTTTGAAGTAAAAACAAAATGAAAATAAATTGCTACAATATATTTAACTGAATGGCTTTTACACGATATTGTAATTAATGTAATTAATGTAGTAAGTTCATTAAAAATGCGTTTACAAATCAGTTTTACAACAAATTATGCTATTTCAAACGAATTTTTGAAGATTTTTATACTTCTCAAAAGCCACTAAATATAAAAGAACAAATGTGAATATAGTGTATTTTGTGAAAAAGGACAATTCATATTATTATGGAATATTTGTTACATTGTAATAAGTCATTTTATAAGATAATTTTTTAATTTTATAAAAATATCAGTTTTATGAATATTAATCCTAAAAATTATTCACATTTTTTTTTTTTTTTTTTTTTTTTTTATTAATTTAAAAAAATTTTTTAAACTAGACCAAAATAATTTTTATCTCAAATTTAACAAATTGTATTACAAAATAAATTTCAGACAGTTAAAATCTTAACTTTTATAACAAAAAAAAAATTATTAAATAAAAAAAAAATAATAATAATAAAAATAAATTTTAAATATAAATTTTTAAATATTTTTTTATAAAAAAAAAATAATAATAATAATGGTTTTTTTCGCTTGAGATAAATAATGTATGTCAGATTTAAAAAAAAAAACCCTAATCTCATATTAAACAGCGCCATCTATCGCCACCATCGCTCATTTTCATAAAACCAATTTAGCATGATTCTGGATATCAAATAATTTCCGCCAGTTGCTTAGTAATCTTTTCATGCAGACATCTCTTAAAAATTAATATCCAATTATCGTCATTTTACTGGTTTATTCTGCTTTTTATTTTAATTATACAGTGTGTCGATGTTGGCCTTGAATGTAATAGGTATTCTTTTTTCAAAAGCGGCATTCCATTCAAGATTTTCCTCGCCAGTTCCCTCCCTTCGTGAAATTTAAGAAAATTTTATTAATTAATTCAAGATCGCTTTCAGACGATTCCATTGTTCTATGCAAATAATCAAGCTAAAATATAATTCGTTTTATTATTTTGTGTATTCAGTGATTCTTTTTTTTTAAATATCAGAAAAATGTATTCTGAATTATATGCAAACAATGCTCAAAAAGAAGAATTTCTTTTGGCTTGTGTGAAGCTATCATTTCATATTTTAAATAAAAAAAAAATTTTTAATTTTTGTTTTCTGTCACATACACATTCGAAAAGTTCATTCCAGTTCATGTTCCTGTTCATGTTCATATATGATATATATACAGGATGATTATAATTAAAGTCCCTCTTTCAAAATGCTGTAAAAAAAAAAAAAAAAAAAAAAAAGAAACACACGTCACAGTGAGTTCAAATTTGAACTGAAGATACTTGAAGAAGGGGGAAACGGAACGGCATCCAAAAGAGTTCCAAAGTGTGTTTACAGGTGGCGCTTTTAGCGGCATAAATAAAGTGAATTCGGTTGTCAGCGATATTTTGAATAGAAATTACAACGTAATTAGCATGAGTTGCACATTAAACCAACTGTAGTGTTCAATGTGCTTGATTGTTTCGGACTTCAAGTCATTCAACAGTTGTGACACTGTTAGTGGAAAGCCCATCCACCACGACAAAGTCATACCAAACAGGATGGGAAAAATCGGTGGAACTTTTATGCCATACCATCCGTTCTTCGAGTATCTTCAGTTCAAATTTGAACTCATTGTGACGAGTGGTTCCTAATTTACAGCATTTTGAAAATGGGACTTTAATTATAATCATCATGTACATACATATACATATGTTCTTATATGACAAAAATAATTATTTATATTATGTGTAGACTTTTTGTCCAGAATTATTTTTTTAGCTTACATATATCCCTGAATGTATAATTAATTTTATTTTGAATTAAATTGAATGATACATTGATTAAATGATACAGAAATTTTACAAATGTATAAAATTATGATCACTACATTCTTTTGAGAAAAAAAAACCGATAGAATAATAAGCAGAAACTATTTTTTCTGAAATTTTAGTGTGCAGGTCGGGCAACCAGATTGTAACTGGGTGGGGTTGGGTTGAAATACTTGAAGCGCAGGTTGGAGAATTCACAACTTTATTGACACACGCAGAAAGCATCACACGCATGCAATTAGAGACATATAATATTTAAAACAATTGAAGATAGATTAATTATAGATTTGTGGAAGGACTCCACTTGAAATGTGATATTGATATGAAAATAACCCTTTGTGGTAAATAAAGTTATTGTTACAATCTGATTGCTCAATCTGTACACTACAACTTATTATCTTCAAACAAAACCATATGTAATAATCAATTTCACGAAAATTCATAAATTTTTAATTTTTTTCATTTAATCTTGTTAACATTTTATTTATATTCATCGTGGTTTTTTCAAATTTTAATTTAACAAACTTTAACTAGAGTTAGAATAAAAATTATAATTTTTTTTAAATAAATCAATTATTTTATCATTCCCTATCTTAGATTTATAATTTAAGTAGGAAATTAATTAATTTGTGGTCAGAGTTAATATATATTTCCGATAACCAGTATTAAAGATCTAAATTCAAATTTTAACGTAATATATTTGCAGTGTTTTGAAACACCATACGTTAAAATAACAATAACAAAAATTTCAGATATTCTAATTTAGATATGGTAATTCAAAAGCCTGCAAAAACTGAAACTAAATCAATTTTAAAGCCTATGGTTTATCGATTTTTATCTTAACTATGTCACTCGAATGTTAGTCTGTAATTTATAAAATACATGTTCCCGTGTTAGATATTTTGTCACTTTTATGATTCTGGAATGATTTATGATACTTCATGCTTCTTCATTTTTATGATCATGTTGTAGGAATAATCGTAATTCCTACACCATAATTCGTGAATATAGCATTATCTTTTAATGTCTTGCAGACTTGCTTTAATATAAAAAAATTCAATGTAAACGAAACGGAAATTACATAAATTCTCTGATATGTGTCAGGTTTTCTGCCAGTGGTCTATATTTTATCGTATATAAAAATAAAAACATTAAATAATTACTTTAGAGCAAAAGAGTAAATTAAAGGATTTTTTTTTGTTTTAATTTAAATTTTTTTAATTTCAAATTGTCTTTCTGTATCTATTCCAAAATTCATAGAATATTTCAGTCATAAAGATAAGCATTGCTCTTTTTTTTCAGATAAAAAAAAATTCAGTAATAATATATGTTTTTCTTTCAACAAAAAACTTACTTAGTATAGGAAAGGATTGCTAATGATGATTGTTTATTCTAAACCCCATATAAAGAAAGCAAAGAATGAAAATGATGTAATAAAGATTTATCACTGCGTGACTGTTAATGATTTTTCAAATTTTGAAAATCAACAACTTTTGAATCGTTGCCTTAACTTTTGAATATTTTTTTGCCTTAAAACTGCATAAGTAAGTTAAATTACGAAAGACATGTTTGTTCCTCCATACAAAAACTCGGGATGAATGAATGAAAAGTATATCAAAGCAGACAAGTACGCTTAAAACCCATAGAAAATGAAATAAAAAATTAAATAGTTTTCAACCCTTCAACCAACAAATAAACCGATAATATATATATATATACACTGAAGTGATAAAAGTCATGGGATAGCAATATGCACATTTTCAGATGGCAGTAGCATCGCGTAGAACAGGTATAAATGCGCAGTGCTTTCATTTCTGTTCAAGTTATTCATGTGAAGAGGTTTTGACGTGATGATGACCGCACGACGGGAATTAACAGACTTTGAATGCGGAATGTTAGTTGGAGCTAGACGCATGGGTCATGCCATTTCGGAAATCGTTAGGGAATTCAACATTCCCAGATCTACTGTGTCAAGAGTGTGCCGAGAGTATGAAATTTCAGGCATAACATCCCACCATGGACAGCGCAGTGGTCGACCGCCTGCACTTAACGACCGAGACCGGCGACGTCTGCAAAGAGTCGTAAATTCTAACAGACAAGCAACACTGCGTCAAATAACCGCAGAAATCAATGTGGGACGTACAAGGGACTTGTCTGTTAGAACTGTGCGGAGAAATTTGGCTTTCTTGGGCTTTTCCAGCAGAAGACCGACTCGAGTGCCTTTACTGACAGAACGACATCGCTTGCAGCGACTCTCGTGGGCACGTGAGCATATCGGTTGGTCCCTAGATGAATGGAAAACCGTGGCCTGGTCCGATGAGTCACGATTTCAGTTGGTAAGAGCTGATGGTAGGGTTCGAGTGTGGCGCAGACCCCATGAAGCCATGGACCCAAACTGTCAGCAAGGCACTGTTCAAGCTGGTGGTGGCTCCGTAATGGTGTGGGCTGTTTTTCATGGCATGTACTTGGTCCTTTGGTGCGACTGGACCGAACATTGACTGGAAATGCTTATATTCAGCTACTTGGAGATCACTTGCAGCCATTCATGGACTTCATGTACCCAAACAACGATGGGATTTTTATGGATGACAATGCGCCATGTCACCGGGCCACAACTGTTCGCGATTGGTTTGAAGAACATTCTGGACAATTCCAACGAATGATCTGTCCACCTAGATCGCCCGACATGAATCCCATCGAGCATTTATGGGACATCATCGAGAGGTCTGTTCGTGCCCAAAATCCTGCACCATCAACGCTTTCACAATTATGGACGTCTATCGAGACAGCATGGCTCAATATTCCTGCAGAAGACTTCCAACGACTTGGTGAGTCCATGCCACGTCGAGTTGCTGCACTTCGCCGGGCGAAATGAGGGCCGACACGATATTAAGAGGTATCCCATGACTTTTGTCACTTCAGTGTATATGGTAATTAATATCTGTATAACGTAAATATAATCTGTGTTCTCAGATCTCAAAAAGCACCAGCCATTGAAGATTATGAAAATGAACATGAATGCAAAATAATTCGAATTACATACCAACGCTAGATCAAAACTAGAATTCAAAATTGTATAAACTTTCATCTTAAAATCTCAATAAAAATCTTAAAATTGAATACAATGTTACACCATCTATGTTATAGCCCTTAAATCATTTCAATAAAAATCTATCTGAACCCGCCTTTCCAAATTTTGAAATTCACCCGGTTTTGGCACATATCAAAGTAGACAAGTAATAATCGATCCCAAATGAAATTCAGTGTGTAGTATATTTATTTACTAAAACAATATAAATCAATATAAGAGAAAAACAATTTATACTTTGTATCTATTCCTCAATTTTTAAACAAATTTTTTAATCTTATCGAAATGGACAAGATTATGACACAGATAACAGAACGGAATTCCAGATGAACATTGTAGACAAGTAATAATCGATTGCAAATGAAATTTAGTGTGTATTATATTTATTTACTAAAACAATATAAATTAATTTAAGAAGAAAACAATTTATACATCTCTACATTGTATCTATTCCTCGATTTATGAAACCACAAATTTTTTTAATCCTTTCGAAATGGATAAAGATTATGAAACAAATAACAGAAAGGAATTCTAACTGAACATGCATTTTCAAATTTTGAAATTCACCTGATTTTGTGACATATCAAAATAAACATGTAATAATCGACCCCAAATGAAATTTAGTGTGTAATACATTTATTTACCAAAACAAAATAAAATAATATAAGATAAAACAATTTATACATCTTTACATTTTATCGATTCCTCGACTTATAGAGCCACCTAATTTTTGAATCTTATCGAAATGGACAAAGATTATGAAACGGAACGGAATTCTAGATGAACATGCACATTTCCAATTTTTGAAGTCCATTGGAGCTCAAAATAGACAAGTATTAATCAATCCCAAATAAAATTCAATATGTGATATACTTATTTACTAAAACAATGTAAAATAATCTAAGATGAAATCAATTTATACATTGTATCTATTTCTCAAGTCATAAAACCACAAATTTTTTAATCTTATCGAAATGGACAAAGACTATGAAACAGATAACAGAACGGAATTCTTGATGAAATTTTTTTTCCTTTCTGGTGAGCAAGCATTACATAAAAATCAAGACGAAGGATATAATTGCACATAAAAAAAAAACAAGTCCTTCCAGAAACCAAGCCACATTCGATACATAACTTCGGAGTCATTTTTCAATTCAACCTGAACCTCCACTGCTTACACCTACCAGAAACATCTTACATAACGCTTCATTTCAGAAAAGAACCTATAATGAATGACGTGCAGCTTATTAAGTTACTTTCAAAAAGCAATTCTCCATTCTCTGTTATGAATTTAAAACTAAGACCGGTAAAAAAAATAATAAATACTGTAAGAATAAAAAAAAAGAATCTCCGGAACTGGTTCTTTGGCCTTGAAGAATATCTCTCTCTCCATGCTCGTAACATCATTCTATCATGTAGCCAGAAAACATAAGCAAAAGGTATACTAAATAGCCAATGGATAGTTTCTATCGGTATATTGGAGGGTGATTGTATGAAGTTTACTGGTAAGTTTAATTTTGTATTTAGTTAGAATTGGTAATTTTACATATATAAGTTTATAAGTGGCTCCATATAATATTTTTTTTTCAGTTTTTAAATAATTTCATTGTACAAATACATATATTTATCGTGTAGCCAGAAAGCATAAGCAAAACAATTTTACATACATAAGTTTATAAGTGGCACCATAAAATATTTTTTTCCAGTTTTTATATAATTTTGTTGCACAAATACATATATTTATCAAGTAGTTCAGGAAAAGGTATACTAAATAGCTAATGGATAGTTTCTATCGTTATATTGATTGGTGATTGAAGTTTATTGGTAAGTTTAACTTTGCATTTAATTAGCGCTAACAATTTTACTTATAAAAGTTTATTAGTAACTTCATATGCTTTATTTTTGAATTTTTTAAAAATTATTTTGTTGTACAAATATATACATATATGTATCGTCAATATTAAGACTAAATGTTTAAAATTCAAGAATTATACCATTACCAATTATGTTTAGTTGACTGAAGTTTATTGGTAAGTTTAACTTTGCATTTAATAGCGCTGATAATTTTATTAATATAAGTTTATAAGTGACTTCATATAATATTTAATTTTTTCAGTTTTTAAATTATTTTGTTGTACAAATATATACATACATTTAGCGCCAATGTTAAAACTAAATGTTTAGAATTCAGTGATTATACCATTACCAATTAACCAATAGTTTAGATTCAATCCATACCTTTACTCTACTTGAATTAAATATAGTTTTCAGTATATTGAGTGTTATCATTTTACATATTGAGTGTTGATTAATATATCATTATTCATATTAAGCATATTGAGTGTTTATGTTTTTACTGGAGTTAATATACAGATACTGTAAATATTGTGATTAATGGGGTCAAATTGTAGTAGTTTAATTCACTAAATTACATAAAATGTTACCTTAAGAAATTCTTATGTTAATTTAATTTAAAAAAAATTTTTTTAATCAGAAGCAAAATAGGTTTTACAGAAGAGAGAATAAGAACTTTTAGAACATACTTTAAACTGCAAAGTAATTTTCAATTAAATTGCAAAGCAATTTTCAATTACACTAAAAAGCAATGTTCCAAGAGTAAAGCAATTTTCTTCTTCAAAAGTGAAAAACTTACTTAATCTTTAGCATATTTGAAAGTACACCAAATAAATAATTGTAAATGGTTAATATACAGATACCGAAAATATTGTGATTAATGTAGACAAATTGAAGTTCGTTAATTCTCCAATTTACATAAATTTCTACCTTAAGAAATTTTATATGTTAATTTAATTTTTAAAAAAAATATTTTGAAATCAGAGGACGAAAGATGTTTTACAGCACAAAGGACAAGTACTTTAAATTACAAAGCAGTTTTAAATTTAGCTACAAAGCAATTTCCAATTAAACTACAAAGCAACTTGCAATTTTCTTCCTAATAAGTGAAAAACTTAATCTTTAGCATATTTGAAGAAGAATAGTTCGGAAATAGAAGTTCGTTAATTCTTTATATTACATAAATTGTAAAATTAAAAAAATTTAATGTTAAAAAAAAAATTTAAATCAGAAGACGAAAGGTGTTTTTTCAGTTGAAAAAATAAAAACTACAAAGCAATTTTCGAATTTTCCAAGAAGAAACAATTTTCTTCCCGAAAAGTGAAAAAAGTTACTTAAGCTTTAATATATTTGAAAGTGCAATAAATAAGTAATTATAAACAGTTAACATGCAGCTAATGAAAATATTGTGATAAAAAATAGCATATTACAATTTACAAAAAATAACGTACTACTAGTAAATATTATATTATAATAAAAATAACGTACTTCAAAATAGCGTACTTCAATTTGTCTACATTAGACAAATTGAAGTACGTTAATTCTCCAAATTACGTAAGCTGTTGCCTTAAGAAACTTTTATCTTAATTTATTTTTAAATCAGAGACGAAACGATGTTTTACAATACGGAGAATAAGATTTTTTAGAACATACTTTAAACTACAAAGCACTATTCAATTAAACTACAATTCGCAATTTTCTTCTTAAAAGTGAAAAAGTTATTTAATATTTAGCATATTAAGTACAATAAATGAGTTAATAAAAAATTACTGATGAAAATAACAATGCAAAAATTCATTGTCTAAAAAAAATATAATCGGTCTCAGATTAACCATCAATTAGTTTCATAACATAGTAAATAACATGTCATTTTTAACAAAGCCCTCAAGTGATTCAGTTAAAGTTACGTCACAAGCGCGATGTATTTCTCTTTTCTCCGTTATATAACAAGCCTCGCCTTTGGGCATGAAACCTTGAATTCATTCTTCCATGAGATAAGTAAGGAAGACAAAAATTTCTAGTTTTCGCACGTGGGTATATTAAGTGATAAATATTATAAATTGTTATCTGCTTTTATTTCTTGTTATTTTTCAATTCCAACTATTAGTTCACACTCTCCCTATATATATCTATATATCTTGTTCAAATTTTCAAGCGTTCATAAAATACTTTTTATTCACCCACTCAAGTTCAAATACATTTTTTTTTAACTTGTAGTGGATGACACTGGATGTTAATACAGTTTTTTCAAATATTAATTCAGTAATTAAATTTAATTAATTAATTTTAGTTTTTTTTAGATTTAAGTTGCATATGTCTGATAATAGATGGCGCCAGATAAACTTAAAAAAAGGAATGAAAATTATTTATAAAGGACTTAATGCAATAAAATGAAAAAAAAGTGGGAATTGACTTTAAAAAACTTTTGTTTTGATATTACTTGTTTTTCAATTCTAACTATTAGTTCACACTCTCCCTATATATATCTTGTTCAAATTTTCAATCGTTCATAAAATACTTTGTATTCCTCCACTCAAATTCAAATACATTTTTTTTTGAACTTGTAGTGAATGATACTTGATATTAATACAGTTTTTTCAACTATTAATTAACTCATTCATTAAATCTAATTAAGTAATTTTAGTTTTATGTGGGAGAAAAAACTTCTTTCATATAAGATATTTAGCAGGATATAAGTTTAGGAATAAATAACGTTAGTGGCGAAGATCGCTGGAAAAAATTTTCTTTTCCAGATTCTTTTTTCCTTCTGGGTTCTAGTCTGAGTCAAGGAGGGAACAAAATGGAAAATGAAACATGTGAATAGTTTAGTGAGAGAGAAAGTGTGTCAGAGAGAGAGAGAACTTTTTCTTAACTTAAAAATTATTTATAAAGGAATTTCTGAAATGTAGTGAAAAAAAAGTAGGAATTGACTTAAAAATTTTTTTTTTTATATTACTTGTTTAATATTTTAAGGTAATTTATTTTAAATATGAAAAAATTAACCCATTTTAATGTTAGATATATTATGAAAAAATTGTTATATTTTCTGTAAATTTCTATCCCAACTTCCATCAGTATTTATACCTATTTAAAAAAAATTCTAATGAATTATGTACTTTTTTTTAATCAAACATGTTTAGAACGGTGCTAAAATAAAATAATTAAATTAAAAATAATAATAAATTTTTAAATAATTAAAATATATAAGTAAAAATTATGATGGGGCCTGATGGCCGAGGGTCTCGGTTTCGACACATGTGCCATATGGCATACGTTATGTAATGGCAATGCATATTCAGAAAATAAAAATGTTCTTCGTTTATGTTTGTAACTAGATGGTTATTTCACAAATTTTAATGAAAACATTTTCACAAATGTTATTCGTAACATATTATATTCAAAATTTATGATTCAATCATTAAAGAAAAAAATGATTAGAACAATTTAGGCCTACTACTACACGACTCGTGGCTCAGCGGTGAGCGAATGTTCAATCCACTGGCGGTTTTATTGTAGACATTGTTTCAAAAATCGAGGAAATCGATGGCGTTTGGGATGTTCAGATCTTTCTTCGTCGTCGGACTGTTTGGTGGGACTTTTCCGGGTTTTCTCCCATACGATACGCAAATGAGAGGCAGTTTGCCCTAAAAGCACTGCCCTCCTTTTTCAATGAGACGGGAGCCAAATCAGACTTCTACCTACAGGCCTCCATCGCAACAGAAGCCCCTTCCCCCCTTCCCTCCTTCCTTGAGAACACATATGTTAATAAACCTAATGGTAGACAGCAACATCTAGATTATGTTGCTGTCTACCAAGTGGGATAAGAAAAAAAAAAGGCCTACTACTACTTATGATTATATTTTTAAACCACACTTAACTAATATTAAATAATCCGATTTATAGCGAACAAAAACATTAATTTGTCTTATTTATTTTTCCAAAAAAAAAAGTAAATAAATCTCATAATGGAAATTTATTTCAGAGCAATTTGTTTATGAATTTTATCTACAGAAGTAGAAATGCATATGAAAACTTAATTTATACAAAGCATTAGTTTTTAAATTTGGTAATTTATTTGTTTGACGATAGAAATTAACGTAACTACGGGGCCTGCGGTTAAAATTAAGGCATAAAATGTAACACTTTGCAAACAGTTATTTTATAAAATAGTTCTAGAAAAAAAAATATTAAGTCTTAAAAATGTTTTTTTTATGAACATATAAAGTATAACGCATAGTTTTTACTTTATCATCATCATCATCATCGGCGCAATAGCCCCATGGTGGGCCAAGGCCGTCTGCCTGCTGGCAAATTTCGAGATAGGAGATGATTTCTTTTTACAGGGTAGGGTTGTCAGCGCTCTACAAACATATTATACCATGAATGTTTGTAGTGGTTCGGAATCCCCTTTAAGACGTAGGTCCCGGTTTCATATGACCATAGCCCAATCAGACTTTCTCACCCACATCACTCGCAAACTGTATAGGGACAACTCAGCTCTAGGCATAGTAATGTGGTGTGGTAGTAGTAATCATATTATACCTGAACATTAAAGTGGATTTCGAACCACTACAAACACCTATGGAATCGCCGGGACTGAACATTCACGCCAGTGGATTGAACATTCGCTCACCGCTGAGCCGCGAGTCGTGTAGTAGTAGGCCTAAATTGTTCTAATCATTTTTTTCTTTAATGATTGAATCATAAATTTTGAATATAATATGTTACGAATAACATTTGTGAAAATGTTTTCATTAAAATTTGTGAAATAACCATCTAGTTAGAACCATAAACGAAGAACATTTTTATTTTCTGAATATGCATTGCTATTACATAACGTATGCCATATGGCACATGTGCCATAACATTGCCGTTACATAACATATTCAAAATAGAGAAAATGCACTAGGGTGACAATATCTATTATGAGACTATTAATTTAAAAATGAAAATATACCATTTGATTTGTTTGTTTTCTGCTTTTGAATAATGATCTTACAGCTATATTTCGCATCTAAATATTTTTATAACCCGTTTACTTGAGGATTAAAATTCGCCATTCATATCTTAAGAGTCCAATCTGTCAGACTCGTGGCTTAGTGGCAACGCTGGTGAGCATTAGGGTGGAGACTCAATCCGATGGCGGTTTTGTTGTAGACAATGTTTTAAAAAACGAGGAGACTCGAAGGCGTTTGTGATCTTCAGCATTGTTTATTGCTTCGTTAGTCGACTACCTGGTGGAAGGGCCTAAATGGCCAAAGGGTCTAGCGCTCTGGCGCTCGGTGCCGCAGGTTTCGGGTTCGAGTTCGGGCGGGCCATGGATGTTTGTAGTGGTTCGGAATCCACTTTAAGCCATAGGTCAAGAGGTCTCATACGACTGTAGAGCGTCACGGAGCCTAGTCAGATTTCTTACCCACATCATTCCTAAACTATATAAGGACAATTCAGCTCTAGGTACAATGATATGAAGTGGCGTGGTACAGTACTAGGACTACCTGGTGGGAGTTTTCCGGATTTCTCCCATACTATAAACAAATGCGATATAGTTCTCCCTAAATGTCCTCACGGAGGGCAGTTCCCTCTTTCTTCAGTATCATGGAGCCCAGTCAGACTTCTACCTACGGGTGCTCCGTCACAACAAAAGCTACCATACCCCTTTCCCTCCTTCCATGAGACCGCATGGGTTCTTGGACTTGATCTAGATGTTGCTGTCTACCAAGGGGATAAGAAAAAAAAATCCAATCATAATTCAAACTAAGCAGAATTATTATATTAATAGCCGATTCCTCAATTTAAATCTACATAAAAATGGTATTTTAATGCTAAATGCTACTGCAATAAAAAAAAAACATTAAAAGCATAAAATAAAATACGTGATTATTCATGTAAAATAAATTATTAATGTAAAATATACATTATTCATGTAAAATTTGTTATAACTGGAGTTATCAATTTTTCTTAATACATTATTGATTTTGTCTATAGAATAAGTTAAATAAAATTACAGATTCCAAATAGTTTTTTTTTTATTGAAAACAGAAAAAAAATATAAATTGACAATGCCTTCTATACAAATCATCAATTGATCGATATTTTTAAAAATAAATAAAAAAAATTATGTTATTTACGAATGTATTTCGGGATTTGGATTTTAAAAATCACGCAACCGTTTTGAATCAATAATTTAGTATGTGAACAATTATTTCTATTTATATCATCGTAACATTGCGTGATATTCTAAAACTACCTTGGCATACATAAAGCATAAAGTTACTAAGCATTAGTTGTGTAGTATATCATACTACACAACTAATGCTAGTAACTTTCCAAATAAATCTTTTAAAAAAAATTTTTTAATTTTTGTTACGTTTTAAATTTAGACATTTAGTTTTTCAAAGAATTTTATACTATGTAAACAGTTTAAAAAATAAGTAATCAAATTGACTAAAAAATGGCAACAAAAAGAAATATAATCGTCAATTTATGAAAAAATTGGGGATAAGTTCAAAGGTTATTTCTTGTCTGAAATTCAAAATATCGAGTATTATTAAATAATATGTTGTTGTTGTTTCTTATCCCACTTGGCTGGCCAAGCCCACAAGCCCATATGGACTCATAATTGAAGGGGAAGGAAGCAGCTTCTGTTGTGATGGAGCACCCGTAGGTAGAAGCCTGACTTTTGCTCCGTGACGCTCTTACAGTCATAGAAGACCGGGACCTACGGCTTAAAGTGGATTCCGAACCACTACAAACATCCATGGCACCGCCGGGATTCGAACCCGAAACCTGTGGCACCGAGCGCCAGAGCGCTAGACACTCGGCCATTCAGGTCCCAAATTTGCCAACGGCACGCAGTGTTCCCAGGTGGTCACCCACCCAAGTACTGACCGCGCCCAATGATGCTTAACTTCGGTGATCTAACGAGAACCGGTATATTCAGCATGGTATGGCCGTTGGCATATTAAATAATATAGTTTTATATATAACATAAAGTAAGTAAGGAAATTAAAATTTTGAAAAATTCCCATATATTCCTTACTTAAAATTCATAAACAAATGTTTTGTAGGAGCGAATTCTATGTGAAAAAATAATTTCACATGTATATGCCGTAAATATGTTCATAGTTACTATTTACTTCGATTCCTTCTATTAGCTCACACTCTCCCTATATATATATATCTTGTTCAAATTTACAATCGTTCATTTATTCATCCACTCAAGTTCAAATACATTTTTTTTTTGAACTTGTAGTGGATGACATTTGATGTTAATACAGTTTTTTCAAATATTAATTCAGTAATTAAATTAAATTAATTAATTTTAGTTTTTTTTTAGATTTAAGTTGCATGTATCTACCAATAGATGGCGCCAGATAAACTTAAAAGAATGAATGAAAATTATTTATAAAAGACTTTTTTCAATATAGTGAAAAAAAAGTAGGAAATTAAATTAAATTTTTTTTTTTTTTTTTTTTTATATATTACTTGTTTCTTCAAACTTGTTTTCAAAAATTCAAAATATCGTGCATTATTAAATGATATACTTCCATATTTTTGAAGAATCTAACATAAAGTAAGGAATTTAAAATTTAAAAGAATTCCCATATATTTCTTACTTAAAGTTCATAAACAAATGTTTTGTAGAAACGAATTCTATGTGAAATATATATATATATATATATATATAAAATAATTTCATATGTATATGCCGTAAATATGTTCAGAGTTACTATTTATTATATGTTTTTTATTTATACTATTATTTGCGACTATTATGGTCGCTGAGGGGTTTGGTTTGTCGCTCTACGATCATTTTGTGCACGCTTTAAGCTAATTAGATTGGGACCTACAATTTAACGTGGATTACGAATCATTAACAAATATCTATGCCACTCATAGGATCCCAACCTGAAGCCTACTACTATTATTAGATCACACCACATCACTGTACCTAGAGCTAAGTTGCCCCTATACAGTTTGGGAATGATGTGGGTGAGAAGTCTGATTGGGCTCCGTGACATTTTACAGTCATAGGAGACTGGAACTGCGACTTTAAGCAGATTCCGAAACACTACAAACATCCATGACACCGCTGGGACTTTAATTCTATGGCCCCGAGCGACACAGTGTTGGACACTCGACCATTCAGTCTCCTCCAATCTAAACGTCAGAGCGTTAGTCAATTAGCCGTCAGGCAGCAATGAAATGTTGAAATTATGTTTCTATCCTTAAAGATAGATCTCTTTCGCTAGTATTTGATTCTGATTCCTGTGCTACCACCGATCATAACTCTAGCTACAAAACTTTAATGCATATGGAAAATTCTAATAGTGCAGAAGTTGTATACAACAACAACAGCTAATAAGAATAAAATGACTAAATATTATTGCCGTCGAAGAAAAGATAAAATCTTTACGTCAATGCCCAATTAAAAACTAAAAGAAATATATCGGATAACTTCGTTTTCTCTAATAAAAAAAAAACGTCATACCTAGTTCTACTAATGATGGCAGTCTGAATTTTTTTTTTTTTTTTTTTAATACTCGCAAGTTTCTTTTCAAGAGTTGGTCAAGGACAACATGATTACGCAGACTGCTCACGAACTTCCTGCATCCAACTATTTGGGTGAAGATAGTTAACTTAGGTCCCAATTTCCTCAAAGAAGCATACGAGGTTTTTAATGGTGACCTGAAAACTTCTGTGTCTGGAGGTAATTTCTAGATATTTCCTGTCGACTCAAATCTATGAGTATATGCGACAAACAAATGCCTAATTGTTCATCATTATGCCGAAATCGTCAAGATCTATAAAAGTTATTAAAAAAGGGGGTCCTACTGCTTATCTGGCAAGTTTTTCGTCCAAAGAATAAGAAAAATGCTGAAATTTTTAAGACAGATCATCGTTAAATTGAATCTTTTAACTGAAAATCTGTTACCATCCAACGTTTTAGATATAATTTTTTCTGCCACAGTGGTACTAATAGTTGTCATTAAAAGCCTAAAGTTTTAAAATGTGGCGATGAACACTTTCATAAAAAGTGATCGATCAAGGATCTAACTAAAAATCTTACTTACATAGATCGCAGTGGTGTTGGCCATGTTGCTTCCTGGAGAGGTTTTAAATATCAAAGGGAAAATGTCAATAATCAAATCTTCAAGTATATTCTTGCTAGAATCTATCGCAAAATAACCCCCCCGTTTTGTTTTTCCGATGCCACAAAAAAATTTTGATTTTATTTCCTCAAATCCCGCCTGATGGCTAATTGGTTAGCACTCAGGCCTGTGATACCACAGGATTCAAGTTCAAATAATGGCGGGGGGCATGGATGTTTGTGAGTGGTTCGATATCCACGTTAAACTGCAGTTCTTGGTCTAATTAGCCTAAAGTGTGCACAAAATGACCGTAGAGTGGCAAACCAAACCCCATTTGAACTTTCTGAATCCAAGCTATCCCCTATTTTGTTGAGGGAAGATAACTTAGGTCCTAATTTCCTCAAAGAAGCAGACGAAATTTTTAATGATGACCTAAGAATCTCTCTGTCAGGAGATCATTTCAAGATATTCCTGTCAATTCAAATCATCACATATTAATATGTGCGTATCTGCGACAAGCATATGCCTAATTGTTCATCAGTACGCCGAAATCGTCAAGACCTATAAATGTTTTCGTAAAAGAGTCCTGTTGCTTATCTGGAAAGTTGTTCCTACAAAGAGAAATGCGGAAGTTTTTAAGATATATCATCATTAAGGGTGAATTTTTTTAATTGAAAACCTCTTATCATGCAGCAGCCTGATGGCCAATTGGCTAGACTCTGATCTTTGGTACCCCAGGCTTCAGATTCGAATCTTGGAGGTGGCATAGAAGTTATTAATTAATTCTTCGGAATCCACGTTAAACAGTAGGTCCTGGCCTAATTAGCATGGATGTTTTTGAGTGGTTCGGAATCCACATTAAACAGTAGATCTTGGTCTAATTAGCCTAAAGTGTGCACAAAATAACCGTAGAGCGGCAAACCAAACCACATTAGAAATTCCTGCACCCAAACTAGTCCCTATTTTGGTGAAGAGAGTTAACTAACCTCCTCAAAGAAATCAAGGTTTTTAATGATGACTTAAAAATTTCTATGTCTTGAGATCCTTTCAAGATATTCCCCATCGGCTCAAATCATCATAGATTAATCTGTGAGTATCTGCGACAATTAAGTGCCTAATTGTTCCTCATTAAGCCGAAATCATCAAGACTTATAAAAGTTGTCCTCAAAGGGTCCTACTGCTTATCTGGCAAGTTGTTCTTCCAAAGAATAAGAAAAATGATGAAATTTTTAAGATAGATCATCGTTAAGGGTGAATCTTTTATTTACCATCGAGCGGTCTGATGTCCAATTGGCTAGCCTTTGGCCTTTGAACCACACGATTCAGGGTCGAATCGTGGCGGGGGCATGGATGTTTATTAGTGGTTCGGAATCTACTTTAAACTGTAGGTCTCGGTCTAATTAATCTAAAGTGTACAAAAAATGTCCTTGGATGACTAAAGCCGGCAAACTTTAAATTTTCTTCAATTAATTTGCAGTGTAAGCTAAATAAGTCAAACTCCATTGGCCGACATAAATTCAGACAAGTGTTTTAACAAAAAAGAGGGTAAAGTTTGCTACGCGGCCAAGGTACTCCATCAACACTGAAAAATATCAACAAAAAAATAATTACATTTATAGACGTAGTTATAAATAAAATGGTTACATTTGGTGATGTCGTTATAGACAAAATAGTTACATGTATAGTTACAAAAGGCCTGATGTACAAGTGACTAGGTACAAGTGCCGCTCGGTATCACAGGCTTCGGGTTCGAATCCTGGCTGTATCATGGATGTTTGTAGTCGTTCGGTATCCATTTTATACTACTACTACTACACCACACCACATCACTGTGTCTACAGCTGAGTTGCCCTTTTACAGTTTGAGAATGATGTGAGTGAGAAGAAATCTGATTGGGCTCTGTGACCCTCTACGGTATATATGAGACCGGGACCTAAGGCTTAAAGTGGATTCCGAACTTGTTCACTTTATACCGTAGATATCGGTCTAATATGACTGTTAAGAGTAAGGCTGACAACCCTACCCAGTAAAAAGAAGAAAAAAAACATCTACTTCGGAATCTGGCAGTAGGCAGATGGCCTTGTCCTACCAAGGAGCTGTTACATAAATAGTGTTAGATAAAAATCTTAAGAGAAGCAACTAATTTGTCATATTAATGGATTAATTTTTCAAATATTTAACTAATAAAGAAAGCAATTACCTTTCAGCTAAAAATATATGTAATAAATTATTAAAGCCAATTCGGTTTTTATAATTTAAATATTTATCTGCATTTGATATTTTCATTTCTTTAAATATTTCTTTCTTGCTGCAATTAAAACTTCTTGACTTGCAGGAGGATTTTTAAAAACATTCTGAGCAGAAAGAAATAAAACATTTTTGACATTTTTGATTATTTTTTATAACGGATATCGTACAGACTTTATTGTTGTGAATTTTTTGGTTAACAATTATTAAAATTAGCATTTTTTTTTATTGATTTTTTTTTCTGAATGGAGCGAAAAGTTAGACATCTCTGATTTAATTCAGATTAGATTTATCAACAATGAAATAGATAAAATTTATTTTAATTTAAATTTTAAAAAACTAAAGCACGTTTATTTAAATGATGTAGATTTACTTTCTTATTGTACATTATATAAATGATTTTAATGTAAATTATATAGTTTACTTTATTGTAAATTTACTTTAATTTAAATTTTAAAAAAATAAAACACATTTATTTAAATGAGGTAGATTTACTTACTCATTGTAAATTTATTTTATTGTAAATTACATAAATGACTTTATTGTAAATTATACAGTTTACTTTATTGTAAATTTATTTTAATTTTAATTTTTAAAAACTATAGCATGTTTACGTAAATGAGGTAGAGAAAATTTACGATCTAAATTATAAAAGTTATTTTTATTTATATCGGATCAAAAGAAAAATAAATCTGGCTTAAATATCTTTTACACCTAAAATTGTTTAATAGTTTCTGTTATATGTATATATATATATATATATATATATATATATATATATATATATATATATATATATGAGTTAGGGGCTATTCCCTAAAATCAAAAGACCACTCCGGGGACACCATTTTGAGTCGATTGAAGAGATTCAACGTGAATCACCGCGCGCTTTGAAGGCCATCCCTATCGATGTCTTTTTAGCATCCATTGAGGATTGGAAAAACAGTTGGCATAAGTGTATTGCGTCAGGAGGACATTACTTTGAGGGCGATGATATAAATTTGGAGGAATAAATAAAGAGTTTCTGAAAAAAAATTGGTCTTACTTTTTCGGCACAGTAGTACACATAGTCCAGTCACATTAATGTGACCACCTGTCAAAAGCCAGAATAACAACCTTTGGCAGAGCGGACCGCTGCGAGACGTGCAGGAAGAGAGTCAATTAGGTTTCTGAAGGTGTTCACTGGGATGTTGAGCCAAGCCGACTCCAGTGCCGTGGCCAGCTGCGCTAGATTACGCGGTTGAGGATCCATGGCGCAAACAACCCGATCGAGGTGGTCCACAGATTCTCGATTGGGTTTAAATCCGGTGAGCTTGCTGGCCGGGGGAGTACGGTTAACTCATCTAACCACGCATCTTCGAACCACGCACTTACACTGCGAGCTGTATGACACCTCGCATTGTCCTGCTGGTAGATGCCATCCTTCTGAGGAAAAATTATTCGCATGTAAGGGTGGACTTGTACGCAAGGACAGATGCGTACTTGTGCTGGTCCATCGTGCCTTCCACAATGATGAGTGCACCCAGGGAATGCCAGGAAAACATTCCCCAAACCATAATGTGTAAACCTCCTCCAGCTTGGATCTTTCCAGCAATTGTTGCAGGGTGTTTGCTTTCAGACGTTTCACGCCGTATACGCCAACGTCCATCTGTCCAATGGAGCATAAAACGTGATTCATCGGAAAAAGCCACCTGTCGCCACTCTGTGGACTTCCTAATTCGGTACTGGCGTGCAAATTCCAGCCTTCGTCGCCGATGAACAGCAGTCAGCATAGGTGCATTAACCAGGCGTCTGCTGCGGAGTCCCATGCGCAGCAACGTTCGCTGAACCGTTGTTGAGGATACTCTTGGTACCCCCTTGATTCATCTGCGCGGTCAGTTGCACGTCTATTCGCCCAAACGCATCCTTTTACCACGGCGGCACGCGAACAGTTCACAAAATTTGCCGTTTCCGAAACGCTTCCACCGTTGGCCCGAAAGCCAATAATCATGCCCTTTTGGACGTCGGATAAATCGCTACGTTTCTGCATTACGCCAACGATTGAAAGGCTTTCCGATGCCCTAGGATATCCTTTATATACACTCAACTGCAATGTACTGCCTTTTGTGATTGGTTATTTCACGTTGACGTCGAAAGTAGGTGGTGGTCACATTAATGTGACTGGACTGTGTAGTTTGCTTTATATATGTCGAAATATGCTTCCTCTCCGGGTGAGAGTCTGTAGGTCTGGATGAGCTAAATATATTTCCTCGTAATAAGAGACTATAAATTAAACATTTCTAAGCGAGAGAGCAGGTTTCGCTATACTTCCTCTCTGGTGAGAGTCTCGAAGAAGACTGGCCATCATCCTGAACGCCACAGGAGGTAGTGTATAGGAGGATGCATGGTTACAATATTAAATAATAATTTTTTCTGATTAACTTTCACTGCCTAAAAAAATTCTGAATACTCAATTTGGACCTCACATCTGTTTATTGTTTCAATATATTTTAATTTATTTATTTATTTTTTTTTTTCCTATTCATTTATCGATGTAAAATGTAAAAAATTTTAATTTTTATCAATGTAAATGGACCAACAAAAATAATGATTTTACCTTTTACTTATTTCAGTCTCATTCCAAAGAATTTGTTCTCCTCCAAAAATAAAATGGGGAAATGAGACGGAATTAGCCACAGCGAATTACTTAGAAATCATCTAGTCTTCAAATAGTTACTTCAAAATGAGTAGTAAGTATTAAGATCAAATTGATCTTCTATTTGTTTTCTTTTCATTGGTGTTTCTGTTTAAATAATATTCAAAGTTTCAAAAAAAAAATACGAGCTTCTTAGAATTATTTTATTTATATGTTTAAAAACTTTAAATAAATTCGATATGAGTAACTTTTTAAGCCATTCTTCTTCTTCATTGGCGCAACAGCCCTCATGGTGGGCCAAGACCGTCTGTCTACTGGCAGATTTCGAGATAAGGATGTTTTCTTTTTAAGGGGTACGGTTGTCAGCCCTAAGCTTTTAAGACATTAATTATAGATTATCTGATTAATTACTTAGTAAAAATTTATTACATTAATTTAGAACTTCTAAACTTCTCAAAAGAATTATTGTTCCTTTACAAAAAATCGAATGGACAATGAATATGAAGAATAGTCTCAATTATCTACATGCAGAGATCTGTGTGTTCTAGAATATTGTCTTGTACAATGAAGAAGTTCAGCCAACTGCATGAGGACAAATAATTGTATCAATAATGTCATCTCTATATAAATAATTATTGGACAATATATAGGTCAGTGTAGCTCTCCATAGAGATATAGCGACTTGATGGCCAATTGGCTATCGCTCTGGCTTTTGGTAGCATAGCTTCAGGTTCAAATCATGGCGGTGATATGGATGTTTGTGAGTGGTTCGTAATCCACGTTAAACTGTAGGTTCCGGTGTAATTAGCCTAAACAGTGCAAAAAAATAACAGTAGAGAGACAAACCAAAGAGATATATGCTCCTACACATGCGCTGGACCGACTGTCTCTTTTATGGATATGACTAAAATTTGATTCTCTTTTATGATCAGGATTCACTGATCTCACCAAACCAGAAGTTTGAGTCACTCAGCAAACAAAATCTGTTCTCTTCAGTAAAGAGCACAGATGTTCATTGACTAATTTTCATATTATATTCTGATGCAGAAATACTTTTTACACATAATGTGTAATGCTTGCAAAAATTTACTTATTTTTGGCCGTGTAATTCCAAATGTTAATTTTGTTTTAATTTTTGTAAGCCGCTGCATTATACATCATCCACTAAGTGTTGCGGATTGAGTTAGTTGGCAGCAGGCAAGCAATAACAAGTTGTAGATGTTGAAGTTTCAGTCCTTTGTTTTTGTTTTGTTTTTTATTGCAAAAGGCACTTTATTTCACATTATTGGCTCCCATGCATCACAGATGCACGAGATTGGAGCATAAAGATAGAATGCAACAGTAACTCCTAACAATAACAATCATTACATTAAAACTGTGACTGCATAAAGATAAAAGAAAATGAGTCGCTGGATGCTAATTACATCAACTCTCTTGCCCGCCAATATCTGCTGACTAAGTCTTCTTCATTCAATAAAGAACAACTTAGCAAACGATCTTTGTCCATCTCAGAGTTCTAAAAGTGCACAAAGGACTGTTATATATACCAATGCTGTGTAGATGTTATATGTTTAGCAAGACAATCAAGTCCAGAAGGAAGGTTACGGCCAAGTGGCTAGTGTTCTGACCTTTGATATCACATGTTTCAGGTTCGAATCCTGACATGAATGTTTGTTAGTGGTTCGGAATCCACTTTAAACTGCAGGTCCCGGTCTGTTTAGCCCTCGTATGCACAAGATGACCATAGAACGGCAAACCAAACAAACCAGGAGGAAGGCAGCTACTACGATGGATCTAGGGGAGTCTGGTATTTTACACATTTTCCTTCCACTTCTTTTTCTTAATTTCTTCTTATAATTTGATATCATAATGTCACCCCAATTGCAACAGTTACAAACGTAGCTCCAATCTAGCAAGACCTGTTAATCATTTAGCATTACCCAGGGGGCACTTGTAGCTTAAACGTGTAGCGAGTAACATTACCCCCCCTTAGTCCTTTGGTATAATAATATTATTACTTTATTTATTTTTTATATCAAGCAAAAAAGGCTAAAACTCTAGTTTTCTAGTCTAATTCTGGTTTAAATATTATGGCATTGAAAAAAAGTTATATTTTGTGATATTTATAATAAGTCAAGAATGATTGTGGCAGAACTCATATATTTTCCAGAAATCGAACCTCCTCCGAGGTTGACATGGTGTCAGCGAATCTGCTACGGGGTGGGCCACTCCCTCAACGACCTGTGCGCCTCCATGTGGTTCAGCTACCTCATCGTCTACCTACAGCTGGTGCTGGGCTTCGACTCCAACTACGCTGGGCTGGTGCTGCTCATAGGGCAGGTGGCCGACGCTCTGGCCACTCCGTTGCTGGGCTACGAGGCCAGCAGCAACAAAGAGACCGGCATCTGCAAAAGATACGGAAAGAGAAAGTTCCTACATTTGATTGGTTTGTATTGTACTACAGTTTCCTTGACTTGATTATGACATTTATGCTTACCGGTTGCTTACTTAATCTTGAATTATCCGATTTGGACTTGTTAAAGAATAAGATAAAGGATAACTTACAAACTCGCAAGTCGCAAACCCTATTGTCCAACAATAAATAAAATCTACAAACCACACGCTGTCCTCATTAGTTCCTTCAAAATAAGCGATAGAAGGCGATATGTAATTGATAAATGTTGGATGCGTGTGCAGAGATGAACTCATTATTTGAGTGGTAACGGTAGGGTGCATCACGTTGAGGAAAATGAAACAAGATCATTTGATATTACCTTAAAAGATCTCCCCGAAGGCAATTTGCTTTTACCTTTGCCCGTCAATATGCTGATCGAATACCGTCCACTACTGTTAAAATGTGTATTGAATATCAAAACTGCAATGCTGGAATATCGGAGTAAAAGCAAAATGTATACATATACATACTAATAATAATACATATACATATATAAATATGCAAATGCAAGTTAAAATATGCAAGTTATTGGAAATAAGTTTAGTTTTAAATTAAATATAACATTTATATAAATATTAGTCAGATAAATTTCAGATATATTTGGATATATTTTACTAATAGAATCAAAAAAAGAGTTTGGAATGTACTTTCAATTGGAAATCAAAAAGAGAAATATTCAAACTTCATGTATTGCAGAAAAGTACTATCAGAAAAAGAAACCGGTGATTACCGAAATTCAGAAGACAATTAATTTAGCATAAACCATAAAAACAATTATATTTTCATTCATTTTATAGCGTTTGAATCAGATGTTTAACTTATATTCCATCCCTTTTCCTCCTGCAGGTACGATCTGCGTTGTGCTGAGTTTCCCTTTCATCTTCAGCGTGTGCCCGGGGTGCGAGTCTGCCAGCCAGTTCGCCCTCACCACCATGCTCATCCCTCTGGTCATCATCTTCCAGGTGGGGTGGGCGGCCGTCCAGGTGTCGCACCTCTCCCTCATACCCGCCATCACCCCCCACGAGAGCGAGAGGGACTTCCTCAACGTCCTCAGGTACATCCCAGATGGTTTTTTGATGAGTTCGTTCCTATTTTCAGTATGATAAATGCTGCACAGTATGCTTAGCAATCACATGGTCAACTTAAGCTGAGATTACGTAACAATTAAATGCTTGCCTTAATTTTTTCAGGTACGCCGTCAACATTATTTCAGACATTGGTACGTACGCTATAGTATGGTGCGTGTTTGACCTAACAAGGAAACCTACTGGAAATCATCACACAATTACAGGAGATTATGCGAACAAATTTATGGTAAGGTTTTTATTCGATAGAGTCTTATGCATGGAAAAAATTATATTTTGTTTTTTAAATGAAAATGTGCATATTTTTGCATATTTTAAACTTTTACCAAAGATTATGTTACATCTTTGAAGTGATTATTTATAAAATAGAGGATTTGAAAGTGAGATACACAGGTTTAATTATCAAAGTTACTAATAACCGATTGTTCACGCCTGCTTTCCGGTATCCATAGCGTGGTTTGGTTTGTCTCTCGACGGTCATTTTGTGCATACTTTAAGCTTATTAGACCTGGACCTACAGTTTAATGTGGATTCCGAACCCCTAACAAACATTCATGTCACTGCCAGGATTCTAACCTGAAGCTTGTGGTACCAAAGGCCAGAGCGCTAGCTATTGATCATCAGACCGGGCCATGACATGAATGGGTGCGAAAAATCCATTAGCTCGAAAAGTCCTTCAGTGGAGGTTGCGAAGTCCCAAATGTCATCGCTAAGGATGTTCATGCCAAATTGCAGTGGCAGAATGTAAACAGACCCTTTCTGGCGTATCCTAGGTGATTGCTAAATCTACTATATATGTGGTGTTCCAGTGGCAAATATCATAGTCAAAGTTGAGGGATAATGGATAACAAACATCTACAACTCTTTACATCAACTTCTTAACGGTTTGGTTTGATTTGGTTTGTCGCTCTACGGTCATCTTGTGCGCACGAGGTCTAAACAGACCGGGACCTACAGTTTAACGTGGATTCCGAACCACCAACAAACACCCATGCCACCACCAGGATTCGAAGCTGAAGCCTGGGATACCAAAGACCAGAGCGCTAGCCAGGCCGCACCTGTTAATGGATTATTCCTAGTACATTTGTAGTATTTCATATTTGTACCGTGTTGGACCACCATTTTTAAACTCGTGCAAATATTTATATTTAATTTTGAGCTAACTTGTATTGTCCTAAAGCATAATAAGAGTTCACCCCTGATATGGCACGTCTATTAATAACCATTTTATTGCGATTTCAAATTGTTCTACAGCCATTTGACTCAGTGTTCTTTAACACCAAAAAGAAGGGTAAAGAACTGCATATTATTTACACATTATTACCTCTTGCATTAACTTCCACCTGATAGCCAATGGTTTGCTAGAGGTACGGAATCCACTTTAAACAGTTGGTCCCAATCTAATTATCCCTAGTGTGCACAAAATAACCGTAGAACGACAAACCAAACCAAATGGAAAGCTTTGAAGATGAATCAGAGCATTATAATTCTAATAATAATAAGTAAAGTAATGATCAAGATGTAAACCAATTGATCATAATTCTAATAATTCATGTTCCGATTTTAGTGAAAAACAGGTTGTTCCGTTACAAAACTTTTTTTTTTCTTTAAAAACGGATCCATTAAGAGATTAATTCCGTTATTTACAATATATACATACCGTTTAGTGAACAATACATACATACATACATTTGTTATTTTTTATTGTCATGTTTGTTTACCATTTCGCAATTTTTAATTTATTTAATTTCCTATAACATACTTTACGTAGATGTTAAGTTTCATTTTTTTTTTTTTATTGTATCGATTCGAATCGAGAAATATATACATTTACGCACACAGCATTAAAAATTCAACATCTCAGCTTTTGAATTACATTAACAAAATCATTAAAATTCGCATTGATCAGTTGAAAACAAAGCTGAAAACAAAGAAAAACAAGTAATATAAAAAAAAAATTTTAAGTCAATTCCTACTTTTTTCTTTCACTCTATTGCAGAAAGTCCTTTATAAATAATTTTTCATTCATTTCTTTAAGTTTATCTGGCGCCATCTATTGATAGATATATGCAACTTAAATCTAAAAAAAAAAACTAAAACTAATTAATTAAATTTAATTACTGAATTAATATTTGAAGAAACTGTATTAACTTCAAGTGTCATCCACTGCAAGTTCAAAAAAAATGTATTTGAACTTGAGTGGATGAATAACAGGTATTTTATTAACGATTGAAAATTTGAACAAGATATAGATAGGGAGAGTGTGCGCTAATAGAAGGAATTGAATAAAATAGGGGATTTAAAAGTGAGAGATACAGTTTTAATTAGCAAAGTTACAAATAACGAATTATTCTCACCTGCTTTCCAGTATCCGTGACGTGAATGGGCAAGGTAAATTCATAGTTCGAAAAGTGCTTCCTTTAAAAGGAAAAAAAAAAACGAACCTTGAAAAAAAAGTCTTCCCTTCTCAAAAAGTCCTTGACTCTAGGTAGAGGGTGCGAATTGAACCTCCGCCTTAAAGCTCACCAGCAGCCCGCGTTGCCATTGAGCCACGAGTCGGGCTGTTTAAGTTAAAAAGACAATGATCAGCATTCTAATAATTAAAGTTTTCGATTTTAGCAAAAAAAAACCAGTTTATTCTGTTACAAAACCGTTTTTCAAAAAAAATAAAAAAGGTTTCTTTAAGAAGTTAATGTCGTGTTATGTTAACAATTTGTTTGCTTTTCTCATACTTTTTGCATTTTTTAATTTCTTTTATTTCCTATAACATACTTCAAGCTGATATTAAATTTCATTTCTATTTTTTTTTCATTGTATCGTGAAATATATGATTGGAAAAATTTAAGATTAATAACATATATAACTTAATGATAATAAAACTAGGATTTCACTATTAAAATGCATTGCGAAAATGCTTTAAAAATATTTTTGAAAGCATTTTGAAATGTATGTAAATACAAAAGTTATTTTTTTAAATTCAATTCATAGGTAAGGTGTTTTTTTTTTTTTTTTTTTTTAATTTTAATTTTATTTTTTTATTTTTTTATGTACCGCAAAAATGTACCGAAACAATTCATGGAATGGATAATTAAGCAATTCTAAATACTGACATAATATTATACAGAATCTTATGTTACTGAACTAATTTTATGTTACTAATTAATTGCACTATGATATTATGTTATTAATCAATTACACTATAATAGTGACATTAATTTTTAAGAATCACAATCTCTATATAAAATTCAGCTATTTCTCATAAGGTTCAAAATTTCAATCCATGTTCTAAAAGGGAAAGGCCACGAAAAAACCGTTTGGCGCTAGTTTGTTCCTGGCATATTAGTCGCCCACACACAAAACATGTGAATTTGTCTTTGGCATCTGCTATTGCATGGCAATGAAACACAAAGCACAAAACCTTTGAAATTCTTTTTTCAATCTTTTATGTTCTAGGAAAATTAAATTATCGTAAGTCCATTGTATAGACCTTCACAAGCCCTTTCTTTTTCTTGTTCAATTTTCTGTTTTTAAAAGCCTTTTCTTTTTTTTTTTTTTTTTTTTTTAATGTTGGGCCTGAAACTTTTGAGGCAAGTATGGATTCCAGAATCCGCCATTTCGATGCATTTACGAACGGGTTTTTAAAAATTTGTCAATCCAGTTTTTGAAATACATTAACAAAATCATTCAAATTCGCATTGATCAGTTGAAAACAAAGCTGAAAACAAAGAAAAATAATATATAATTAAGGTTGAATGACTAGATTTCGATTCCTTTCAGGAAATCACGCTGATCATAGTGGGCGTGGGGACTTTCTTCTCCATCATCTTCCACATCGGCGTCAAAGAAGTGGTGTCCAAGCCGCTGTCTTCCACGGACAGCAGCATAGAGTCAGAGTCGAGCACTTCCTTCCCGCTCTTTTCCGACAACTTATCATGGAAAGGGTGGCTCAAAGAATCGCATTTCTATCAGGTAACTGTCTATACTGCTTATATTCACAATGTTGTCGTATAAAAAAAGTCGCTAATAGCAATTCTTGACGAGTGATCCAAGGAAAAGGATAACGTAACGACTCGGGTTATATTAGACCTATAACGGTTTCAAGAAGAGGGACACTTTCAGGTTCATGGGAACACTTTAATTTTTATATATTATATTTTATTTTATATAAAAAAAATTTATATATATATTTTATATAAAATATTTCTTGTAGGTTGGAATCCTGTATATGTGCACTAGACTATTCCAAAACATGAGTTTAGTGTTCATGCCTCTGTATTTGCAAGAATCTTTAAAAGCCAATGATGTAAGTTCACCTTCATTTATTTATTTTTACCTTTTGTTCCTTTAAAAAAACGTACACGCATGCATGCGCACAAAATAAAAGCAAGTACATCTTTTTTCTGTTAAAAAAACATGCCAAAAAAGTTATATTCAAGAAAAAATATAAATACAAATATGCCAATATTCAGTCCTGTTAAAAACATTAATTTCTCACTATGAAATGAAGATAATTTTGCAATTAATATTTTTTTTTAAAAATTAATTTTAATAAAATCATTTTAAATTCTTAATTCTGAAATACGAGTATTACAGTGATAATTCAAATATATGTTATTGTTATGAAATACATTATAAGTATGTAAATAATTTTCATGTGTAGTTGTTATTTGACTTTTACATTTATTGTTATGTAAGTTAAATAATTTGAGCTATTTACATTTATTTCATTTTTAATTGTAAGTGTTTTGGTTAAGATACACAAACTGTACAAAGCAGATAGTTCAAAATATTGGCAAATTGGCGACTTCGGTGTCAAATTAGGGAATATGTTTGGCAAGTTATTTGGCGATGTAGCAATCGATCGTTCTTGGAACTACTACAAAAATATTCGAAGGATATGAGACTAATATTAACAATTTGAGCTGTTTAGGTATATTTCATTTATAATACTAAGTGCTTACGTTAATAAATACAAACTGTACAAAGCAAACAGCTGAAAATATTTTCAAATTGGCGACTTCGGTGCCAAATTTAGCGACTACGATATGTTTGGCAAGTTATTTGGCATTGTTAGCAATAGATATTTCTCAAAACTGCTACAAAATATTCAAAAGGTATAAGACTAATATTTAACTTAGGACAGCAAATCCAGATAAACTTTAAAAAAATCCATCCTTCAGTAAGATTAAAGAACAGATATAAGACGTTCCTATAACCGATACTTAAAATATTTATTAATCTGACTTATAAATGATTATTACTGAAGATTCTTTGTTACCATCGATGTAATTCAACGGATAGTCGGAGTAGTTAAGTCATTGCTTTCGTGCAGTGAACTTGGCTATTTCTGTCAATGACAAATGTATTTACAAATGATCTGCGCCTCTTCTGGTTTTGCTTTCGTTTGCTGTTAGAGATATTAGGCGTAGTAATAAAGAATAAAGAGGCCTAATGGCCGAGTGACTAGAGCTGTGGAGCTGGGTGCTGCAGGTTTCGGGTTCGAATACCGGCGGTGCCATGGATGTTTTTAGTGGTTCGGAATAGATAATTAATTTAAACCGGAGATCCTTGTCTAATATAACTGTAGAGAATAAGGTTGGCAGGCCTACTCCGTAAAAAATATCGACTGTCTCAAAATCTGCCAGTAGGCAGACGGCTTTGACCCACTAGGGGGCTGTTACACCAATGAAGAAGAAGGAAGTATAAAATTCTCTATTTTTTAGGTAAACGTGCTTTACTTTTTTGTTAAAGTCCTTGTCTGAAAGAACCAGGAGTTATGTAATATTACAGACTACCAGAAGTTATCTAATATTACCGGCAAATTTGCTATTACTGCTTAAAAATAAACGAAAATTTAGATTAAAATGCTCAATTAGTTATACAGAATTACGCAAACTATAAAGACATGACTAGAAATTAAAAATTTAAAATGGATATTTCATACATCTAATAAACAATACATGCAGTTCTAACCAAAAATATGTTCGGTGGCAACAAAAAAAAAACTGCGAATTATTTTATTCAGATTTTTAAGTAAAATAACATAATTTTTTTAAATTAAAAGTTAATAAAATGTTAAAAAACATTTATTTTTAGCTTAAAAATGTGGAATGCAAACTTACCAGATATGGCTAAACATCTGCAAATAATAATTACTTCCTATTCACAATTTAATGATATAAATAAGTTTATAATTATGAACTACTCTTTCTCTCTCACTTCGCATTCCGGTATGTAACTGACTTTTAATTCCTTTCTTAAATTCTTCAAATTTATATTCCTTTCACAGAGTTCTATTACTACATTTTTATGTCTGAAAATTTTTTATGAATTCTCTTGATAGCAAAATTATGTAAATTACATCGCAAAACAGATCTCTTAAAGACAATAAAAA
Source organism: Caerostris darwini (assembly GCA_021605075.1). Classification (NCBI taxonomy): domain Eukaryota; kingdom Metazoa; phylum Arthropoda; class Arachnida; order Araneae; family Araneidae; genus Caerostris; species Caerostris darwini. Next base: position 386,459 of record BPLQ01004400.1, read on the forward strand.
AAAATTCTGTAACAAGATCTCAAGGTCATCTACATTTTTAATGAATCATATTTTAAAATCGGAACAATATAACACTCGACTCGTTAAATTTTTATTTCCTTTGTTCATTTGAAACAAATGATATATTTTTCAAGGTCACAAAGGTTGTTGTAATAATATTTTTTCTTTATTTTAACATAATTTTAAGAAACTTTTCAATGCGAAAATAATAAATATATAAATAATGATAATATATTAAAATATTTTAATGAAATTATATAATATGTAAAGGATTTTGAAGCAAATAATATATTTTTCAAGGACATAAAGGTTGTCGTAATAAATTTTTAAGTCCGTTTAATATAATTTAAGAAACTTATACGTAAGTAATAAGACAAATTAATAACATATTTTGGTAATAAAATATGCTAATATGTAAGGTAAATATATTAATATATTTTGATGAAGTTATATAATAAGTAATTTTGAAACAAATGATATATTTTTCAAGGTCATAAAGGTTGTTGAAACATTTTTTTTTAACTTTCGTTTAACATAATTCTAAGAAACTTTTCAATACGAAAATAATAAATATGTAAATAATGATGCAAACAATTATAAACATAAATATTAGCATATTTTCATTAAATTATGTAACATGTAAGTAATTTTGAAACAAATGATATATTTTTCAAAGTCATTAAGGTTGTTAAAATAATTTTTTTTATTTTCGTTAAACATAATTTTAAGAAACATTGTAATAGGTAAATAATAAATGTGTAAATAATGATGTAAATATATTAACATATTTTGACGAAATTAAATAGCATGCATATAATTTTGAAGTAAAGGATATATTTTCAAGGTCATAAAGATTGCTGAAATAAATTTTTTATTTCCTTTTAACATAATTTTAAGAAACTTGGTAAATAATAAATATGTATATTAATGATGTAAATATATTAAAATATCTTGATGAAATTATATAATATGTAAATAAATTTAATCAAATTATGTTTTTTGAGACCATTAAAATTGTTCTAATAAATTGTTTACTTCCATTTAACATAATTTTAAGAAACTTTGTAATAAGTAAATAATAAATAAGTAATTAATGATGTAAATATATTAATATATTTTGTTGAAATTATATAATATGTAAATAATGTTGAAGAAAATAATATATTTTTCAAGGTCATAAAGATTGTCCTAATAATTTTTTTTAGTAATTTAAAAAATGCTGACATTTTGCACAGTATGTATTTTATTTGTTATCTCATAATTTTGCATTTAATATAGTTGTAGGATTTGATATCTTTTTTTGAAATTTCTATTCAATTAAATAAAAAATTGTTTCCTTATTAAAAGTGCCAATGTAACGGTTGATTTGCATGAATCTCTATCATTAAAAAAAGGTATTTTATGTCATTTCATGATATTTTTAATAGGATTTTATTGCCAAAATTCCTCTGGTGATGAATGTGAGTGGCTTTGTCGTATCTTGCACCCTTCCGCAATTATTCAAAGTGTTCAGTAAAAAGGTAAGTAGGAATTTAAGAACAATCCTTCAATTTTTCAGAACAATTCTTTATTGATTTTCGTATGACTTATCTTACAAACATAAAGTGTACATTAAAACAAAATTGGCGTTAATAACAAAAAAAATTCTTTCGTGTGTCTCATCTGAAAAACATGGAGGATTTATATAAAGTACTCACTGAAAAAAACAAAAACAATGTGGTTTAAAAATTAAAACACTTCAAATTTTCAAACTCTTAAAATTCAAGCCAAGTTTTCAAATTATTTACGCAAATAAACCAAATCCTGTGCATTAGAATATAAAACACAATAAGCTATTTTTTAATAATATTTTAAATTCATTTAATAATAAAAATTACAGAAAAGAGCTATTTTATTATCGAAACATACTATTTATTATCTAAATTCTATATATTAAATTCTTGAACTTTTATAAGCTAAAAAATATTTTACAAACTGAAATTTAATAAAAAAGAAGAAAGTTTCTTAAGTTTCTAAAACTTTGCAAACAATTTCAGTGATGCAAGTTCTCGTTTTAAAATTTGTCAGTTTTATGTGCTTACTGCAACAATTGTGGATTTTCTATTTACATTAAAGTATTTTTGTTATTAAAATGTATAACTATTCCCTAATTATGTTTTTTTTTATTGAAATCAATGTGCCATATGTTAAACTTATGTGTGTCACAAACAGTCCACTGGCAGGTGATGAGGAGAAAACATTGCCTTTCCGAAAGATTTTTAGGGGCAATTAAACCAATTTTGTGTGTCGTATGGGAGAAAAAAACAAAAATTCCCACCAGGAAACCAGAGTGACGATGCGAGACACTTTGCATACGTTGTCACAATTATCATAAAGTCTACTCGTTTCTGAAAGCACTGACTGAAACGGATGTTACCAGAGGATTTACACCTAGGCCCTCCTGCATGTTAACTACGCCCGTTGCTTAACTTCCATTGGGATTAGCAACGCACTTGGGAACGCACTATCGGTTATTCTCCTATACTTGGCCTGGTAGTGATCTCACAGCTAAAATGCAGGAGGCACCGGGTTTGAATCAACTATCAGCGTCAGTTAAAGTCACAGAATTCAGAAGTTAGGAGAATCTATTGCAAATTAGGATAATGCGAGTAAGCATCTGGGCAAATAGGACAAAGTGGATAAGCTTCTGGGCAACTGGGATAGCTTGATGCTATTGCTGGGAATTTTCTATATTATCTCCCATACGATAAGATAATTGGGGAAACATCTCGGTCTATACTAGACCTATAACGGCTTCAAGAAGAGGTCCACTTTCAGGTTCATGAGAACGTTTTAATTTTTAATTACAAGCATTGTATATACTATATACAGAATTCTGGGTTACTATTTTGAAATGAAAATTAAGGATGTAAATTTGATTCACAAGTGCAGTTCATTCCATGATCGGAGATTTTCAGAGTTTTCGAGTCTACGACGAATCTAGTGCACTCTGTCTGCGGCAGGCCTAATCACATGGCGTGATACTCGAAACCACAAGCGGCTCTCTTTGAAAACAGGCGGAAACTCCGTCTTATTCAGTCACTTCAGAAAAAGAGAAAAACAATACTTCTTGTTGATTCGTCGCAGAACACTATCCTTACTTCTTCAAAAACGTCCCTTTAAGAAAAACCGTCAAGGGCTGTGTTCAACTTTCCTCACTTCTCATTTTAGTGGACACTTCCTCAGCCCACGGTTTGTCACCATGCATTAATTCATGAAATAGTCCATATCTCATCTGTAATTGTTTCGACCTGTGAAGACACTAGACAATCGCTAATTTCCTGATGTATCATTCATTATCCATGACACTGCTTGTCTACTGTCAGATTTGAGTGACAGATTTTTCTCAGTAGAATAGCATATCGTGGATATTTATACTACAATAGACACTAATTGCAAGTAGTATAAATATCCACGACACTGCTTATCAGCTGTCAGATTTTTTTTTTATTTCCAATGGCAGATTAGGAACAGTTACAGCAATAAAAAGAACAACGAAAAGTAAAAAAAAAGGAACAGAGAAAACAACAAAACATGCTGAAACAGAGTTCATTAATCTAACATATCTCTAGCCTCCCAATATCGCTCGGCGAGAAAAGTCTTGCTCAGAGCAGGACAGTGAAGTAGATGCGTGGAGTCCATGGCCTCTCCAGAGCTTCACAGACTGCACATCGGGGAAGGAACAATTTCGAGTCTGTAAAGATGGTTTCGCAGGCAGTCCTGTTACTGTGGCTTGGATTGAGACAGTCCACCGGCATTCCACTGTAGGACTCGAAGAGTATCAAAGTGAGGGGAGGAAGACATAATGCCAAGTTGCACATCTTAAAAGTGTTACTAGGTGCACCAAGGGGAGGTAGATCTGCTGTCAGATTTAAGTGATAGGTTGTTATTATGCACTTGTTAAAGAATATACATTCCTTTCCCCTGGGAACTGAAATTAAAAATCTCTTCCCGTGGGGAAAATGCTACATATCCCTAAAACTCCCCTCAGAAAGCAATGCCTTTCTATATCCCCTGCCAGTGATATGTTCAAATTATGTATAAGCCTCCCACATGTATATGTACTCATCAGTTTCTTGTCAACCAATATTCTGCTTTAAGGTTGTAGGTCAAATCATTATAGGCTAATAGAAATTTAGAAATTAATTTCTTTTGTTTTCACAGGTGACCTTCCTCGGTGGTGCTTCTTGCGGGATCGGTGCATGCGTGTGGATCACTATGGGCCACGGCACCGCCTATTGCACACAGGGCGTGTACGGGGTCGGCGTGCTGATGGGGGCAGCCTCCTCAACTCTAGTGATCTGCGCCCTCTCCTTCATTCACGATCTCATTGGGACTAGTGTGGTAAGCATCTCCGCCATTTCGATTCTTATTTCTTTGCGAAATGTTTTGTATTTAGCTGAATGTTTTAATCTCTCAATTACTTTTGGGTACATCAAGCGTTTGATTTTTTTAACTAATAGGAAAATTGATGGAAAAGCTATTGACTATAAAATTTCTCTGTAATGAAAATAAAAAAACTCTTCATGGATCAGCAAAAATAATCGAGCGTTTTTGCATAACGTTTTTTTATCGTCCAGTATTTTTCCTGAATCACCGCAGTTTTAATAAGTAACTGTTTAGTTAACTGAGATTTTAATACTTTTAATTGACAACCCATTTCCCGCAAAATAAAAACATCTCCTGTCTCGAAATCTGTCAATAAGCAGACGGCCTTTGCCCACCATGGACTGTTGTGCAAATAAAGGAGAAGAGTTAATATCTCTTAAGTACAAGAAGAAAAAAAATTTTTTTAATTAAATGAGTTATTTTATTTTCGAAAATATTTTATTGTTGATATGTTGCGCCTTCGACAAAACGAAAAATTTTATGTTGGCGAAATTTACGTCCAACTGGATGAAAAGTACTAAAATATGCACAAGAAATAATAATAATAATAGAGAATTTTTGCATAACGTTTTTTTCTCGTCCGATATTTTTCTTCCTAGCGCGCCTGCTCATAGGAATAGCTCAGTAATGCAGTATTACAGATATGCATGCGCAATAGGTACAATGTTTCCCATGAGCAGGCGCACTAGGAAGAAAAATATCGGACGATAAAAAAACGTTATGCAAAAACTCTCTAATATATTTGCTTCCTAACCCTTATCTAAGGATTCTTTAGATAAGGGTTAGGAAGCAATTATATTCTATTGTCTGAAAGCTTGTCTTCAAGGACTGTGTTACAAACTTTGTAAATTACATCTCTTGTACACACCGAATCTTTGTTGAATTACTGTTGATAAATTTAAGATTTTACATACAAGGCTCTATATTTCACGAAAAAATTGTGTTGCAAACCTTGTAAAGCACCGAAGCCTTAGTGAATTACAATGACTGAATCTAAGTTCTCACAACCGAAAGGCTATATTTCAGGAAAAAATTGTGTAGCAATGTAAATTGCATCACTTGCAAGTATCTTGAATCTAAGCTTTTGCATGAGAGGTTATACCTTCAATTGACCAATTGTATTACAGATTTTCTAATTTACACTACTTGCAATCATCGAAGACTTCATTACAAAGAGTTAAATCCAAGCTTTTAGATGAGAAGCTATACTTCATGAACAAATTGTGTTACTAGCTCTGTTACATCGCTTGCAAGAATTTGAGCCTTGATGAGTTACAATGGCTGAATCTAAGCTTTTACATAAGAGGCTATACTTCATGAACAGTTGTATTACAGATTTTCTAATTTACACTACTTGTAAGCACCAAAGATTTCATTACAAAGGGATATATCTATGCTTTTACCTAAGAGAGGCTATACTTTATGGACAAATTGTGTTACTAACAATGTAAATTATATCGCTTGCAAGCATCGAAGCCTTAACATAATGGCATTTATTAAATAAAAGCTTTTACATGCAAGACTTTAAGGAAGTAAGAGTTTTTTGCACTTGACTGGTTTTCATTTTCCCATTTTGACTAAAAGAAGTGTAGGAAATTTATAAAATAAATTTTGGTATTCCTTCTTCTCTTCATTTGCGATAAGTTTAATCCATTTGATTTGTACAAATGATTTTAAATTAGTTAATCAATACGCACAGTATTAATCACTCTTTTTAAAAAGATTCATTCCAACAATTTACTGAACAAAACGTTAAATATGGATTTTGCAACGAATTACTGTTCAAGTTAACTGTGTGAATTATTCTTTTTGAAAATATTCGTATCAATTATTTACTAAGCAGAGCTTTAAATATGGATTTAACAGCAGTATTTTAAATACGAATGTAACACCACCACTGTGTGATTAACAATGGGATATCAAATAAAACAAGTCGTCATTGATGAGAACTTTATGGAAAATTTATTTCAAAGATACGAACCTTTTACATGAAACTTATTGATGCGAATCGCTTAAATAATTTGAATCGTTCATTAGCACTTAACATTCATGCATTATTGATCACTTAACGTTAAAATCATATGTTTCTTACTGTACTACTAACCATCTTTTCTATTACAGGAGAGTGCAGCATTTGTGTACGGTGCTATGAGCTTCTGGGACAAGATAGCAAATGGCATTGTGGGAATGATCATACAGCATACGCATGCGTACGTTACTTATTAGTTGAAAAAGACTTTTTTTCTATTTAAAGTTATAACATTCGTTGTTGTTGTTTTCTAATGAGATTGTGTTTAGGGGAAATACATTTATTATAAAAATATCACTACATCATTTCTTTCTATACTGTCACTGTAGTGTGCAGGTTGGGCAACCAGATTGTAACAGGGTGTGGTTGGGTTCAAATACTTGAGGCACGAGTTGGAGAACCCACAACTTTATTGACACATGCACAAAGACAATATTTAACATCATTTAAAGACATATAATTATAGATTCGTGGAAGGATTCTACTTCTAATCCAAAAACTCGATACTCGGCTACGCGCAGGGTGACCGAAATATACGTCTTCTCCTGGTGAGACTTTAGGCCAACTAATTTGCAACTAATTCGGAGTGCACTAAATATAAGGACCGCAAGGTGGCGCTGAACTTCCACTAGGGTAAGAGTCTCGAGATCGACTGACCATATATCCTGAACGTTACATGGAGGCGCTCTTGCCAGTGTGTTGGAAGAAGCACGGTTACAAGATTAATTATTTAACAGATTAAAAAAATCGCACATCTGAAAAATAAATCATATTTTTTCTATCTCTTACTCTAATATCAATTTTTTTTTTAATAGTTGAATTCAGAATTGCAAAAAGTGAAATGTGTATCCTTTTTTCCCCAAAAATGCGTTATTTTTAGTATTAAAAGTATTTCTTTGTTAAAATTACAATATTTATTCTATTGCTAACAAAGTTCTGTTCGTAATTATTTATGTTTCCGTAGGGTGATATGCATAAACTGCGATTGGTTCTACAAGAACGTCATGTCCTATGGAGTGGGAGGAGTTGGAATTGTCGCCAGTATTGTCATAGTTACTCTTCTGCCAGCCAATCTTGGAGAAAGACAATCCGCTTTCAATGGTAAGTCCGATTTATAATCTTCAGAAAATTGACATAAAATTGTTGTACGTGGCAACTATTAATCTGTTGACTTCTAGATAATTAGATTTAATTTTGAATACCAACGTTATGTAGCATTTCCAATAGGTCACCCCTCCAAAATATTGACCACCTCCGATATTGTTTAAATTTGGTAATCGAATGAGAACAGCATAGTATGGAGTATAAGAGAATTATACACGTTTGACTATACGCTATACTTATTGACTTAATACTTTTTTGCACTTTTGCCAAAATCACTCAAATATATTGCCACCATCATCAAACTTTTACCAAATTGAGATTATATATTTTTTTTTCTTGATATAGTATTAAATTGGAATATTATTATGAATCAAAAAATAGTAAAAAAGTAAATTTAAATTATCTAATAATAAATGCTATAATTAATGTAGACTATTTTAGGTGAAAAAAAAGGCTTACAATATTTTTTTTTTTTTTTTTTTTTTTTTTTACAGATTTATTTTTTAATTATGATTTATTATTTTATTTCTTTGTATTATAAACAATCTATTTTTTTATAATATTGCCCTTTTTGTTGATAAACTAGGATATTGAACTAAAAATTCGTAACTATTTATTTGATTGTAAACAAACTGACTGCTTTGTGTTTTTAAAATGACTTTTGAACTATAAATAGTATATAATAATTAATAATGATAACAATATATTATTATTAACTATTATAAAATTAACATACTTTTTTACATATAATTCAATTAACATCAACAAACCTGCTTCCGTCAGTTTTACAGCAAAAAAAAATAATAATAATTCACAAAAAATTAACAATAAACATGAAAAAAATAACTAAAGCAAATAATAATAAAGCAGGTTTACTATTTCGTTTTTTTTATAGTAAATCTGCTTCACCAGTGTTACAATTTTTAATTTATATACTATTACAAAAAATTCCAAATTACAGAAAGAATTGTTAAATTAAAATGTTGAGATAAACATCAACAATTTTAAATAGCATCATTCAGAAAATATTTATTTAATAGAATTGGCCAAATCGCAAAATAGGACCCGTTGGGGTTTGGAGACTTTATGTTGCCAATTGGGTGATAAGTTGCCAAATGTGGTACTGTACTTTTGCCAAATGTGGTTTTTGTACTGTTTGCAACCCATTATTTGGCGAACTTTGAAGAAGAGATTTTTTGACGCCAAATAAAAATGGCCCCTATTCTGCGATTTTACCACAGGTTTATACTGACCATGTTTTAATTCTTCTAATCCATGATAAAACACATTTTGATCCATGATAAAACCATGATTGATCCATGTATAAAACACATTTTGCTTTAAAATATCGTTGTTTTTTTCTACAGGTGCTGGCTTGACACCGAAAGCAGATGTTACAGACATTCACAGACATCCGGAACCGAATGAAAAACAGCCGCTTTTGCAGAAATAACTGTCGAAATATTTTTACTTCAGACCGTTTTTTTTCTTGTTTATTTTACATGAAAAGATTTTTTTTAATCTATAACGTGTAAAGACTCCATATTTGCCAATAGATTTAAAACTATTTGGAACAAAAGAACATTGAATATAATTGCTTAGAAAATGAGTAATTATTCAAACATGTTGTACTGTTATATATATATATTTTAAAAATATATGAATTTGTTGAGAACTTTTTAATTTTAGTGACCAACGTCTTTTCAACTAAAAAAATTAATTTTTTAGTGTTGCAATCCAAAAACTATTGGCAATGGAAAGATAATTTTTGAAAAATGAAAGTCATTGGATATGTTAACAAGTTTGAGCCAAACATTATTTTTTTCTGAGCAGTTTTGCTTAATAATTGTGTTCATGTGTTCATTACTATACATTTTGCCTTTTAATGTGTTCAATTTTTAATAAGCTTATATTTTTTAAATAATGTATTATGGTATTGAATAAAATATTAGTTACTTTCAAGTAACAATAATTAGTATTTGTGGATTGTTTTATTATCTTCGAATTTAAATAAATTTTATTTAAATTTTTTGTGCATCATTCTAAAAATTAAACAAAATAAAAAACATAAAATAAAGATGAAATATAATGAATGAATATCATAAAAATAAAAAAATTATTTTTAAATTTATCACATAAATAATCTTACCTAAAAACGTATAATTTGCAGCTTTGGGGAAGTTTTTCGACTTTTTGAATTGACTGCAAAGACCTTGCATCTAAACAAAAACCTAGTAAAAAATGAAATATATGCTTTCCTCAAGAAATATTTGTCATAATACACCCAATATTACCTTAGGCACTTACACTTTGGAATCTGTACTTAGTTTTAAATACTTAGGGTCAGAAATTAATTGTCAACATAGTATCTTACCTGAAATAAAAAACAGAATTGTGTCTGCCAATAAGACCTTTTATGGTTTAAGATATCTGTTTAAATCACAATTCATATGCAGAAAAACTAAGTTCTTGTTATATAAAACACTTATTAGACCTATTTTGGTCTATGGCACTGAAACATGGACTTTGGCAAGATCTGATGAGGTCCATTTAGGTATATTTGAGCCGTATATTTTAAGGGATATTCTTGGAGGTGTCAGGGAAAGTGATTGTTGGAGAATCAGTACAACGCAGACATAAAGACTGCTATAAAGACCCAGATATTATAAAACTTATTAATATCAATTGATTAAACTGGGCTGGTCATGTATTTAGAAGGAAGGACATAAATCCTGTAAAAAGGCTCGTTTTGGCAAAGCCACAGGGACAAAGAGGAAGAGGACGACCCAAGTTGCGATGGATAGACGCTGTTGAAAAGGATTTTGCTGTACTAAAAGTTAAGAATTGGCGGACCCTTGTCACCTAAAGGAATGCACGGAAATCTCTTCAAAGGAAAGCCTTGTCCCACCATGGTTTGTCGTGCTATTGATGATGATGATGAAGTGAAGGATAAAAAAAGTGTTCATACAATCAGGACAAAGAGACTTTTTGTATTTGTTACAAATGAACCAAATTGCAGTTTGTTACGTGCATTTATTTTAAGAAAATATATGTTACAGTATTTACAAAGCATTATTATTACATGAAATAAAATCTAATCATACTAGAAGTTGTTGCCCTTTGTAAAAACTGAACGTAAGCAAACATAAATCAGTATTCCAGAATTAATTATTTTGCATTTCATTCAGACTATCTCGTACTAACAGTTGGTTTGGTGGGTAAGAATTCCTAGTTTTTACTCTGCTCCGATACGCAAATGAGAGAGATTATCACCATTAATGTAACAAGTCCCTTTACTATAATCCTATTTCTAAGCAGCAAACCTATCATTTAAAAACAAATATGATCAATTCATTCATCTTATTCTCATTAACGCTATACCTTTTAAAATAGCATCTTTTAAGCATTTTAATATAATAACTTTCATTCATAGGCGAATATATATAAATTTCATGAATATTGGAAATAAAACACCTCACTACTAGCTGAAAGAAACTATTGAATAGAACATGCAATATCCATTATATAGCATTGTATGAATGATTGGCAGGCAAATTAAAAAATGCATTATTATTTATTCCATCTAATAATGGCCTAATCGTCTTTGCATCTAATTATACCATAATTTACCGTTTAATAACGTTAGGATAGAGATGAAATGGTTATATATTTTTAAGCACAAAAAAAAAAAAAAGAATTGATCATTAATGTAATCAAAAGTAATAAAAAATACAAGCAACAAAGACTTGGTCATTTTTTTAGTGTCAGTTATGGGTTTGTTTATTAAAGCTTTTGTTAGGAGAATTGTGAACACACAAACAGGTGGTTGTCATGGGCACCGTTTCTGTATGAGCTGCTTCATTTTTTGATTGAGGGGTCGTATACACATTGAAAATAAATCAGTTCATTATTATTACTTTATACATCTCCGTATTATTTATTCGTAAAGTTACGTGAACGAATCATTAAAAAAGATCGATAGGTATTTAGATGAACAAAATTCTGAATTAATTCTTAAAAAAGACATTCGAAATTTTTTTATTTTTTTAAATGTTAACCTTAAAAAAATATATATTTATGTTTAAAAAATGCTCGTTTTAATTTTGTTGTTCAGTACAGCCTATGACTTTTGACATTTTGTTTTTGCCGTATGTTATGTCAAATATGTTAAATATTAGAATTATTTTAGGCTATTTAAAAGATATAATCCATAAAAACAAAAAATATATTAATATAAATAAAAAAAACCTATAATTAAATTAAAATTTCCATTCATAATTGGTATTTGATGTAGTAGTAACAAAAATTCGAATACAAATATTTATTTTAAAAATATTAAAAATTTGGTTTTTAGACTTAAAAAAGAGAATTTTATTACTGAAAATCGTCTAATACTTAAAATTTGTGATATTTTAATACGATACAAAGAAAATATTGTATTCTATTTCTTTATTTTTTTTTTGTTATAATTAGTTGTAACAAATTATAGAAACTTGTATAAAAATTTGTAAAAACAATCCAGATATCATTATTGAAATTCTTGTAAAACAACTTCAAACAATAAACTAAAAATTAATTAAAAAAAAAAAAGAAAACGAAATAATATTTTAAAAAATCTGCTTATACTTCTAAATCATTTATATTTTAATCAACTAAATATTTAAACTAAAGAACTACAGGAAGCAATTTTATTTTACTTAAAAAATAATTTCATTTATTTTTCCAATCCTCATTTAAAATTAGCAGTAAAACTTTTTAGCCAAAGCATTTGAAACATAAAAAAAAATATTAAAATACTAGTGTATGTCTTTTTACATCCCCCCCACCCCCCTACTTCAAGTTAACCACTGGAGAGAGTAAATTATTTTTATAATAGACAATTTTATTTACAATTTTTTTCGTTTTAGGCTACAAAGTAAGAAATTTGAAAATTGAAAGACTTTGCTAAAAATTATTTTCCGTAATTATTTATATAATATGTATTGGTACAAATACATAAATTTTAAATTAAATTAATTAAAAATTATTTTACATAACTTACTTATATAATATGGGTTGGTAAAAATACATAAATTTTAAATTTAATTAATTAAAAATTAATTTACATAATTTACTTATAGCACATATCGGTACAAATACATAAATTTTAAATTAAATTAATTAAAAATTATTTGACATAAATTACTTATATAATACATATTAGTACAAATACATAAACTATAAATTGAATTAATTAAAAATTATTTTACTTAGCTTACCTATATTACTTATATAATAGTACATGTTGGTGTAAATACATACATTTTAAATTAAATTAATTAAAAATTATTTTACATAAATTATTTATATAATATATATTGGTACAAATGCATACATTTTAAACTAAAGTAATTCAAAATTATTTTACATAAATTACTTATATAGTACGTCTCAGTACAAATACAAAAATTTTAAATTAAATTAATTAAAAATTATTTTACATTACTTATATAGTGCGTATTGATACAAATACATAAATTTAAAAATTAATTAAAAATTATTTTACATAAACTTATATAGTACGTATTGCTACAAATACATACATTTTAAACGAAAGTAATTAAAAATTATATTACATGAATTACTTATACTGCATGTATTACTACAAATACATAAATTTTAAATTAAATGAAATCAAAAATTATTTCACATAAATTACTTATATAATACGTGTTGGCACAAATACATAAATTTTGAATAAAATTAATTAAAAATTATTTTACATAAATTATTTATATAATACGTATTGGTATAAATACATAAATTTTAAATTAAATTATTTAAAAATTATTTTACATAAATTACTTATATAGTACGTATTGGTACAAATACATAAATTTTAAATCTTTTTAAAATTTTTTTAAATTTTCTTTATTAAGTATTATATAAGTATTTTATGTAAAATACTTTTTAATTAATTTGAAAATTATTTTACATAAATTCCTTACATAGTAGAATTGCTACAAATACATGAGTTTTAAATTAAATTATTTAAAAATCATTTTATATAAATTACTTATATAGTACGTATTGGTACAAATACATTAATATTAAACAAATTTTATAAATTTCCCAATGAGAAATATGTAGCACACTTTGTGAATGACCCCTTTATTGGATGTCATACAAGGTTTCAACCAATCGTAATTCTTTCAGTGAACAAAATACTACTGAATGCTCGAAGCAAAATTTTTGCTAAAGAAATGGGACTTAAGTCCGCTATGAGACTGTTGATGGTTTTTCTGTGCTCCTAAAAAATAAAACTTTTCTGTGATTGTAAAAAAAATGCGGTGAATTTATTGGAGAGCATCGTATAATTGAACATCTTGCTGTACGTATAACCACTCGACAACTTGCTTTTATTTTGCAAATAATTCATTCCAAATAGAAACTTAAGTAAATATTTTAATGATGATATTACAAAGTTATATATTAAATTTTGTATCATTTAAAATTAATCAAATAAACATACATTGAAAAAAAGTTTTTTTAATAATCTTTATTAAAATTTATTTCTGCAAATTAAAATTAATTTCTCCTTTAAAATGAATCCTGAAGTCTTTTTAAGCATATATTACATTGCTAATTTTCCCATTACATTAATTAAATCTTATCATTATAATCTAATCATAGTAATCATTATCATTTATTTAAAATTGAATATCATTAATTCATTTAATAAAAAAATTATGAATTATTTTTTAATTTTTAAAATTTTTAAAAACTATGAATTATTTTTGTATGTTTAATATTTTGAAAAATTATTAATTATTTTTGAATTTTTAAAAATTTTAAAAATTTTGAATTATTTTTGAATTTTTAAAATTTTCTAAAATTATAAATAAATTTAAAATTTTTAAATTTGTTAAAAATTATGAATTATTTTTTAATTTTTAAAGTTTTTAACAATTTAACGCAAAAATAATTAAAAAATTTTAAAAATTGTAAATTACTTTTGAATTCTTAAACTTTTTAAAAATTTAATTTAAGAATATTTTAAAATTTTAAAAAGTCTAATAAGTATTGTTATCTCTCGCCTACATATTACTGAATTAAAAATTTAGTTTAAAATAGCCAATGAATTTTTAAGTATTATTATTCACATTATATACTAATTAATATTAATGTGAATGAATAAAAAACAATAATTAAATAATTTTAAGATAATTATTGTATTTAAAAATAGGATAGTAATTTTTGATGTTTTTATTAATTTGGTAAAATTAATTTAATTTAATTAAATTTTTTTTTTTAAATTGATACACTAATTAGAGAAATTTGTATTGATGTGAATAGATAAAAATTAATAATAAAAGAATTTTGAGGTCATTTTTTTAGATGTCATATAGAATAATAATTTTTGATGTTTTTATTAATTTTTAACTTCGTAAAGAATTGTTCAAGTAATATTACATGAAAAAATAGGGCTAATTTATCAAGATTATAATAGTATTAACGTTAATTTCGCAAATATTGAATGAAATTGTCTTATTTTGTTTTTAAAAAAATTTATTTGAGATATGTTTTTATTGAGATCGTTGTCTATTTGAAATTTCTAAAGAATAAAATAGTATGGATTTTCGCAACAATAAATTTGTTAGAATTAAATATATTTCTCATTAAAATTGAGGGAAAATATTTTGATAAAAATTTCATGTTGATTTTATTAAAAAAAAAAGTAATTCATATTTTCTTTTCAAAGTTATCATGTTTGTCATTTTATGTACACACATGCAAATTAAATTTCTTTTTAATTTTCATAATGTAAAATGACATTATAATTAATTGACAGGATGCACACTTTTTAAATTATTTTTTTCGAATTGATAAACAGAGATAGTTTTACTTTAGTCAGAGCAAAATTTGTAAAATATTTTAAGACTTCGTGTTTAATCTTTCTAGTTAAATTATGCATATTGGTTTGTTGAAAATACATAATATAATATATTTTGAATAAAATATTATTGCATAATAGTATTAAATTTACATTTTACAACTTTAATAATACTAAAAGACAGAAATATTTGTAATAATAATAATAACAGAATATTAATATTAGAAATATTAATAGCAGAATATTAATATTAGAAATATTAAAAGTAGAAATATTAAAAGTAAAAATATTAATAATAGAATATTAATATTAGAAATATTAAAAGTAGAAATGTTAATAACAGAATAGTTTACTTTTCAAATATTTTACTTAAAACAGTATTAGTGATACATTATTAATTCTTTATACTTCTTTCGTTCTAAAAGAAGGGGATGTATTATTTAACATTCTGTTCTTTCTGAATATTTTATTACTGTTTTATGGTTGTGACATTGTATGTAATTAAAAACATGAGCTGTAGATGGTTAAATTTGCAGAACGTTTCAAGGTTACAATATGCAGTTTAAACCTCATCCTTGGTGATGGGAAAGAGGGTTTTTATTTTTAATTGTTGAATTTAATAATTCCAATTCACCTGCGTGCTCCAAATTTGGTAGAAATTTAACTAATGCTAGTCGTCTGTGTTAAACAAGTTCTCGGTCTACTTAGATTTAGTAATTTCTCTATTTTAATCTCATCATCATCACCAGTGGCATGTTATCAACAGCTTCATGATAAGCATGAGGCAGATTTCGAGATACTGGTTCAATCTAGATATCTGGTGTACGGTCCATTTCCTACTGGCAGATTTCGAGACAGGAGATACAGGGGGTAGGGTTGTCAGCCCTGCATCCCAAAAGTCATATTAGACAGGATCTACGTTTTAAAGGGGATTCCTAACCAGTACAAACATCCATGGCACAGCCGGGACTCGATAACGAAATCTGTAGCATAGAGTCTATTTTAATCAATCTCACTTAAATTAAGATGATGATCTTTCTTAACAATTTTAAGATACGGGGCTTGATGGCCCAGTGACTAGCGCTCTGGCACTCGGTGCTACAGGATTCGAGTCCCGGCCGTGCCCTGGATGCTTGTAGGAATTCGAAATCCACTTTAAGTCGTTGATACCGGTCTAATAGGATTGTAGAGCGGTGGTCTGACTATCCTACCCTTTAAAAAGTTATCGTCACGGAGCCAAGTCAGACTTCTACCTACAAGTGCCCCATTACAACAGAAGCTGCCCCCCTTTCCCTCCTTCCATGCGACCACATGAGTTCATGGACTTGGTCTAGATATTGCTCTACCAAGTGGGATAAGAAACAACAAGATACTTTGATATACGTGTATTTACCATAAGATGAAGTTTATTTTAATTAAAATTATTCTGAACAAAAATATGTTACGGAGCTAATAAATTGTTGTTGATTACAAAATCCTTCAACAACAAAAAAAATTACTCTCATACTCTCGTACTCATACTTTAAGTTACTCTCATATATATATTACTTTCACATACTGGGCCAAAGCTACATTATGGATAGTTTGGATTTGTTGGATGGATTGGATTGGATTGTGTTGGATTTGTGTTGGATTTTTAAGTGTTTGGTTCAACACAATAGAAGCAAAAAGACTTCTGTGTTTATGCCAAGGGTGGAAATGTTAAATCAATAGGTCCTAACGCTCAGTGCAACAGGGTGAAAACAGGAGTTCTACTATTCACCTATATGCCATCCTTGAGACGTTCGTTCAAAATTGCGGTAAGCATAATTTGGATACAGCGTAGCAGGCCGCCTCTCTATCTGTATGACAAAATAACAAAGTCTCCACTAATCTCTCTATTATTAAAGGCCCTTTGCAGTTCCTTCTTCTTTTACTTGTTTGAAACTATTTTCAATGAGTATTAATTTCTAGTATATTGCATAGCTGACAACATTTACAAAATATATTCTATTCAGCATATTAACAGGTGGGTTAAAAGGTTCATAGACTGACACATAGATGGCGCTACTAGTATTAAATTCATATAAATTTTAGTTGGCCCTAATCTTCAAAAGACACGTGTATAAATTTGACAGCTGTTGCACTATTAGTATGTGAGTTATAGGATTTTTAGTGTTCATCACGTGCAGTCCACTCGGCTGACTGTCGATTGGACTCCGGTGTGAAATGATGAAGCCATGCTTCATCCATTGTCCCATATCGACACAAAAATTCGGGTTTATTACGATTGTACAGCTCAAAACATTGCTTAGAGTTATCAATTCGTTGTTGTTTTTGATCGATTGTGAGCTCGCGCGGCACCCACTTTGAACTGAGCTTTCGCATATCCATATTCATTCACGTATCCAACACGTTCCTTTGGTATCTTTAGGGTCTCAGCTATCTCAATCAACTTCACTTTACGGTTATCAGAAATTATTT
This sequence comes from Caerostris darwini, assembly GCA_021605075.1. Lineage (NCBI taxonomy): Eukaryota > Metazoa > Arthropoda > Arachnida > Araneae > Araneidae > Caerostris > Caerostris darwini. The sequence continues at coordinate 404,356 of BPLQ01004400.1, forward strand.
TGTTGGACTTTTTTGATGGTTTCGTCGGTAACAGCCTCTTTGGGGCGTCCACTGCGTGCATCGTCCTCGGTGCTCATTTCGCCTCGTTTAAATTTAGCGACCCACTTGTCTACGGTTGATTTTCCTGGTGCAAAGTCCGAATAATGTTTATAAAGCCAAGCCTTGGCTTCAATAGTATTTTTTTCCCCAAAAAGCAATGCTTTAATTAACGCACGAAATTCCTTTTTATCCACTTTTTCAAACTGACAAAAGTTGCTTCCCTAAAAATGCTATAACTCACATACTAATAGAGCAACAGCTGTTAAATTTATACACGTGTCTTTTGAAGATTAGGGCTAACTAAAAATCATATGGATTTAATACTAGTAGCACCATCTATGTGTCAGCCTATGAACTTTTCAGTCCACGTGTTAGCAATTATAGTCTGTCCTCTATCAAAATCTAAGAAACCCTTATTTTTTCTTATTTGGTAACGATGCAAACTATTTCTTGGCAAAGCACAATCTTAGACATCTATTGCCTGAATATTCATCGTTTTTGTTTCATGATAGTTTCATTTTTATAACACACATTTTGTTCGGTGCAGTTTTTAAAAATTTAGATGTTAATTCTTCGTTAGAAAGAAGTGATTTCTATATCATTTAAATATATTTTATACAAAAAAAATATCAGTGATCACAAACACCGAAATTTAAACAATGAACTATTTTCACCGTTTCAATGGATTTATTTACTATAAATTATTAATTAGATTAGTAGCAAAGAAATTAAAAGGACTATAATTATAAAATAAGTTGCAACAATTGATATATTGCGATAATTATTGTAAACAAATTTTTAGTGTAAATAATTGTTAAAATAGATGGTTAAACGACTTCGTTTTTTTTATCTAACATTTTCATCGACGACATTATCAAAAGTCATCTTTTATAAAATCACATTTTTGTCATTACTCTACGTTATTTATATTTTACTGGCTATCATTAAATATGCGTCCATAATAAGAAATAAAAGTACACTATGATTATATTAATCCTTAATAATTTTGCATAACATGACAGAAAAATGTCAGCTTTGTCGGTCAACTTTTTTCTCCTGTAATCATCTTTTTAAGATCACTGTTTACAAAAATTTCATTGTGTACCTACCTGTTGAAGAATACCTGTTGTACTCATAAAGTAATTGCCTTAATTTCTTTGTGTGGAATTATCTTAGTTTCATTTAATAATTGTATTACACATAAAAAATAAATTTGCCGTAAATTTCATAAAAAATCAATTCTATGAATTCTATATAAAAAAAAATCAGAACTGAGAGTAGGATTTTTATAAAACTAGACATGTGACATGCATCCTAAGCCGATGTGTGCTAGTGGATTAAAATGGCTTGGAATGAATTTATATGTAAGAATCAAAAAAGTTTAACAGAGGACTAAATTAATAAGTAATCTTATACTGATCAATATTTTCATATCTCTAGCAAATATAAAGATTATAAATCGTTGGAAAAATATAGTCCCTTTCTATTTTCACTATAGTTTCTAGATCCACATATTTTTTTCCATTTTCATTTATCTTATACGATATCTTGTTTCTTTTTTTCCCTTGTTTGTTTCTTTTTTTCCCTTTTTTTCCCTTGTTTGTTTCTTTTCTTCCCTTTTTTTCCTTTCTTTTTTTCCCTTGTTTTTTTCCCTTGTTTGTTTCTTTTTTTTTTCCCTTTTTTTTTTTCCCTTTCTTTTTTTCCCTTGTTTGTTTCTTTTTCCTTTCTTTTTTTCCCTTGTTTGTTTCTTTTTTTCCTTTCTTTTTTTCCCTTTTTTCCTTTCTTTTTTTTTCCCTTGTTTGTTTCTTTTTTTCCCTTTTTTCCTTTCTTTTTTTCCCTTATTTTTTTCCCTTGTTTGTTTCTTTTTTTCCCTTTTTTTCCTTTCTTTTTTTCCCTTGTTTGTTTCTTTTTTTCTTTTTTTCCTTTCTTTTTTTCTCTTGTTTTTGAAAATTACCTCTGCAGTTTTATACGGAATCTTTCTTTATATATTTTATAATTCGTGAATGCTTTTAATAGTAAGTTCATCGTTTCATTGATAAATGATGCCACCAGTTTATTATGATGTTGTCAATTTCTCTAAAATTTTGGAATTATATATTCACTAACAATAAACAAATATGAAATTGCGTATTGCATGAATTTGTAACGAAAATAAACTTTAGTAGTTTCCTCTTTCTGAAATGACATTTTTTAAACATCGATGAACTGCTCATGTGTGTCTCGAGCAGCTCACCGACGGGTGATGATCTAATACATTGTCTTTCTGGAGGACTTATAAAGGTAACTGCCCCACATTAGCGCGCAGCGTGCGAGAATATCAATAGCTTTACAAATGTCTACTATTACTACACCACATCACTGTGCCTAGAGCTGAGTTGGCCCTTTACAGTTTGAGAATAATGTGGGTGAGAAGAAGAAGCCTGATTGGGGTCTATGACGCTCTATGGTCATGTGAGACCGGAACCTACGGCTTTAAGTAGATTTCGAACCACTACAAACATCCATGGCACCGCCGGGATTTGAATCCGAAACCTGTGATATCGAAAGTCAGAGCGCAAGCCACTCGGCCATCCCCACTTTACAAATGTCTAAAGCACGAAGTGTTTCGCCTCTTGCGACAATTGTAATCGAATCTCCTCGTTTCTGAAAGCAGACAAAAAAATCGCAATATACGCCATTACCAGTTTCGAACCTAAACCCTCCTTCCCACCAGTTGCACAATTTACCAGTGGGTCACAAGTCGGTCATTTAATTTTAAAACTAATTAGAAAGATACCGAAAGTGACATTTACAGTTTTTGGCAATTGCTTAAAACTTTTTATCAAAAGAAATTTGGAATTTAAGTTTATGTTTGAGTTTACACTTTAAAGTGAAAAAAAAAAATTTGCCAAAAAAGAATTATTAATTCAACAAATAAAATAATTTTATTAATGTAAAAACTCATGTTTTATTTAAATATTTTATTATAGATATATTTTCGTATTATTCGTTTCAGTTAAATATTTTATTAATGATATATTTTCATTTTATTTAAATATTTTATTGTTGACATAGTTTTCATGGTAATGTACTTTAAATTTCTTATAAAGCATGAAATGTTATTTATCTTCATTCCACCTAAAATTGAACTGTTAAAAATTGACTTTTTAAGATAATTTATTGGAGTTTCTTCTATATCGATTGAGACCATTTTTCTTCTCACATGATTTTTTTATTATTTAGAATCAAAAATAGGAGTTGAAGTAAATGGGTGGCCTAAATTTCCTTCAAAGGCAACTTTTAAAATGACATTTATCTCATAATGGACCAAGTTCACAAAAGAGTTTTTTCGTAGATCGCGAAAATTTGTATTTTGTGAAAATTTAATGCATTTCAATTAAGAAATACTAGGTTAATTTAATTACTAAATGACAACAAACATGAAGATTGATTTAATTAATTAAATAATTAAATAATTATTATTAATTTTTTTTTTTTGATGATATCAAACTAGTGGAAATAAAATAGAAAGAAAAAAAAATGATAAACATTTTGGGAATTTTCTAATATTCCATTATATACTTTCTAAGATTATTTTTTTAAAGTCACGCCAATTAATAGTACTCTTATAAAGAACATTTTCGCTGTTTTTGGACTCTGATATCTGCAAATAACTTTTGTTTTACTCAGACATTTAATTGAACCTATTGAAAAGTTTTTAAAAGTTTAGAAAATTTCAATCTGTAGGCTGGAATGTCCTTTCATAGGATTCGAGGTGAGGAGAAAGGAAGAATGTGTATGTATATATATATATAACTGCTTTTAATTTGTTTTGGTTTAGTTTGTCTTTCTACTGTCATTTTGTGCACACTTTAGGCTAATTAGACCGGGACCTACAGTTTAACGTGGATTCCGAACCACTCACAAACATCCATGCCATCGCCAGGATTCGAACCTGAAGCCTAAAGAGCGCTAGCTAATTGACCATCGGGCCGCTACTGCTTTTAGATAACTGCTGATTCAAGCTTCTTTGACTGGGATTACGACAATGATAATCGTTGTTGTTGTTTGTTGTTTGTTGTTTCTTATCCCACTTGGCTGGCCAAGCCCACGAGCCCATACGTACTCATGATTGAAGGGGAAGGAAGCAGCTTCTGTTGTGATGGAGCACCTTTTAATTTATTTTGGTTTAGAAGTTTGACTTTTGCTGTGACGCTCTTACAGTCATAGGAGACCGGGACCTACGGCTTAAAGTGGATTCCGAACCACTACAAACATCCATGGCACCGCCGGGATTCGAACTCGAACTGACCGCGCCCAATGATGCTTGACTTCGGTGATCTAACGAGAACCGGTATATTCAGCATGGTACGGCCGTTGGCTGATAATCGTTCCACGTATAAGCGCCCATTACACCCCGCAACATCGAAAGCCAGATGCATATCCACTAGTTCCGCATTCGTATAATCAACCATCAAGCAATCACTGCGTCAATGTATAGCATGGAGATTCTCTAGAGAAATACTCGAAACTCCCTTACCTATACAACATCTTTGCAGCGTTAGGAAAGTATTGCTATCTGATTCTATGATCGTTTATAGACCCCTCGTAACCTTCCTTTACTTTTAATGGTCCTGAGAAATCTACCACCTTAGTCAATCTGGCGACAGACTTCCGCCACACTATTAGTAGTGTAGAACCATTGAAGTAGATCTACTGAATTTGATTTCCGGAAACAACAGATATATAAAGACTCTCGAACGAAGAAGCAGTAGAACTTGGGCAGAACTTTGAGAAAGCAAAATTCAAGAGAACTGTGACAGAACTGTCGGATAGAGAACTTTATCTGTAGCTATGGTTAGTTTTTTAAAATGTTAATTGTTATGTTCTGTAAATGTGAATTTTGTATATAGTGTTAGTTGCAGGTTGGGAAACCAGATTGTAGCTGGGAGGGGTTGGTTTGAGAACTTACAGTTTTATTTACACACGCAGAAACACCACACACATGCAGTTAGAGAATACAATATTTAACACATTTAAAGAGAGATAATTATAGATTCGGGGAATGACTCCACTTCTAAGTCGAAACACGAAACACTGATACGCGCAGGGTGCGAAAAATATACTTCCTTTCCGCTGAGAGTCGGTAAGCCAACTAATGAGCCGGGTTGCGCTAAATATATTTCCTCTAGGAATAAGTCTATAAATTAAGCATTACTCAGTGGGAGCGCAGTTTGCGCTCTACTTCCATTGGGGTGAGAGTATTGAGGCCACTGACCATTTTTTTTTTTTTAACGCCAAAGGGTTCACTCTTATGAGGGGAGGGGGCACTCTTGTGAGTGTGTAGGAGAAAGCACAATTACAATGTGCGTTAAAGGTGATGGAAATGAATAGCTTGTTCTTCATTTTTAATTCACCTAGACACCACCTCACTTACATGAATTAATTGCTGAACAAGAAAATTAAAATTACAGTTTTAGAATATAGAGACAAATATATCTCTGGCATCTGGAAAAAAATAAAATAAAAAGCTTTCTTCAAAAGTTTTTCTTTAGAAAAATAGTTCAATACAGACAAATCTTTCTTTTTAAGTTATATTTAAATGTCAAATATCAAATAAAGTATGAACATATTTATGTCATACATCATTCATATCTGACGCGAAAATAACAAAATTATCCACTTCTTTGTTATTTAAAAAAAAATAGCTGTGAAAAATATCGAAATTATCTTTTATTACTTCATTTATGATATGACATTATTAAAAAATTGTTGGTATGAATCAAAAATATTATTTATGAAACTGACACTTCACTTAACGCAAACCAAAACCTAATTGCATTTTTTAAATATATTCCACAAACACAAATATTTTTATTTTGGAAAAAAAAAGGAGATATTAATGCATGATGTGCATGAATACATTCAACGGTCAAGGTCACGTTAGCTGCAACTGCGAGTTTCCTCAGCAAGCCTCACACAAAATCAATGAATCGAGGCACAACAAAACATTAGCGTGACAAAAAAAATTCCTCATGATTTCCATTTAAACATCATGCATTTTCTTCAATCAGCTTACATAATTCAATTTTTTTTTTTTTTTTTTTTCAATATCTATGATTTAATAGCATCGAAAATGCAGTTTTTGTTATAAAAATTGACTTTTTTTTATTGATTGTCGAAGATTGCTTGGCGGTAAGGCTCATCAGTGAGAAACGTTAATCTATTATTCATTTCCATTAATATTAAAACGATTGTTGCTGTTTGCTGACAAAGAGATAATTGATGTAATAGGTATTTTGATTTTGGATAAAAAGTACTGTTTATCATTATGTTACGAAATTGAGTGATTTAATGAATAGCCGTAATGCTTCAAAGTTGTATTAAATTGCAATTTGCATAATAGAAAATTATACTGGACAATGAGCTAGAAAATCAAAACCCTTATTCGCAAATTCTTGTAATAAGCATGTTATATGCTTACAACATGGCAAAGTATGTAATAGTATGCCTTACCCGCATCATAAGTACCTTTTTTAAATATACTTAAAATATTTTGTATAATTGTGTCTACTGGTTAAAAGCATAAGACAAAAAAAAATTCAATCATTTGAACGGCAGGATATATTATAGCAGGACTTAGGGGCCTGAATGGCCTAGTGTCTGGCGCTCTGAGCCACAGCTTTCGAATTCGACTTCCTGCGGGGCCTTGGATGTTTGTAGAGGTTCGGAATCTCCTTTCTCATATGACTGTAAGTCCCGGTCTCATATGACTGTAGAGCGTCACGGAGCCAAGTCAGACTTCTACCTACGGGTACTCCATCACAACAGAAGCTGCCTGCTTTCTCTTCAACCATGAGTCCACACGGGCTCGTGGGCCTGATATAGTAGTAGTAGTAATATATTAGATATTTCATAACTTTTAGATATCTACCAAGTGGGATAAGAAACAACAACAACTTTTGTCTCCCACAATTGTCGAAATCCACGTTTAACAATTGCTAAACCACCTGTATTTGGTGTCGCATATAAATTTGCCGAAAGGTGGGTTACAGAATAGGTATGTCTAGTGTTAAGAAAGAAACATGGGATATTTACAGCAGAATTTGGATTAAAAATTTGAAAATTTCCCTTTTGCTTGTGAAGAATTGTTGATTTTTATATTTGTAATACTTTTTGAAACAAAACTTATTCAAGCCCTAACGTTCTTTGATGATTATGAAAAGTCGATGGCAATTACATTATTGCCAAAAGATTGCTGGCAAATACATCATTGCCAAAAAATCATCGGAAATTACAATATTGCCAAAAGGTGCTCACAATTTTATCGAAAAGGTTGCTGTTAATTGCATTATTGCCAAAAAATCGTTGACAATTACATCCAAAAGTTTTCTGTCAATTACGTTATTGCCAAAAGATCTCTGGCAATTGCATCCAAAAAGTTGTTGTCAATTACATAATTGCCAAAAAGTCATTGACAATTACATTATTGCCGAAAGGCCTCTGGTAGTTACATTATTGCCAAAAGTTCGTTGTCAATTACATTGTTGTCGCTGAGAATTACATTATTGCTAAAAGATCGTTGGTAATTACATTATTGCCAAAAGGTCGCTGGCAATTGCATTATTGCCAAAAAAATTGTTACGCAAAAGACCAAAGATATTATTGCACAAAATCGCTTGAGAGGTGTAATCTTATCGAAGATATGTTACATTTCAAATACAAATAGATTACCCATAATTCCACAGTCATCCTGAAATTCGATTATGGCGTAAGGCTTATTTATAATGTAATTATATTCTGCCAAAAATACTCTTCTAATAGTATGCAAAAAGTCGCTGGCTAAGTTAATTACGCTGTTCATTATTCTGAATACTTAGAAGCATACATTAGAAGACATTAGAAGACATTATACATAATTACTTAGAAAATTATTTACAAAGGCGAATATTGGAACTGCTATACATTGAGAAGACAATTGTAACGCGAGAATTGTCGCGAATTTTTAATTCTTGACGTTCTCATTTCGCCATCTTCGAATTGTTCTTTGATACAATGATTGTTGTTTTATCAAAGGTGGGGGCGTTTCTGTACCGATATCGATTAAACGATATATATTTGTAATCGATATCGCTATGGGCGTTATAAATCAACAGACATTTTTTGTTGCTCAATGTTTTCACTTCAACATTCACGCACGCAACTTAACAGCTGATGTCCACGATTTGAAGACAAAGAAATGGATTTCCATTAGCTTTTATTCACTTTTCTAATTTTGTCAATAGAAAGAAAATTCCCATCTTAAATGACATATCAAATGTTAAGAAGTAATTTTTTTTTCACTTTAGCATGTAAACAACTTGGTGATAAATCCATAGTTTGATTTTATCATACAAATGCAAAATATCTTTTATATATAACATACAGGGTCTTAGGGAAAAACCGTACCAATCTTGTAGAAAATATTTTCTTTGCAGAAAAAATAATTATTTTATATGAAAAGAAATTCGCATCATAAATTAAATATGTATGTTGAACTAAAACTTCTCACTTCCGTATGTAAACGGGAATTTATGCGAATAAATCCATAACTTGAATATATTATGCAGCAAAATATGAGTGCAACGATCTGTCCCATACTTATTAACATTCACGTCTTAGGAATATCTTGTCAGTATATAAAATAAACGTTACTAAGAAACCTATTTCTTATCATTTCAAATAGAAAAGAATTTTGCATCTTATCAATATACAGCAAAACAGTTTCACTTCCGCATATTAATAATATATATAAATATGAATAAATCCATAGTCAGCTTATATTATGTAATAAAATATGAGGGCATTGAACCTTTGCATACTTATTAGAATTCTTATTTTAAAAATATCACCTATTAACATAATGAAAGTGAAAAATATTTCTTCTTAGAAAAAGAAAAGGAATCTTTTCTTTGCAATACTTTAATTATTATATTTTGATAAATTATTTATACTAGAAAGCATAGTATTAGTATAGTAATTTTTAGTTATCAAGTGAGCCATTTTAACCCCTCTGCAACTAAACTCTCTTTGCAGATGACTTTTGCCTGGCTAAGAAACCGCATTCTAGCAGATCCTGTGAGCTGGCTTTCTATATTACCAATTGGTGGTTTTGGTACGTATTTGAATTTATTTTTTAGATTAACAGAATGGTGCTGCTAACTATATACATTAGATAATAAAAGTTAGAAAGCGTTTTAATATTGTACAAATAACATTAAATATGACAAAACTATGCATTTCATAAAATTCAGAATTATTTGATCTCTGAAGTATAATAATTTTTGAAGCCTTTTTTTTTATTTTGCTATTATAAAGATTGTCATACTGTTTTATATATGCATCAAAACAATTAAAATTATAAGATAATTATAAAGTATAATTTTTTTCTCAGATTACCTGGTATAAATTGTCAATGTTAGTGTAAAATAACATTGTGCTTGGCGAAGTATATACCATACTACATGATAGGGATAAATTCTTAATAAATACAATTATAAGTATTGTAATATGATATAAATATTGTACTATTGTAATATGAAATAAACGTGTTTATCTTCCAGTAAATATGCAAGAGATAGAAAGATAATAAGTATGAAATTATTGCTAGGCTTCTTCTTAACAAGTGTAATATTATTACCAGGCATCTTTTTTCAAGTGTGGATACATTATTAACATGCTTCTTCTTAACAAGTATGATATTATTACCATGCTTCTTCTCATCAAGTATGATATATTATTACTACAATTCTTCAATCGGAAAAGTAGATTTAAAAAAAAATTAAATCTGAGTAAGACCCAACAAAATCTGAGCAAGCAGACTCGTCGAATCTATTGCAAAAAAAAGAAAGTACAGTTTCATTATAACAAAGAAACCTGAAGACAGACATAAGACAGGTGAGACCTAGAATAATTGATATCATTATAAAGGTTGAAATCACTTCTATATTATTCTTCAATTTAAAAAGACTTTAAAAATCCAATGCTAGTACTAAAATTTCTGATAAATTACAACTGAGCAAGATCTAACAGAATCTGAGCAAGCAGACTTGGCGAATCCATTACAAAAAAAAAAAGAAGATGATGACAGAGTGGTACAATTTTATCATGTCTTTCACTTTTAAGGAACACCAACTAACACCTGCAGGTTATACGATGCTGCGGATTGTAAACAGGAAATTGGTTTAAAGCCTTTCAGAAAACTTTCAAAAATGGAAAGGCTTCAAAAATATAATAGCTTGTACAGAATACTTCAAAAGTTTGTAGGAAGTGCATATTTCTTTTTTAAAGTAAATTGTTTACGTGCTGTTCAAAACAGTAATTGAAAAAGAAAATCTTAAATTGTTTAAACCTTCAAATTTGGTCATGGTAAAACATTTTGCATAAGCATGTTGCGCCATTTTACATCTTTTTGTAGCTGATGTTGTTGGCTGCAGGTTGTTTATTGCGAAGACTTGTACAATGTGAACCATATAAAACAAAAATAAGTTATGCATAATAATTTTACCCTCTTCCCGGAAGATCGCCCACTGATCCAGTTCTTTTAAAGTACGTTAGATAGTGAATCATGTTATCCTTAAAAGATAATCCCACATCAAACTATTGCCAGCGATTCATCTGAATTTGAATAATTGATCTTTTAATTTAATAGAAAAATATAATGAGTTGCCGGACATCATAGATAGACATTTTATTTTTCAGTAAATATTCTATAATCTATAAAAAAAAAAAAAAAAAAGGAAAAAAATTGCTGTTTTCTATCCTACTTGGTCGACAGCAATATTTAAACCAAGTTCGTGAACCCGTCTGCCTTAAACCGACGAATCATGATAAAGGATAAAAAAAATGTAACTTCTTTTTGTCCTTGACCATGCAGCACAAAGATATGGGGCATTCAAAGGAAAACTTTACCCCACCCGATTATACCCCCGGGCACTGGGTACCCACTATAGTCGCCTTTTACGACATACATGGACTACAGTGGGGGCTATTCTAACCCGGACCCACACGATAAAGGAAAAAACAAAATTGCAAAAGCAATAACTTTTTCAAAATCTTCTCCACTATGTATTTGTGATCTATTGTAGACAAATAAAATTTTATTTTGGAATATATATTAATCTACATTTTTTAAACTAATTCAATTGGTGTTGGTCAAATAGTATTGAACAAATGAAAGGTTTTATTAGAAATATAATCGATATATTATAGAAACTTCTACTCCTTTTCTAGTGGATATTTATTCAGTAGAACTTTTCTGGTGGATATTTTTTCATATTTTGTTTAATTTGAGATCGATCTTTACAATTTCCTTTCAGATAAAATGAAAACAATGCCGTTCCTTCCCAGCACCATTAATGTAAACACATTCAAACAACGGCAATTTGTATGTCACGCACACTAAAGAATATTACAATGTAGATTGAAAAGTCGATATATATGCATAAATTTACAAGTAGCGTTTCTAACAAATGAAAATACATATTTGTATTACATAACAAATTTATTTCTACCACATAATATTTGTAAGCATTTAGTTCAATGCATGTTCTACAGACGGCGACACATGTCTAACTCGAAGCATTCATTTTAATTCTGCTAACTTCTGTGCATCAAAAAGAAAAAGAGTGGATTCCCTCCCATGTGGGCATCTACGGAAATAAAATTGCTGATCTGCTCGCTAGGGAAGGTTGCGAACTTCCCAAAGCTTCTTCTTCCAATCTGTCAGCTTCAGAGGTTCATTCCATGACTTTAGCCAGAGTGAATACCTCTTGGAGGTCGCCACCAATTCATGCATGGTACGCCGCTAAATATCCTGGTATGTACATGCAGTGCTCCTGTCCAAGACCTGCTCAAACGGCTTTAGCTAGACTAAGGACGTCATCGGCGGGGATGGCCTTCAAAGCGCGCTCCGATTCACGTTGAATCTCTCCAATCGACTCAAAACGGCGTGATCGGAGTGGTCTTTTGAGTTTAGGGAACAAAAGTCGCACGGTGTGAAAACGGTGGTTATGGAACGATATGGGTTTCATTTTTGGAAAAAAAGTCAGGAAGAATCAGTGCAGTGTGACCTGGCGCATTTAGTGTTTTCGGTATCAATCGAGATTTGACGCGTTTGAGGCCCAACATAGAATTGACCGATCCTTTTGAAATTCCAACATCATCAGCAAGGTCTCTAATTGTAAATCGATGGTTTGCAAACTCCAAATCATTAATTTTTTGGACGTAAGCTTCGTCGGTTATGGTTGAGGGTCGACCAGAGGGCTCTTCGTCTTCAACGTGTTCTCTGCCTTCTTTGAACTGTTTATACCACTTGTAAACATTTCCTTCCGATATAAGAATGCTCACCGAATACCTTCTGTAACATTCTATACCTTTCCGCAAACAAAATTGAATGCAAGTTCTTTGCTCAATGAATTCAGACATTTCAAAAATCACCGTAATCAGTTTTAGCATCTCATAAAGCCAAGCGTAACTCAAACACTAATGAATATTTTGACGTCAAATTTCACACAGGTTTCAAGAACAGTGTCAACAAACTAAAAAAGAAAAAAATTGAATTTCCATAAACACCGTGAATTTTAAATTGAAAATTGGTCTTACTTTTTGGACACAATAGTAAAGTTGAAATTACAGATGGCCGAGTAGCTAGCCTTCTGTCATTCGGTGCCACAGGTTTTGGGTTCGAATCCCGGCGGTACCATAGATGTTTTGCAGTGGTTCGGAATCTACTTTAAGATGTAGGTCCCGGTCTCATATGACCGTAGAGTGTTATCTTGAGGTTTAGTCAGTCTTCAGCCCTCGTGGTTCCTCTCTAAAGTGAAGGAGCATATCATCCTCAGAATATATATAACCAATATTATATTACGATGGGGTCTTCTTGACTTGGTGTAGGCTTTCCTGCACCAGGGGGATTAATAGCAACAGCACATACATACAATTTAGAAGTTGTACAGGAATTGAAAGAAACCTATAGCAAAAAGAGGTCATACTAATGCGATTGACGCAAAACAGGTATCGCCACATAAATTTATATAAACAGCAGAAGGATTTCCACATTAAACATTTGCTGTAACTTCATTAGGAGGACATGAATTGAATTATTGGCACCTGCTATTATAATATGTGCTTTTATTCAAAAAGGTATTAATGAATTCATGGGTTATACTGACTTTTGGATCATGCTGTAGATAATGTTTGTTTGTTTATCTCATTGTCATTCTCTATTATTACAGGATCATCCTGTTGTGCGTGTGTTTCATGATCATGGTCTCCCTCATGGTTTGCGTACTCTGTTGCTGCAGGAGCAAGAAGAACAACACCTCCACGGTGCTCAGCAGAATACTCTTCTCCATACCTCCCACACTCTTCACAAGTGAGAACTGTTTCTTCTTAACATTATTATTATTCTATCGTCGAATTTCTTTCTGTACGAAAATTTCCAAATATCTTTACTGGGTGGCCCATTAATACTACAATGCAATTTTTTTTTTTTTGTATATAATTATTTGTGTTTTAGAATGTTTAAGCCAGTTTATTAGTTCGAAAATTGTATCATGCATATGCTAATGTCGGAAAAGCGAATTAATTTTTTAAAGTGTTATGATTCAGTGAAACTCCAAAAATCGATCACTTTTTATTTCTAATAAAGCCAAAAAGGGAGAGAGGAATCCATCTGATGGACATCATTTTCAAATCCAATAAGCTCTCCTTGTCTAATGAATTAGAAAAATAATTTTAAATGTCATTTTTCTAACGATTTTAACAGTGTTTGTTGTAGAAGCGTTTTGTGGCGCCATCTAGATGTAAAAGTGTTATTTAATTTGGACATAATAAAATTTTAATTTCCTTAACTTTTTTGATTGTGTCAGATAGAATTATTATTCAATGATCTTTTCACTGTGACTAAAAAAAAAAAAAAATTATCATTTATGATCAATGTCTCTTTAAAATAAATAAGCATGCTACCTTTCTTCACCAGTTACGGAAATATAGGAATAATTTCTGAATTCAAACCATAGTACCATTCAAAATGAACTTATAATGGGTTATTAATTTTCTTGGCAATAAAAAATATTCTTTTACTAAATTTACAAAACAGATAAATCTAAAAAAACAAATAAAAGTTAAGATTATTAAAATTAAGTAAACAAATCCCGAGTGTTACTTTTGAAACATAATTATAAAATTTCAATTTATTGACAAGTTACAAAAGACATTTATAATAAGTATTGATTTTAAGTAGTATCTAATATCAAATTGCTATGAGTTGAAAATGAACAACACAAAATAATAAATAATACATAAAAGAAAAATCGCAACATTTTTTTTTCAATAAATGGACAATACTTCTTTACATATTATAACAATAAGGCGATATGAAAATTCTTATATTTGATTTTCAAAACGTTCTTGAAATCCACAATATTCGCATTCATTTTTTCAATTTCATCAAAGTTTTTATTTTAAAAATTAACTGGAGAGAAAATGCCATGGTAGCACTTGCTAACATTCTTAAATATCATTTAAGTATTTTTGCATTGAACATAAATATTATTGTATATCATTTCTTTTAGAATACATTTACACGTTTTTTCCCCCGTTCATAGCAAGAGATCCAGATGGAATTATTCAACCAAATGTCATGTTCTACAGCAGACCTCCTACCCGACAGCAAACTGCATCCAATGCAATTGTGGCTCGAGCTCTACCCCCAATGACTGCAAAAGATCGTTTGACAACACCCATAATGCCTCTGAATCCCGCATACCAACCATCCCAGCCAGTTACGGTTACCAGTTCATCTTCTACCAATGTTATTAACAGTAATGAGTTGACCTTACCGCCTGGGTACGTTGTCAACCGAGATGTCAAATATTGTTAGTGCTCTGTGGCGCCATCTCGACTTAATAAAGTGAACTTATCAAATATTGTTTTATTAAATTTAAATAAATAAAAATAATATTTAAATATACTATTGATTTATTTAAAATATTGTTTTTTTTATACATTTAAAATATTTTTAATCTGTTGTATTCAATTTATAAGCTGTGTAAGAAACAACTTTAAATAATTTTTGTATGATTTCAATTATAAAATATTATAAAAAGTGCTTTGAAATATTGAACATATATTATAGTTCGAACATTTATTATATTATTAAACATTTATTATGCTGTTGAACATATATTATATTATTCATTGAAGCAAGATTTCCTCTATCTATCGAATAGCTATGTTTAAATTGTATATTTAAACTTAAAATTTGTATAATTTATTTAAATATTATAATTTTAAATTAAAATCTCAAATGTCCGAAATTCTGTAGACGAATTAATTTTTTATTCATTAAGTTATAACAAACACGTAAATTAATAATTTATTCATTAAATTATATTTTTATGTAGAGTTGTGAATCATAATATTTTCTTATTCTTTTTATCAATATTAATTATATGCTCGGAATAATTTACGTTCCACTTTCTATATTGTCTAAATATTAAGCGATAAGCGTATTTTTTAATAAAGTCAGTATTTCAAAAAAAATATTCATCCTATTATAATTTTAATAATTCTTTCTTTTCTTATTTAATTCCATTTTTTTTTAATCATGTATTTAATTTTCTCTTAATTACAGTTGAATTAAATAAATATATATTTCATATCGTTTAATACCACAAGAAATTATCAGAAACAAATTTTTAATTTTGAGTGATTTATTTGTCATAAATGCATAACTGTATTGTTTGCTTTTAAATTACAAAAATCTGTAAAAATCATTCTACTCTTATCTATTTAAAATGAAGTCTTTTATTGGTACATATTAAGTAATAAAATGATTGTGTGTGATGTATAGTAAAGTTTTAATTGCATTTTTATTTTTTTAATTATCACATAGTTAATGTTTATGGTAGAAATTTAATTATTTTAATTTTGTAACATTTATAATAATAATTTATTAAATATTAAATTCCACTGCATTTTTTTTTTTTTTTTTTTTTTTTTTTTTAATTACTGAAATCTAAATTCAACTAAAAAAATGTTGAAAAAATTATACTATTTTAGAAATAACCTCATAACCCATATTTGGTATAATCCTTGATTAGTATCTTCTAATTTACCAGGATCTAAATTTGTTTTCAAAAGATAATAATAATAATAAATTCCATTAAATAAAATATAAAATGAATGATTATACTTGTCGATTGTAGATTTTACAAAGAAATAAATTAAATGGCTGTGAAATTTAGCGAGAACTCTAGTAAAACCACGATTCGTCGTTTCTTCAAAGCAAAGGCAAAGGTGGTTACAGTTAAGGACAAATTTTCCCGATTTATTATTATTATTATTAATTTTTCGTATTTATTTATTTTTTAAACGTTTGAAACTGTGAGAAGTTTTATATGTGCCAATGAAATCGTTGCACCATTGTAAAGTATCAATTGTTTTCTTCGAATGCAACCGCCAGGAACGATCAATCGAGGCTCTAATGCATCATTTAATATTGAAATGATATTAACAAATGCATACACAATTAATTGATATGCAATGTAATAATTCTACATTGCATATGAATTAAGTAATATTATATGATGTGTTGTAAAATATAAAAATATGTAGATACTGTTTTACTTGATTAAATGTTCTCCAATTTTATTAAGATCACAATCTATTCAATACATTTTTTTCTTTTATTATTACAAATTCTTAGAACCATATTACAATTAATTTAAATGAATAATTAATTATATGATTAACTTTTAAAATACCATAAATGGCAATGCATGTTTTATTTGTTTTCAAATAAATAAAATTATGGCTGCCATTTGTATTATGAAAAGAGTACAAATAAGTTTTATTTAAATATCAACTACATGTTGTCAGTAATCGCAAGCAAAAATACAAATAGTAAATAAAATTATACCACTAAAGTAGTCACACTATTTATCTAATTAATTTTAAAAAATAATATGATGTTTTTTTTTTTAACTGCTTTAGGGCCGACTCTGGAAAATACTGAAATATTATTCCCCATAAAATTCAATTTCTATAAGATTAATATGTATATATATTCTTATTGATTTGTTTATTTTTGTTTAAAAGGCATTTAATTTCGCAAACATAATGATTTTATTTTTATTATGTTTATTTATATTTCTAAGATGGTATATGTTATGATTATTTATTTATTATATTATTAGTTATTTAATATTATTTTAAAACACTTAACAATGGCTTAAAATTTGTGAGATCTAAAACATGATAAAAATGTGTTAACACATAAATTATCCTTTTAGATTAAGTTAAATTACTGAGACTAAAATTAAATTAAATCAGGAAGTTTTAATATTAATATATGTATAGATAGATAGATAGATAATAAATATTGAAAAATACAAGAATAAATAAAATCGACAAAAATTTCGCTACAAATTATCTGGAAAAACATACTGCTGCTATTGCAGCTGCTATTTCATGTATAAACTTGTCCCTGACAAGTTTTTTCACAACTTCTCCTAACTTTTTACAGCTGCCTTTTCAGTTTCAATAAAGTTATTTCATACTTGGTTTTATTTAGATATTGTGATAAAAAGAAGTCATACATTAAGGTCGAATGGTGAATGACAAGAGCATTTTATGGCATTTTTATATTTTTTTTTTCAGTTCATGTGAGATCTTGCATATTCTTGATAATTTCTTTTTTATTTTTTTTATCGTGAAATGTGGGTAGTTATTTGTTACAGGGCCTTTTTCCCTTTCGTAACTGCTGTCTAAGTTCCTGTAAAAATGCACTGTCATTTTCAGTTTATTTGGAGATTTATTAAAACCAAAGATGTAGCACCATTTGAAAATAGTGAATTTAATTTCTTTATTTCAAACACTCTGTAATTCAATATTATTATCAAACCAACACCAGATTTGAGATTTATACTATTCTAGAAACTACATGAGGAATAGAATAAGCCAAGAAAGTAGTTCCAAAATTTGCCTCAAGATGGCAAAATAATGTTTTATAACAATAAATAAACGAAAAAAACTAAGGCAAATGAAAAAACAAAATGTTTGAATAATCAGAAATATTAATTATTCTCTTCTTAATGAGCAAATAAGATAGATTTATAAGAATAAATATCTGATCGATTTAAATTTATAAAATTTTTCTTCAATATATTAATTCAAACTTTTTAGTAGTAGAGATGTCAACTTGAGACTTTTCAGTAGTTTATCTATGCTTATTATGAAATCACAAAATTCAAATCAACACAGGTGCATTTTCGTAATCTCAGCTACAGTATTATCAAGATTTATAAAAATAAATTTCTATTCTAATTTATCGTATTATAATTCAAAGCAGACATATTAATTCTGACTTTTTAGTAGTAGAGACGTCAACTTGAGAGTTTTCATTAGTATCTCAGACAATTTTTCAGTAGTTTTTCTATGCTTATCATAATATCACAAAATTCAAACCAACACAGGTGTATTTTCATAATTATAGCTACAGTATTATCAAGTAATAAAACGTTAAAAAAAATAATTGAGATTTTCATAAAAATAAGGTTAATTTAGAAATCATTTTAGACCTCATGCTACTAATACATGTGCTAAAATTATTTGTAACGAATCGAATTTAATATAAAAAAAGAATTTAATTTACAGCATTTTAAAATGAAAATATAAACGCTGCCAAGGTAAAAAATATTATAACAAATTAACATCAAAATTTAGAACAAAAATAATTATATATAAACCATAGTCTCTGTTAAGCAAATTATCTCATGAATTAACAACTTTTGTTGTTTAGCAACAAAAAAGCATTATATTTATTTATACACAGTATAAAATAAAATTCAATATTACTTTCTTATTTCTCAATAAAACTGCATAGAATTTTCTATTTTCCCAAGAAAGTTGGCTTTACTTTTCTCAGAATTGATGAAGGGATTTTAATTGCACCACATTTATATTTTCCGTTGAAGTTTTGATTCTATTTCGTTATAGAAATAGTTAATCTGATATTTTGTTATTGATCGTAATAGCTACATATTAGATAGCATTTTATTTCGATTTGAGGTTTCGCTTGTAACTCTACGGTCTTTTTTAAGCATACGTCAGGTGAATTAAACCGGGTCTTCCGTTCTAACATGGATTCCGAACCATTAATACAACATCCATATCCCCGCCAAGATTCGATCCTGAAACTTATGACAACAAAGGCCAGAGCGCTAACCAATTGACCATCAAGTAGCTTGTATTCGAGGAAATTATAGATTTGACCTTTTAACAATCGAATCATTAAATGCGTCGGTGTGACTTTATGGAAAAACCACCATCTCATTATACAAATCATTGAATATAGTTCTTGCTATGACAAAGATTCAATAATGGTAGAGTCATTAATCATACATTCTTTCAACATGGTCACTACATTCGCCATGTTTTAATGACTAATATTTTGAGTTGTGAGGCTACTTTACAGGGCACGTTTATGTTACTATTGATGCATATTGCATATTTATATTACTATTGATGCATTGTGTTACTATTGATGCATTACTAAGGATACTATTGATGCATTACTAAGGATACTATTGATGCATATTCTTTGCAAGAATACTATTGCCATACATTTATACCTGCACAATGCAGTTAGTTTACTTTCTTTAAATACACGAGTTCCTTGAGACACAAATTTTTATCTTTCATTTCATACAGAGCAAGAAAAAGAAACATTTTAAAATTGTATGAGTTTTATTTAATCATGCCATTTGTATGTATACCAATATATATATATATATATATACACACACCAATACCAATACCAGTATATATACCAATGTATGAATTTATCGTTACATGTAACCATTTTACACTTTTAAAAGCAAATTTTAGAAATACTTTGCTTTTTCCGAATCCTGTTTGCCATGACTTGAACCATATGGATCTAAAAAACTATGAATGTTACAAAGAACTACAATAATTACTTAATACTGCATTTTCCTATCAACATCATACTAAGAATTCTATCATAACGCCATAAGCAATTTTGATTTATGTAGTCAATTATATCAAGTGAAAGAGAATTCTAAATCAAACTTTTATCCACATCACAACGATAACAACAAAACAAGATGACGAATCTACTTATTATAAAATGAAAAAAAAAAAAAAAAAAAAAAAAATCGTATAATATCATATATTTTTTTACACTCAAGGTTGAGTAAGAAGAATTCAAAACAAGCACTAGGCGAAAACAAGGTGTGATTTATCGCAAAAAAAAAATCTTATAAAGTTAAATCGCCGCGTTTGCTGAAAACACCCACACCCTACCAAGACCAAGAATACTATTTCAGTTAATAAAGTGACGAACTGCCAATCCTTGAACCTCCCGTCGTGATTCCAGCGTGTTTACCTTTTCTGCAGGGTTAGTGTGGAAGGCTCTTCGCAGCGGGTTCCGCAGCCAATCAGATTCGCGATGGGTTGTTTTGGAAGTAGTTGGAATACATTTAGGATGAAGTGCTGAAAAATTAGCTTGTTTGTCTTCTTGTATGCGGAAACCTTAACTTTTTGTTGTATGGGTTATATATGTTTATATATGTTTTCGCGATCATTAACCTGGAGATTTAATCTGAAATTTAACATTGATAGAAATCCGGTTAAAATAAATAACAAAAGCCATGTGAAAAGTCATTTTAAAAGTGTGTATTTTACTCTAATGTCTCTGTTTTGCTGTATTCATTATATCCTTGAAAATCTTTTAAAATACTATAAATTTTAATGAGAGGTAAATGAATCAATTTTTTTTTCTTTGTGTTAAGCAAAATGGCACAAAATTAAAAAAAAAAAAAAAAAAAAAAAAAAAACTTTTTTTTTTTAAACTGGTTCACATTTATGTTACCGGTGATAAAAAACAGACAACTCGACTACTACCACAAAAAAAATAATAACAATAATAATAATAGTAGCATTGATTCAAGTGTGCTTTTGGCGCTCTGTGTCAAAGGTTTCGGGTTCGTGTCCAGGCGGTATCATGGATGTTTGTAGTGGTTAAGAATCCACTTTAAACACTAAGTCCCGAGATCTAATATGACTGTAGGGCTTACAACTCTACCCCGTAAATAGAAAGCATCTCCTGTCTCAAAATCTACCAGTAGGCAAACGGGCTTGGCCCACAATGGGGCTGTTGTGTCAATGAAGAAAAAGAAAAAGAAGGTTAACGAATACAAAGTCATTTAAATGTTATACATTCTTCATTCTGTATTTAAATTTCTTCATTCAAAAATATTATCTTTAAACCATAATAGGCCGGCTACATGTGCACTTGTCATGCAGAAGGTGTAAGGTTCGAATTTACTGGTGGCGTCCCTTGCAGTCAGTGCTTTTAGAAGAGAGGAAAATGGATGGTTATTGTAATAAAGTATTGAAAGTGTTTTTCATCGATCGTTGACTAGTGTGATTTTCCCGGGTTTTTTTTTTTTTTTTTTGTCCTCTATGACATGCATATAGTCAGTTACCTCAAAAAATCTACCCAGAATTTAATGTCCTTCTTTCCTTACGTCAGTGGGCTGTTCGTGGCATACTTTTGAACTCGCAAAAAAAAAAGCATTTTTTCTTTAAGCACAAAATAATATAATTTATTAACGTTATCTTAATTATTCTTATTTAAATGTTTATATAAAATAATCTCCTGAAATATTTCAATTATCTGGGAATAAGTGCTAAAAATATTTTTAATCTTATAGACAGTAATTAATAATAAATTACAATATAAATAGTCATTAAGTGACATTGAAAAATCAAAAGAATTTGTATTGAAAAAAACTGCAATTGTGTATTTAATGCACGAAACAAAACATGCATAGAAAGTATTATTATTTTTAATGATGATTTTTTTTTTTTTTTTTAGTCAAAAATTATGCAATGATAATAATTTTTTGTTTATTTACAGAAATTTATTATCAAATTGAATAATGCTGGTTAAGATATGTTACGCAAATTAAATTCTTAAAAAAGAATTAATTCGTAAGTTATCATTAGTAGTAAGAGAAATGGAAACAGTTTTAATATCGATATCATATGTCATTTGCATAAATTCTGATATAAGTTCCCAAAAAATGATATCTCTAAACAATTATATCAATTTTTTCCCATGTAAAATTAATTATCTATAAAAAAAAAATATATATATTTTTTTTTTGTAAATTAGCTTTCACATCGTTTGCAGATTATTTAATTTTATTCTACAATAAACTATTAACGAACAAAATTTTTTCACAAAACAATTTTTCTAGATTCGTAATTTAAAAAAAAAATTCTGATTTAGTAAAAAATAAATAAAAAAATGTTGAAATCTGCTTGGCAAATTTCAACTTATCATGTGTGAACATTCGAGAACGGATGAATAAACTAAGGAATATACCAATGTTTCATAATACAAGAGATATATGAAGCAATTGATTGGAATACTACAAGAATGGCCAAATTCAAATAGCCACATGAATATAGCAATGTTGAATAGATCAAGAACTTCATGAAGAATGAATTGTTCCAAAATCTCTAAAAGAATATACAAAAGTAAGATAAATTTAGTCTTAAATGAAGAATGAAGTATTCCAAATTCTACAAGAATCACTATCACATTTAATAGCCAAGAGAGTATATCAAAATTTGAAAATTCTAGGCATAAATGAAGAATGAAGTATTCCAAATGCAATAAGAAGCACTATACAGCTCAATAGGCACCAGAAAATGCCAAAAGTGATAAATATGAAACTTCAAAAAGAAGGAATTGATGAAAGCATTACGAGTACTTATAGTCATTGGAAATACAAATGTTTAAAATCCCAACCCAAAACATGAAAAGTGATTCAAAAACCATACTACAAATGACTTCAAGCAAAACCCAAATTCTCCAGAAAATTCCTGAAGATTAATCTTATTCATGAATCATTTCAAGAGTTAAGGGGCCCAAAACTACCATTTTCTATCAAAATTTGCAATGGAGTTGTATTTGCTTGGCCCTCATTTTCGGATAACGTCACAGACCCCTAACCAGGACAACATCATGTTCATACATGGCAAAAAAAATTAAATTAAAATTAAAATTTAATGAATTCTAATTCTTAACCACACGAAGTAAGTGTATTTTCAAGATAAACGTCAACAGACAACTTCAACACGTCAATGTTAACAATGTCTTATTACTTAATTGCGTCTGACTTTTTATTTGGGACGCCTCTAATGAGTCAGACACCTCCATAAAAAAATATTCTATTTCTTTGTAGTTTCTAACTAACTCCAAGAATAAAAACGAATGTATCAATAGAATGTTTATTACATAAATCTCTTTCGAATTTGAAAAAAAATAAAAAAATCTTCCTAGTTAAAAAAGAAAGAAAAGCATTTCTTTTTCTATTGTTTTTAAGAATGGTAGAACCTCTTTAAGTCGAACCTCGATATATCGAAAACCTCCAAAACTCGAAAAAAAGTTTTGTTCCCTTTCCTTCAAGCCCCAAAACCTCCATGACTCGAAATTTTAACCTCTATATGTCGAAATAATTAGTCAATCCCCACAAGCCATTTTGGTATATATTTTCCCTCCGTAACTCGAGAAAAAAATTGGACCTCCGTATCACGAACATTAGCAATGTTTGATTTTAAAACCTTTATTACTCGATCATTTGAAACTAATTACCTCTATAGTTCGAAGAAAAATAAGTTTGAGTAACAATGTATGAGTATACAAGTATGTAGAATAACCAATTCTATGAAATATTCTTATTATAATTCTTATTCTTAATAATTCTTATTATTACTATTGATTTCAGTTGAACTCTACTAAATAAGCATGTTTATTACCTCTGTAACTTGAATTTTTATTTATTATACCTCTCTAACTCAAAAATAAGTTAGAAAGAATCTGAACCTCTGCAAGTCGAATATTTCCTTACAAAATCCGCGTAAGTCGAAAACTCTAAAACTCGAATTATTGGGCTAAGTTCGACTTACAGAGGTTCCACTGTATATCTTTAATTAAAAAAAAAGGGGGGGAATGTTAATCGTTTGCTATTCCATCATAAATTCAGGAGTAACAAACGATTAATTGATCAAATTTTTTGGCGAGTTTTAATAAATAATTTAATGGATATGGTGCCGCCGTGGTCGCCAGGGCATTCGAGTAAAGTGGCAGATAGTAGAGGGCTCGAGGCGTCAGTGGTATCGGGCGGGCTGTCAGTCCGTCGTCCCTTGTCCCACGTGACGAATTCCACACTCTGCACCCCAAGAGCTTTTCCGTGTCCCCGCCTCATAACTTCACCGATAGCCCTTATCTAACAGTCTCGGTCCCTGTTGGCGTGGGGAATTTTCCCTTCTCTTCGTCTTGAAAGAGGGACTTTTTAGGGATTTGCGATTCCGTTATAGTTAGTTTATGAAGGTCGTAAAAGCAATATTTACATTTGAGGCTGAACCTTGAAGAATAAATAATTTTTTTTTACAGTTAATGTGTTTTACTGATGGTTGTTAATTGAAATGTTCACTATTTACATAACACAGTTATGTAAATGCAATATAAATTGTTGAAAAATAAGTGTTTTAGTCTATAAAAAATTTTAAATTGTGAATTAAATTGAAAATTTAAATTGAAGTTTTTGTCTTATTGGTGATTTAATATGCTACTATGTTATTAATATTATTAAAAGAAAAAATTTTTTTAATCAATTAAGACCTCAGTCATATGTAAATTGGGAATTGCTAAGCCTAGTGATTTAGCCTGTGCTTAACTCCGGGAGAAGCTAAGTAGACTGATGGTCAATTGGCTAACGCTATGGCCTTTAGGTTCGAATCTTGGCGATAGCACGGATGTTTGTTAGTGGTTCGGAGTTTATGTTAAACTGTAGGTCCCGGTTTAATTAGCCTAAAGTGTGCACAAAATGACCGTACTGCCATAAACCAAACCCAATAGAACATAACATTCACAAAATAAGGATTGATGAAATATATTGTTGACATCCTTACAAATGAAAACGCCACTTCTAACTGTCATCGTCGTCCTTTTAACAGATTAGAAAAAAGTCATGCATTATGAGAGGGCTTTTAGAATGATCCCTATCATGTATTTTCTAGTAAAGATAATATGTAAAACACAAAAAAAGGCAATTGATTGTCGATACGAGTCTTTTTGTCATAGTCTCCACTAGTCAACTTTTTTTTCCGAAACAGTGAATAAATACACGATGTTCACATACATCCTAATAATAAAAAATGAAACTGCCCTATCTTCACTACAATGTTGAAATTTTTGGCTTGATAATCTTAATATATTTATTTTTTTAATTTGCAACTTGATAATATTCTAATATTTATAAAAAATAAACTGCTTCATTAATTAATAGCTTTTCAGGCCGGAGGAACAAGAGAGTTGTTGTATAATTTTAATTAATTTAAAAGTCGTATTTGATAGTAGTTTACGAAAACTAATTTCCTCGTTTCCCATAAACTAATTCCCTTTAAAGCATCAAGAATTTAATGCATTAATTAGATATCTGATGTTGAATTTTATGTCAAATTTCTGAGAGTACGGAATTAATTTCTATCTCAATGACAAAGGGAAAGGAAATTTTTCATTAATAAAAGAAGATTAAGTTTCAACAACAATAAACAACAAGAGATTCATTAAAGTAGACTTTTGATTATGCAATTATTTACACAAGCCATCTTATTCTTTTCCATCATAAATATTCTTATTCTTTTACATCATAAATTCTCTTTCATCTTAAATTCTTGACCACTTTCCACCAAATCCACTTTCTAGGCACTAAAATACTATAAATTGTCCCTCATTATAATCAAAGCATTATGCAGATGAATTAAGGTCCAGTGTAAATTCAGAACTAAGGTTCAGTGTCAATGCAGAATTAATGTCCAATGTAAATGCAGAATTAAGGTTCAAAATAGATGCAGGATTAAGGTTCGGTGTAAATGCAGAATTAAGGTTGAAAGTAAATACAAAATTAAGGTTGAGTGTAAATGCAGAATTAAGATTCAGAGTGAATAGAGAATTAAGATTCAGTATAAATGCAGTATTAAGGTTCAATGTAAATGCAGAATTAAGGTTCAGTGTAAATGCAGAATTAAGGTTCAGTGTAAATGCAGAATTAATGTACAATGTAAATATAGAATTAAAGTTCAGTATAAATTCAAAATTAAGTTTCAGTGTAAATTAAATATCGGAACTATATTTGCAAAACCGCGACATCGTATACTCCCAACAAATGATCTCTGGAATCAGCAACAGCAACAAAAAAAAAAAAAAAATTCCTCGTGTTCAGAATACTTTCAAAGTTATTCAGCAAAATTTCTGCCTTTTCTTTTTGCTAGTTCTAATGTTCTAGTCAATTAGCGATTCTTTCAATTACAACGAACACAATTCTCGAAAATTCACTGTAATCACTACTTTCTGAAACGAGAAGACTCGATGACAATTACAATAACATGTGGTCTCGCCTCGATAAGCACGCTTGTTAACTATGGTGTATCTTTAGGAATTTAAGTTTTGAAGCCTAATAACAATAACTTGTACCTAGAAAGAACACGCTAAACCGTCTTTCCAATACACACATTAACCACTAAGAATTCTGTAATAACCCATTTAACAATATACCTAAAAATCTACAATAGCCATACCACCTATAAAACTACAGGTTCGAATGCCTTCAGAAACTTATACAAGTTGAAGAAGGATACGCATACACATTGAATAAATCAAAGACAATTTTCATGTTTTTAAATATAAATAATATATATTTATTGCCATTTACAAAGCATTGAAAGATATCAGAATATGTATATAATATACTGCAACAAAATAAAAATATGTCCAAAGCTATCCTCTGTGCATATGCTATAACTGTCGGCAAAGTAGGGCTTTTTCCAAAATAAGGTTCAACACCACATCACCATGAAATATATAAAGGTTACAAACAATTTTACCTTAATACAAAAACTATTTATAAATATGTATTGACACCCATATCAACACGACAAAACACGAAAAGGGAAGAGCTATCTATCCTTTGAAATCCTTCCGAAAAGCAATACCATTTTATATTAACTATTCGTGGTATACATAAGTGCAGTACTAGGTAACAACAAAACACGTAGAACTAGACAACAACAAAAAAAACGGTATATAAAAAAATATATCATTCGATTCTTATGACATAGACTTTGATTTATTTTCAGTGACAATTATAGATAATGGTTATTTTCATATCTACAAATAAAGATCAATAAAAGTAAATAAAAAATCAATGAAACCTTTAAACAAAGGTCTTTTAGTCATTATGAATCTATTCATGAATTTTAGTAATATAAACAACTGGCCATTAATAGAAATAATATATAATTATGCATCAGGCATCCTAAAAAAGATTTCCAAGAAAAATGTAAACTGTAAACAATTCAGAAAAACGCTTTTCATTGAATCTTAATGTATTCTTCTGTAAAGTTTATTTAATAAAGGGCAGCTGCGCAAACAGTTTTTATTCTGAAAAATACGACTGAATCATTTCCGTTCAGTTTCGCAGAAAATACTTGGGACACTTTCATAATGGCAGAGTAAATTTAGAAAGCACATTTTAAAAAATGAATCAATATTTTGAATGAAACTTGCGATAAAAAAAAAATTTTTAAATTTGGCGTATTACTTTTTTAGGATGAAAATTGTTTGTTCTGTGAAAATATATATTTACAATCAGCTTTATAGAATACATGCTCAACTTCTACAAAATGGAATTTTTTTATTTTGGTAAAGTTAATTTTAAAAGTTATTTGCCAAACATACAAATAAATCACAAAAAATATACTCAACATAATGATATAAAATGTAATTATTCAAGAACATAGAAAGGCTAACATATAATCTTTAACGAATAAAATTCCGCCTTGATATTTCAATATCATAATTTTTTTCAATAATATCATAACATTTTATAAAATTAAGAAAGAACATAAATAAAAAAATAGCATTAAAGAACATAAATAAAAAAATAAATAAATGATAAACAAAAATCTAAAAAATATAGTCTATGAAATCAATAATCATTCAATAACATAAAAATAAATATTGTTTTTAAACAATAAAGATATTAAATAAATTTTACTCATAAATAAAATATTCATATAAACTGGCAAGTAAATTTTTTTAATTAAAAAATTAGCATTCCTTATATTCATTTATAATTGATCAAAGACTTATCAAAAGATTAACAACAGAAATAACACGCAGAAATATTTAATTTATTTCATTGCAGTAAAATGAAAAAAAGAATATAAATAAAAGGAAATTTAGAAGGGAAAATTAGTTTATAGCTTTTGAAATAAGTAAGTAAATAAAGGTATTAAAAAAACACAATCTTTAAAAACTTACCATTTTAATTTTAAGAGAATTTTCAAATAATTCTTAATCTCAGAATTTTTTCAAACAATTCGTAACTCTCTCTCATCTCAACTGGTTACGAATTATTTATTAATAAAATAAATGTATAGAATATACGAATTATATTGAATAAGAACGGTAAAGACATATGACGTCATTTTCCATTCGAAATTCTTTTGCAGACGATTTTTTCGACTAAATTCGTTTGCAAGCGAAATTTAAAAATAAAAATATTTATGTTTTCTTATATTTAAAATAATTAATAGTTTAAAAAAACTAAAAAACACGCTTTTAGAGTTAATCAAATTAAAAAGCAAAAAATAATTGTTAACATAAGAATAAAATGACTGACGAGAAAATGAATGTCACTGTTCTAAAAGCGTGGGGTGCTTTTTATGACATTTTAAAACTAACTCTGCATTTCGGAATGAAACTAGTGAAAAATTATAACGATTGATATCGAGCACCCCACGCTTTTAGAACAGTGACATTCATTTTCTCGTCAGTCATTTTATTCTTTTGTTAACAATTATTTTTTATTTTTTAGTTTAATTAACTCTAAAAGCGTGTTTTTCAGTTTTTTTAAAGTATTAATTAATTTTTTATTTTTTAGTGTGATTAACTCTAAAAGCGTGATTTTTTAGTTTTTTTAAACTCTAAAAGCGTGTTTTTTAGTTTTTTTAAACTATTAATTTATTTTTTACTTTTTAGTTTAACAGACAAACAAACATTCAGGTGAAACAACTGTTTTCTTTCTGAAAGATGCCTGTAAATGTTTCTTTGCAGCTTAAATAGTGTATATGAGGAGAAACAGATCTCCAGGGAAAAAAGTCAGTTACATACATACATACAAACATACAAACATACAGGTGAAGCTAATAAAAGCGTATTAAAAACAAAAAAAGAATATTTTCGTAATTTTCAGTTACACATGAGATACCTCTCTCATCTCAAATGGTTACAAATTATTTATTAATAAAAAAATAAACTTTGTATAGAATGTACGAATTGTGAATCATGATGTTGAATGAGAATGATAAAGACATGTGACGTCATTCAATAACAATAACCGCCATTCGAAATTCTTTTGCAGACGATTTTTTTTTTACTTAATCGTTTGCAAGCGAAATTTTAAAACAAAAATAATTAGCCTGTCATATATTTAAAAAACAAAGAAGAATATTTTCGCAATTTTCAGTCGCACATCAGATAAAAAAAATAATCATAAATTCTGAGAAAAAAATTTAATTTCTAAGTTTTAAGGGGGAAAAAAAAGATAGATTTGGCATCATATAGATAACAGATATCAGTACAGAAAGTTGTTCGTTGTCTTTGAGAGGAAATAAACATGTTTAGAAAAAAATATTACTGGAATATTTTAATGGTATGGAAAATTATAATTTCTTCAAAGTAAATCTAAGAAAATTTTATCTGCATTATAGAATTCAAGTCCAACCGCATTCCAGTATTTAACTGCGAGTAGAAAAGCATGTTTAACATGAAAAAAGTTGCAAATTAATAGTCTTTTATCTATATCGTAGGAAGTTTTAGTATTACTCTCAGTGCTTTTCGTGAATATATATTTGTTCTTAATGAAGTTTTCGGAACCGGTCGGTGGTAGATTTTAACAAATATTCATAATTAAGAAGGCTTTTTACGAGTTGTTTTAACTCGAACTTCTATTGGTATATTCAAAATCTTCAAAGCTTTTTACAAGTAAATTTCTTTTTGGATTTTTGTTTTAAATTTATTGAGTAATTAGAACAGAAATTTTGTTATTTAAGTCATATGAATTTATACATTAAAATTTTTAATCATGCATGCATAATAAAATAAATGAGAAGATAATAATAAAATAAAATCATAAAATTCATAAGAATAAAAATGAGCCTGATGGCCGAATGGCCCACAGGTATCGGGTTCGAATCCCGGCTGTGCCATGGATGTTTGTATTGATTTGGAATCCACTTTAAACGGTAGGTCCCGGTCCTAACAAGAGCGTAGAGCGTTGTGGGGGTAGTGTTACTCGCGTTCGTCAAGCTACACGTACCCCCTGGGAAGTGCTAAATGAGCAACAATGCAGTTGCTTATGGCATAAAGATTAGCTGTCTGTATGTATTGCCAGCTATATTAGAACAATAACGTAAGAATAAAAATTCATAAGAATATGTAAAGAGATATAGAAAATACTTTACGTATTTGTCAAATAATATAATAAAGTGAATAATATAGTAATAAGTGTAAATAATATAGTAAAGTATAAGAATGTTATTAGTATTGCATCTAATAAAGCAAGGCAAGTAGAAAAAAGTCGCTATCCCTGTACTTGATGCATGAAACAGCAAACGTAGAAAATGTTTTATGTACATGGATAAGGGGCTTTATTTTATGTTATTAAGACAATAGTTTAGTAATAAATTATTTCTTAATTTCTGCAATAAATTGAATAATTTTGAGGTTAGATAATGATGGTTTCATATGTGCATATTCATATTTCACGCAGACAAGTCATTAGTAAAAAATTTGTTTTTGGTGTAGAAAAATTTTCCTACTGATGTCGTGATTCGATAAAATAATGCAGGTTTAAATAACGTAATTTCTGTTGCATTTTAATATGGAAATTTAAAACAGGTTTGGGGAAATTTATTTGTAAAAGCTATCTACATATAGCAATGCATACTAATAAAAGTGTTAAAAAAACTGAAATAATTATTAAAAATTTGCACAATTAATGATTTTTTTTTTCACTATTTAATTTCATACTGATGTATTGACTCATTATATTTTATTATAGACTTAAATTTATATTCACATTCATATTCTTTTTAAGAAACATGATGTCGTTTACTAGAGATAAATTTTTTATTATAAAATCTTTGCATATATATAATAATAATAATTTGTAAAATCTGTAATAAACGATTTAATTATTTTTATTTTGAAGTATATATTTTCCTATCTTGCTTACGATTGATTCATTTTTATTTGACAATAAACCATTTAAAAACAAATATTTTATCACCGTACAAATGTATGTTTATGTGCAATGCCAAAACAGATAAATAAATTAAAATATTTTCTAAGTAATTTGTTCGTGAAAATTGAAATTTGTACGATGATAAAATATTTGTTTTTAAATGGTTTATTGTCAAATACAAGTAAAAACGAATCACTCATAAGGAAGATAGAAAAATATATATTTCAAAATAAACAAATTTATATGTATATATATATATATATATATGTTGTTGTTGTTGTTGTTGTTTCTTATCCCACTTGGCTGGCCAAGCCCACGAGTCTATATGGACTCATGAATGAAGGGGAAGGAAGCAGCTTCTGTTGTGATGGAGCACCCGTAGGTAGAAGCCTGACTTTTGCTCCGTGACGCTCTTACAGTCATAGAAGACCGGGACCTACGGCTTAAAGTGGATTCCGAACCACTACAAACATCCATGGCACCGCCGGGATTCGAACCCGAAACCTGTGGCACCGAGCGCCAGAGCGCTAGACACTCGGCCATTCAGGTCCCAAATTTGCCAACGGCACGCAGAGTTCCCAGGTGGTCACCCTCCCAAGTACTGACCGCGCCCAATGATGCTTAACTTCGATGATCTAACTAGAACCGGTATATTCAGCATGGTACGGCCGTTGGCTATATATATATATACATATATGTAGGATTTTTTTTCCCTGCTAAGCACCAGATGGAAACACATCACGGACTATGTGCCTTTCACACCAACCTTTTGCCATGTAGTTGCAGTATTGGACCTTGAACTCTGGCCCTGGAAGAAGGGAAAAAACCCCGTAGTTGGGCGCGAGAGGAGAAAGCTAACTGACATGGTAGACGCTGCGTCAAGCAGCGGTAGAAAATGGTTGTGAATGTATCAATACTTTCTGTAAATATTGATGTAAATGCATTCATTAAATATGTGTTGTTGAGAGAAAACCAACGCTTCGTTGATGTGTTTGGAAATACACCCCTAGACACCCACTGTAAAAGTACAGCCACAGTTAGACTGGTAGAGAAGTCTTAACAAAACTGTAGGTTCGGCCGGGATGCATCAGTTGAAACCGGTGCACATCTACATAAATTGGGATTTCGGCTGGAATCCGTCTTTTGCATGCGGCTGAAGTCTACGTGTACATATACTTCATCCTCGTCAGTGACGCATAACCCTATTGTGAGTCAATGCCGTCATCCTACTGACAGATTTCGAGATGTGAGATGTTTTCTTTTTACTCTGTAAGGTTGTCGGTCCTATACCCAATCATCTACAGTCATATTAGACTGGCACCTACGGTTTAAAGTTTTATTTATTTCTTTTTCTAATGCAGCTGGCAATAAAGAGAGCAGCTATCTTTATGCCATAAGCAGGGGCTGCACCGCTGTTACTCATTTAACACTACCCAGGTAGCAGTGTAACTTGAAATATGCTAAGGACGCGAGTAACACTACCTCCCACAACGCTCTACGATCCTATTAGACCAGGACTTACGGTTTAAAGTGGAATCCGAATTACTACAAACATCCATTGCACCACCGGGACTCGAACCCTAAATCTATGGCACTGAGTGGCAGTCACTCAGCCATCAGGTCCCCATATATATACATATGGAATGCCAAAACAGATAAATAAATTAAAATATTTTCTAAATAATTTGTTCGTGAAAATTGAAATTTGTACGATCATAAAATATTTGTTTTTAAACGGTTAGTATTTAAGAAAAAATGAAACAATCATAAGCAAGATAGGAAAATATATATTTTAAAATAAACAAAATTAACTATATATATATATGCATATATGTGTGTGTGTGTGTGTGTATCAATACAGTCACCTGATGTCAAAGTGACTGCAATGACAAAACAGATAAATAAAAAAAAATATTTCTAAGTATTTTAATTAATTAAGATAAATTAAGTAATTAAGATAAAATATTTATTTTTAAATGGTTTGATGAATCAATTGAAAAAAATGAATCAATCGTAAGCAAGATAGAAAAATATATATTTATATATTTCAAAATAAAAAAAATTAAATAAATATATATATATATAATATGTATATACACATATGTGTGTGTGTGTGAATCTTCGAAATTTTCATTACAGCTATCAAACCCAGCCTACAAACTGGTTTCTCTACTGTTCTAAGAAAGTTATCAAATGCATACATTCCCCCGATAATATCACACACCACAGCACTGAAGAGGTCCCTCTGAATCCCAGAATCGAAAGTCTTTTTATCTTCTCTAGTAAGTGGTCCACAAAAACATTTTAAGACCGACGACTCGAGCCCATTTACCAAACACCAACGACTGGTGTGTTTTTTCCCCATAGGGAATTTTTTTCCCCCTACCTTTAGCACTTCAGGCATCACGACAAAACGTTCTTGCTTTTGTTTTGTTTTTGCCTTTGGAAAGTTTTTTTTTATTTTTTTGTTTTGCTGTGATTTTGAGAAAGCTTGATGGTAGATGAATATTTTTTATTTTTTATTTTTTTTAACCATTTAGAGGACTCTGCTGTTATCTGCGATATCACCTGTCATAGTTTGGGCCCATTTCGTCTTCGTTGGAAGTTTTTGTGAAGAACTTTTAAAAGGTTTTGGGTTCCATTCGATTTTGCGCATTCTGGGATCGTTTGCTAAGGATAGAATTCGACGAACATTAATGGAGAGTTTAAGTTAATGTTTTTTGAGATAAAGAAAGAATTAGGAAAAAAAAATAATAACTGAATCAGATTTTTTGATTGCTAGAAAAGTATTTATGAAAGGTTTAAGTTTATGTTTTTGTGATAAAGAATTGAAAAAAAAATTAACCGAATGAGATTTTTTGATTGTGCTAGAAAAATATTTATGAAAGGTTTAAGTTAATGTTTTTGAGATAAAGAAAGAATTGAAAAAAAATAATAATAACTGGATGACATTTTTTTTATTGCTGGAAAAAATATTTATGAAGGATTTAAGTTTATGTATTTGAGATAAAGAATTGAAAAAATTAACTGAATGAGATTTTTTTGGAACTGAAGAAATATTTATTATGAAAGATTTAAGTTTATGTTTTTGAGATAAAAATTAAATAAAAATTAACTGAATGAGATTTTTTGATTGCTGGAAAAAAGTTTATGAAAGGTTTAAGTTAATGTTTTTGGGATAAAAAAGAATTGAAAAATTAA